>CM031879.1:10003595-10162851 GCA_018697195.1 Certhia americana | reverse complement strand
AACCAAACCAAACCAAACCAAACCAAACCAAACCAAACCAAACCAAAACCAAACCAAACCACAAAAAATTGGGAAGTCTGCAAAAGGAAAGGTAAACAAGTGTGAAGAATTAGAGTTGGGATGGTGGGCTGTGAGTCAGAGACAGATGCACTGACAGCTTCCAGGTGGAAGCACCTGAAAAAATGGACCTGTGATGAGCCCCCCAGGAACTGCACTGAGGGGAACCATGTGCATGGTCTGTTAGACATACACATCTCTCTAACAGCTCTACACCAAACCCTGAGCTGTGCTCTCCAGGCACTGAATGCACATCACAGTGAAAAGCAGTATAATCTCTTCGGAAGGGGACACAAGATCTGCCATGCAAATGTGAACTTTGCAAAGACAGACTGTAAGTTACCAAAATGACATCTTTGCAAACACATTAGTATTTACCTGGTAGTTAGATGCACTGTGAAAAATTCATTCTTATAAACCCATGACACTCACAGTTACTCACTTTTGTGTTACTTTCTGAGCACTGCACGTGTGTTCTGGGGCTGCAGCAGGCAGTGGCTGTACAAGCAGTGCAGGCAGGACAGTAACAGGCACTGGGAGTTTTGGTTTCAGCAGGACTCCCTAGGTAGGAAGGCACCAGTTCTCAGAAGGGTCTGGTCACCTTCCTTGTTACTGCTGGTAGCAATTCTCTAGGTCAGACACTAAAATTCATCTTTCTAATCACTGGGCTACTGGATATTCTCTGTCTCATTTGCTCTATATTGTGTAAATGTTTACAGGGACTGATGACTTGCCTTCAATCCATAATGGAGCACTGCAGCAGCATGAAGCTATGGAGGAGGAAAGCTGGAGCAGAGACCATGTTTGCACACACACACACACACACACACACACACACACACATTGCTCTTAAAATCCTGATTTTCTCTACCCAGTGACACCGTAAAAGGTAATGTCCTAGAAGTGGCTGCTTGAGTTGCAGTGCAGAACGTGGCAATGGGAAGCCCAAGGGCAGAGCTCTTTCTCTGCTGGAGGTGAAGGAGGAACTGCTGCAAATGCATAGCAATGCTGCTTGTGTAAAGAGCAACAAGGAAGATGGTGCTGGAGCAATTGCTTTCTCTCTTTGTCCCTTGTTCCTGGTCTTGAATGGTCCACAACTGCCTTTTGTACCCCCTTCCTGCCTTTTTTGTACTGTCCCCCTATGAAGGATATTCATGTTTTGGTATTAGCTGTGCCTTAAAACACGTTCTTCACATGTTTTTGTGAATAACAGCCCTTGGGAACACTGTGATTGGTGATTTATACTTTGTGTTTATCACCTTGGCATCCTGGTGTCATCCTGTTCTTTAACACATCATTTGGGATGTCTGTGCTTTCAGAGCTCCTTGCTATACAGCAGTGTTATCCATTGATTACCAATTCCCAGTATTGATTAAGGCTACATGTCCTTTGAGTTTTTGACAATGACACACTGCACATTTGTCATGCTAAAAGTAATAGGAAAACACAAAAATGTTTGTTTCAAAGGGGAAAACTAATTTAAAAGACATTGCATAATGTACTCTCAGAGAATGTTTATTTTTGACTCCAGCACTCATCTTGTGGATACCAGCCTGGGGAGGATATTTCCTCTGTGCCAAAGACTCAAAATTTGACTGTTTTTTAAATTAATTGATATTCTCATCCCACTTTTATAAGTTTATGAAGTTTTCTTTACTTTTTATGGGTTATTGATTGCATTACTTAAGCTGTAGGTCAGTCTGTGTTACTGTGTTGCTGTGATTTGAGCTCTTATGACTTGGTAGTTTCTCCTGTGTCCATTTTGTTCTGCATTTTCATGCCCTGATTTCATTAGGCACCATAAAATATCTGGTAGTTCCCTAAGGTCACATACATGGTAATTTAAAATATTTTTTAAATGGTGCAATATTAGCCAATGATAAGAATTCTGTGACTATGTATATTATTTATGATTTAGATGATAATTTTTTTTTTTCTTTTAAAGTATTTCGGTTTTTATTATGCTGGTGAATGACCTTTCTACTGAAAGATGTTAGTAAAAAATACGCTGCTTGCATTTTTTCCTAATGCTTTTTGCTAAAGTTCAGAAGATCAACACTGGGTTGCACAGTCTATTTTCTCTTGCCTATAAATAAGTCTGTGTACAGAGCAGAAGAGCTTTAGCAGGGCCATGCCTGCGTGGCTGGCATACCCTGCATGCCAGGGGCACAGTCCCAGGGGCAGCAAACCTGTTGTGGGCTGGAGTGGCTGTGAAGGGCACAGTTCTGAGCTGCCCTCTCCCAGCAGTGAGGCTGTGAGGAAGAGTCAGCACAGTGGCAGAGCTGCCTGGTTCTCTCTGCTCTGGACATGTGCCTGTGCAGGCATACACTGTGTTCCACGGCACTGAGCAAAGGCAGCAGCATCCCACTTGGGCTGACTTTATCCCCCTTTCCCTCAGGGCAGCTCCCACCACTCCTGCATCCTATGAAAGTTGTCTGTGGACAGCTTTTTGGTATACAAAGGCAAGAAAAGGGAGTAAGAGATGTTATTAGATGAACGGGTCAATTCATTGTATTTCACAATGCTACAACTGCCTTTTTACTTTTTAATCTATTACTTCAATGCAGTCTTTTATAAAGAAACATGTAATAGTTCCTTACTGTCCCTCAGGCTATGCTGGCTGAGGTTTCCTGTGCTTGGTATCTTGATGTGAGAGTAATTGTTGCTGTTGTACAGTGACAGCTCATACTACCCCGCTTTGACTCGTGGGGCCCATTTGTTCCACCTGAGCCTGCAATGTTTACATGGCCAGTCCTGGATCAGTGGTCCCCAGTCACTTTTCTGTGTTGGCTGGGTCACCAGGAGGCAATACAGACCTGGATGGGGAAAATCAGCATTGATTCTGCAGGGTAGTTTGCTCCAGGCCAGCCTTGGGCTGATGGTGGCAGAGCTGCTGTACACATTGTTTAGAGTGCTGTGAGGGAAATGCCTGAAATGAATGGGGAAATTTGAGGGAATTTGTCATTATGTTGGTCCATCATTTATTCCATTTGGACTTCATCCACTGCATAAGCAATGGGGATTGCCTGGCCCTGCACATCAGAGCAAGGTTACCTAAGTGGGAAGGTCTGACAAAAAATGGAGAGCTCTGGTGGCATCACTTCCAGTGACCTTGTCACCTCCACTCCCATTGGTTGGGTGCTCACTGCAGCTAATGAAGACCAAGGATGCTGGGGCTTATAAATGGGGCTTATAAATATGAATAACTTCTATGTAATTTGCAAAATGCTGTAACAATCACAATTAAAAACACTAGCTATAAAACCATCTGAATTTATTCCAAAGCCATTGAGTCTGGGACAGAGCTGCTAATCAAAGAACATAATGGGCCTATAAAACTATGAGGTAGAGACCTACTTGTTAACCTCAGGGGACTGAAGGTATGGGGATCAATTTGGGCTGCGCTTGCAATTTGTATGCCAGTGTGAAAAATGTTTGGTATAAAAAAAGCAGGATGGGAGATGAGAGCAGGGAATTGGGCAGAAGCTGCTTAAGGTGTGTTCCCACAGGGAGGGAAGTTGCTGATCCTCCAGAGCTGCTTCAAGACCAGAGCCTGGGTCTGTGATCTTTCAGTTTTGTCAGATTTGAGGCTTTTCTTGCATTGATATGTGAAGTCAGGGCAGAAGCATTGCTGGAGCTGCCCTCTTTCAGGACAAGTGCCTCACTATAAATTAGTGTGGCAAAGGAATAACAAGCCAGGTTAAGGGGCTTCTACACCCCTCAAAACAGACCATCAGAACAAACTGGGGTGGTTAGGGAAAGAGCTTTTGCCCTTGATATGAGGCTTATTTGGAGGCTTGTGGTGCTGGGTGCTAGTTGTTGGGAGGTATCACAAGGCAGGACTTAGTGCCACATGGCCAAGGATGCAGAGCTGTTCGTGCAGCTCCACAGCCAGAACTGTGGCCCCTTCTCAGCTGGATGTCATACAGGGTGGTTCTCTATGATCCTGGGTGCAGGGGGGATGCTCTGGTGCTGGTGTGCACCAGATGGAAAGGTGCCTCCAAAAGGTTTTGTGACCTTCTGCAGTTGCCACAGCATGGTGACGCTGGGGTGCACTTCTTCCAGAAACCAACCTAAAAAGCTGGGCAGTACCAGGGATATTGGAGACAGGAGTCATTAAGGAGGAGGCACATGCCGGCATTCATCTTTCCTGGAGCAATATCAAAGAGTAATCAATTAGTGTTGTTTGTGATGTTCAAGGTTTGAGAAGTACTCTGAAATATTCTGTACTAACAGATTGCAGTGCTCCATGTTGCCTGCTGGGCTTATTTTTTAAAAACTTCTGGAGTGAATGAAGTGCTAATTGGAATAGGCATTTCATACATGGTGAGCTTTCTGGACTATGCTGGGAAAGGTCTGATTTCCTTCCTGAATTAAATAGGTACTTAAATCTAGCTTTTTGTACTTGCTGGTTTAGAGACAGGATGAACAATTTTCTGGTTTATGGACTGCAATTATTTAAGTACTTAAGCTAAAGCTCTTGGCATGGTTTTTAATCCCCTTGGGAAAGTACTAACACCAAAGTTCTTTAATTCCATCTATATGCATGAATAGAAACTTCAGAACCATGGGTGGCCCTGCTGCTTGGTGGTGGCAGGATAGTTTTGGTCTGGTTGGGGTGCCAGCTGTTTTTCACTGCTTTTGAGCAAAGGCCACTCCAGGATGAAAGTCTGCATTTCTTTTTGAGTGTTAGTAAAGAAGTGTAAATATTCAGGTGGCTTAAGCGACAGCAATGTCCCCAATTTACTGAGAGGGAAAGGATAGAATGATGCCAGTGCTCTGGTCTCACTCCTGCTCTACTGTGGATTTTTGGTTCTTCAGAATCTTTCTTCCTGCTTACAGCTACACTGTGGCTCTCATCACAGGTCTGGGTTTTGCTTTCATATTTTAGTTGCTCCTCCCACTGCTTCCACATCTACAACACCTTTGGGTGGAAAACAGGTCCATTAGTGCTGCTATGCAGCATTCCTGGGGTGCAGAGATAAAGGGAAGTATCCCAGGAATTGAATTCTTGACCTTCCTATGTCACAGTGGTGCTGGTGCTGGCGCACCATTTCAGTCCAGCCCACTGCTGAGGCTGCTGAGTATGGCTGCAGCCTCTGGACAAACTGAGGGATTCATCTGTGTGGGAGGAGACCTGGAGTTGCCACTGGAGGGCAGGGGACAATGTGCTCCCCTCTCCCAAGCATCAGCGGAGGCATTTTACTTAAATGAATTCTTTTCAGAAGTGTAATCACTAAATACTCTTTCTTGCCATCCCCAAGATTTGCAGAGCTTTGCTGAAGCATTTTTCATGTTTGATAGTTCATCTTTTTTCAGTTTTTAAGCTTGAAGAAGTTGAAAATAGAGCAGGTCAGCAGGTGGCTGCATCACAGAAAGTCTCATCACTCCTCTTTCTCTCTGCACCATTTCTTGCTTATTTATTAATTTTTTATGTTTCAATGTCTTTACACTTACAGGAGTTGATCTGTGAGTGAGCAATAGCTTTCTGGATTAGTCTGCATTCCTATGTGTTTTGTGTTTTTTTCCTGAGAGGGGCAGCCATTCCCATCAAACATGGATATTTGGGCAGTTCCTGAATGGGAATGGAAGATGGTGTCCCAGGCCCCTGTGTGTAAGCAGGCGTGGGTCTTTGTGCACTGGTGTTTCCCCAACTGTTTAAAGGATATATATTTTTACCTTGTAAGTAAAACTCTCTTTATCGATTAATTGAACAGGCAGAGTGACTTATTGCCACAGAGGCACTAAAGACAGGAAGGGCACAACATAATTTTTAGATGGGCTATAATTCAGATATAGTGCTTATGTTACTGTGTCTTGACAAGACATTTAAAAAAATGGCTCTAAGCTGAGGTGTCAGCTATGGAGATAAATGTGCGATCACATCATTGCTGTTAGAAATACTGAGAAAAATATTCCAGAACCCTCAAGGCTGGACTGAGCATGTGTGCCTGGCTCCAGAAGGGAGCTATGCAGAGCCTACAGGTATTTGGGTGGTGGGGAGGGGCTGTTCTGGGTGTCCCTCTCCAAGAGAGAGGACAGTTCTGGGCGCTGAGCAGGGGATCTGTGAGGGGCTTAGGGCACTGGTGACATGTGAATCCTGGCTGAAACACAGCTGTTTCTGTCCAGATAATGCACCAGATTTCCCTTTGGGAGTGATGGCTTGTTAAAGCCACTCAATGTTTGGATGGCAGTGAAGGTAGAAGTGTTTGGTTCTGAGTGTCCACTTCTCTGACCCCCTCAGTGACATATGGTGAAAAAGCACTGGGGGTCCTGGAGTCTGATAGCTGTGGAAGGTGGGACACAGCTGTGGCAATCCTGTCCTAGCTCCTTACTAGTCAGGAGAGGAGGCAGCCTGCCATGCTTGTGTGGCCTTTTTAGCAGCAATTAGAGAAAATATCCTAGCTTCTAGAAGAGGGAAAGGGCTCTTTCAGATACTTATGTGAAGTCAGTCCCTAATTGGATCAGACATCACTGGGCAAGTCCAAAGCCTTCTCTAGCTTTGAGCTCCATGGCAGTATACCAAGAAACTTTTCCACTTCACAGCATGCTTCCTTCCAAGCAAGGAGAAACCTGGAGGGTGACATCCTCATTTGCTGAGGTGTGCTCTTCCACTTCAGCCTCTGCAGTTCTGGCTCCAGGTTTCTGTGGCAGAAGTGATGTACAAAAAGAGCATAGTGGCTAAGACAGAAATGTGCCTGCAGCTTTGCCTGTCCTTGTCTTTGTAAAATGAATTTGGAGACTTCCAGTAGAGATCATGGGATGTTGCATCCACAAACACTGGCCTGAATGCTTAAATCATTATCAGTACAGACACTGAGCAATGAAGACAAAACATTATTTGTATTTGCAGAAGTTGTTACTGGCTGTACACAGACTTAGTATGTCTAATAGGTAACCCCTAGTGGTTTCTGGAGAACAAGGGAGGTGATTCAGGCTTCAGTGCAAGGTGTTGGGTATATCTTTACATTTGTAGGACACCCAGGAGTGGGTTAATGAACTTGGTGTGTAATTGGTCATGATACCTCTTAGAAGAGGGGCCCCATGTTGAGCTGCTGATACTCATCAGGGAGAGGTTGAGAGATGCCACATGGTGACAGAGTGCCAAAAGAACAAGGGATAAAAAGGGAGACAGGTTCTGAGGGACAGAAGGAAAAAGTGGAGAATGGAAGATTTGATTTACTGAATGGCAGCAGCACTTGTCTCAGAAGTAGAATTAAGAACCAGTGAGGAGCTGAGGAAGAGATTCAGAATAAATCTGGTGGTAATGAGAGCACATGGGATGTAGAGAGGGCTAAGCATGAGATGTTTGTGTTTAGCAGAGATGGCACTAATCAGATAAAATCTCATCTTTGATGGAGATGAGAAGGTTTAGGCAATGCTGTCTGGCTGCACATTCAGATGAAAAGTATCAGGGAAGAAATGGGTCCATGTTTGAACTTCTGCATCAATTTGTAGCAGGCAGCTTTCCACACTGGGGCTGAATTGTTGGCAGTCTAATCACTGAGGCCATGGAATAAGTGGATATATGGGCTACAAATGCCCCTCCTGTTTAGGGGAACACAGTGTGGTGAAACCAGTGTAACCTACGCTCTGTTGTAACTAAACCAAGAGTGCTGTCTGTCCAGCAGGTTTCTGGAAGAAAAGATGACATCTCTGGTGAGATCTTGTGGGAGCTATTAAATTTCCTGTTTTTTTAATTCATTTGAAGGTCTGCTCTTCCACGCTCTGCAGTTTGTGTGAATAGCCTAAGAAAGAGAAGTACCTGCAGACGGAGTGATCTCCAGAGCCCACATTTGCCACTGGTTAAGAAAAGGGCTGCATTGGCATCTGTCTGTGGTGCTTTTTTGTCAAAACTCCTGCCCAAATGTGCATTGGTGATCACAGGCTGGCAGGCTTACTTATACTGTTGCACTACAGTTTGGAGCAGAGAATTTGCATCAAAGAAGGCATCTATTTCCTTGTCTTGTTGCATAGGTATGAAAAAGAGATATTTAAAGGTGTCATAACAGCAGTGCAATGCAAATGCTGTACTACTATGTTTAAAAGACAAAGGACATGATATTAACAGAAAAAGTTAGACCAGATGAAGCCGTATGTCTTGAGCATGCTTCCCTGTGATACCTCTGGGTCTGAACTGGGAACATACCCAGATTTCCAACCATGAAAATAGTGGCCATTTAAACAAATTATTTTTGAATATTAAAAATGCTTCAAATTATTTTTGAATATTAAAAATGCTTCATGTTTTCTACATATTTATTGTAAGACAAAATTATGTTATTAGTTCAGCTGGTTGAAATTTTCTATGGGGAACATTAATCTGAAAAAACAAGGTTCTGCAGAAGTTGACTCAGGCTGTATGAAGACAAATTATTATTTTTTAAAGAAAATTATATTTTAAGGAAACAGGAAATACTTATTTTTAAAAATATCATATTTGTGTGAAAAATATTGCTTGTTTTCCAGGTAGACATCTTACAGTGTCTAGAGTTTATAAACTGATGATTTATTTTGACTAACTGGAGGTAAGGCGCATTTAATGAGGGGTGGGTGGATTTGGTCCTAAAAGAGGGTGGCTGGTTACCAATTTTATTACACCATTATGATGTTTTTTGAGAGGTTTTTTTTTTTTTCTGTAAAATAAACTGAAAATGTAATTATGCCGCCTTCACACAGCTTGTCAACAAAACCTTTCTAGGGCTAGTTAGAACTGCCCAGTTTCTGAGGTGAATATGGTTTATGCTCAGGTTAATTCTGTGTATGTGGTGTACTCTCAGAAGTTGTCTCTCACTGCTGGGAGTTCGGCCACTCTGGTCCTGTGTCTCCTGGGACTCGAAGGAGAACAAGAGTTCAGGCTTCTCCACCAAGGAAGAGATTTTTCTGGGTCTGTGTCACCTTCATAAGCCTTAACTTGCCATTATAAAATTTGTTTGGTCATCTACATGTTTATTCATAAATTGAAGTAAGAAATTAAAATGGTCTATTCCCTTTTTTATAAGGCAGTAGCTAATTAACTCTATTTATATGCAAGAAAATGATTGTTTCTCAGGGTAACACTGAAGCCTTTTACTCAAAATTAACACAAACTATATACAATTGAAAAAATGAAAGATTTTTGGATATATATTTTATTTGACAGTGGTTTAGAATATCATACAGTAAACAAGATTTCTGTAAAAGTTAATTTATCCATAGTGGTGCGTTTCATAAAAATAGTTGCTCACTTACAGCCTTTCTGTGACTATTAATACATGGAATTATATTTATAGAGATAGAGCTGTACAAGGTAAATTCACAGCTAACACTACACAGAAATATTATTTGGAATGGGGTTTAGATGATGTGCTGTCTTCACAGGTTATCGATTACAGCCGCATAAAGCAATTACTGCACAAGGAGTAGCTGTGAACTGTGCAAATTAGAGTTTATGCAAGCATAATCTCAACTGTTTTTCAGATTTCATTGTTTGCTTTCTTTATACATAAAAATAAAATACCGGGACGTGCATCTACACTACAGAAGCATTGTCCAAAATCAGATTCAATAAATTAATGGCAAATTATACTGGATTCTAGTTCAGGGGATAAAGATTTTTTTTTTCCATTAAATAAGAGTTTTATAAACAGCTACATGGATTTGTGCTTTTTTAGAAATTATAAATGGATTTTTCTGCCTAAAAAAAAAGTTTGAAAGCTGCAAAATCCTTGACTTGAGGCTTTTCAAACAATTGGACAGGAAGAAACATGTCTATAAATTTTGCAGTCCAGTGCAATGTTTGAGACATACAGTAATGTGCTAATTTCTTGGAACAAAGCCAATCTCAATCTAGTTTTTCAGCAGAGCATGTGAGGAACTAAGATTGCTAGTGAACAATAATTTTAAATACGAATTTTTGACAGTACTTAGCTTTATGATTTTTTTTTTAAATTACCAATGTATTATTGCCCAGGATTTTGTTTTAATTTTGACAGACAAATAAGCATACGCACACTTACACAGACACACACACATCTTTTTGAAACAAGATAATGACTGATTGACTGAACTCGGAGTTATTTCCTGTGAAGGCAGACTGGAATGTTTACCTGGCACTTAAGGCTTAAAATTCAAAACAGACAAGCAAGAAAGATAAAAACAAAGAGAAAAAAAAATGGAGATAGGGAAAAAATGGTAAAATGGAAATCATTTTAAAAATGAAAAAATACTGAATTTACTGATTGAGGACACCGACATCTGTATTTCAGAAACCAGTCTAATTATTGTTGAGGTGTGCCTGAAAGGCACCTGCTCTGCCAAACTGAGGGGATGAGAGGTGAGAGTGTCCTAAGTAAATGCGGATGGGTATGAAACATAGCACTGTTGATAAGTGACGCTATCATCTTCTGCAGGAAGGAAAGGCCTTTCCTTAAGGAAACTGCAGCTTTTTCTCTGTAGCACTCTTCCTTTCATTGCAAGGAATGCAATGAGGCCTTGCAGGTGCCTGGGGTTTGAGCCTGAACAATTGGTTTGTGTGCTACCTCGCAGGACTTGGGGAACCTGTAATAAATCACTTTTGAGTATAATTTGCAAATACAACTCCACCTTAACTCCTTTCCAATGTACAGAAACATGGTTTGTTCACAAAAATGGCAGTAGAAATGGTATCACAGAAACTAATCCACTGGATTCCCCACTCCTCCCGTAGCGCCCAGTGAACTATGCTACAGGGGACCACGTGGACTATCCCAAAGTGTTAACAGTGGAGATGTGTCATGGGTGTACAGTTCCAAACAATGCTTTAAAGAAACCCTTTAACCCCTGTCTAGATATGTCGAGAACAATTTATTTACAACATTTTAGCTCCATGAAAAGATCCTCTCTCGGTTTCAGCTTGCTCCGTGCAGTTTTGTTTAAGGCGATGTTCCAGTTTGTGATTGCTCTAACTTGTTCCAGTTTCTTGATATAAAGTTTGAATGAAATCCAAGTCCTTCATGCAGTGGGGAAAAAAATGCTAAAGCTACACTGCACTATCCTTCTCTGATGTACTGTCCTTCATATTGTTTTGGTTTCTTCCATAGCTGCCAAAGTCCCTAAAATGGAACTGGGACTTTAGGGTCGATTTTAAATCTCTGTGTTGACTATATGCTTTTGAACTTATTAGATACTGTGCACATTGTCATGGAATTACACACTAATGTTTTCATTCCTCAATGCCTTGTGTATATGTGTGATAGTTAAAATAAATTAAAACAAACTGATGTGAGACAAAAACTAAGAAGAATGTTCTGCGTCAGTTTGAGACAGTTAGAGGGCAACAGTCCCTTGCTTATCTGCTCATGGCAGAAGTACCAGACTTCAGGACGCTAGGTAGCTTGTCTGAGCCAGGGATTTTCCACGGCCCTGGAGAGACCGTTGCCTTTCGAACTGTGGTGTTGGTGCTGCGAGTGCTAATGGAGTGGAGATGTCCCTTCCTGGGGAACTCACTGGGTTTCCCATCAGGGTCCCTCTGGCTGTGGTCCATATCACTTCCAGGAGAGCTGCAGCGGTTGCTACTGTATGTCTTGGTAGCTCCTGTATCGATCTTGACATGGTCGGGTGCTGCAGCTGACTTCTTCTCACTGGTGTTTGTGGATCTGTGATCTTTTTTGCTAAGAGATCCTCCTCTCTTGCTCTCTGGCTTCCTCAGCCTCCCAAACTGTTCATCACTGGTTCCAGCACACACGTGCTCTCTTGCACCAGCCTCGATCATAATGCTGTGTCCCACCGCTTTGCTTTCTGAGGCGGGCCTGCCACCATCAGTGGTCTTATTTTTGCCTTCTGAATATCCTTTCCAAGAAGCCTCTTCGTGCTTTGACCTGTCTACCTTTTTAGGACTTGCTGACCTTTCTTTTTGTTCTCCTAACCTTTTCTTTTTGTGACCGTTCACCGAAAGCTCCTTTGGTTTCCTTACATCGTGTTCCCTCTTGATATCCCATGTTGGCTCTGGGCTTATCTGGTGAGAAGGGTCAGAGGGTGGGGCTATGTGTGATGAAGATAATGGTGAGATTATGTCGTCGAGGGAAAGAGCTACTTCCTGCAGACCTGGGGAGGTGGCAGAGGGAGCACTCCAGGAGTTTGGTTCGTCTGTTTCAACAACAAAGAGAAGAGAGTTAAGGGCGTACTCAGCAGCACAGAGTGTATTGCATAGGAACATGTATTCTGAGCAACAGTGATACCCAAACCATGTACCAGCCTTAAACCCCTCTGTTTCAGGTGAGATGAAACTCCCTCAATTGTGGAACCAATAGGGAGAAACCCAAAAATAATCTCTCCACAAAAAAAAAGAAAAAAATAGGTATAGGAGACACAAGAACCACAAAGCTGGTAACTACAAATGCTGGAAACCCCAGTCTTTTTTTCATACAGAATCTGCTTTCATCTGCCTATGTTAAATTATTCTTAAAATAATAAAGGCACGTGCTCATGAAATCAAACAGCCTCTTTTATAGCTGATAATGTATTTCTTAGCTGGCAATATCAGTGCTGTCTCTGAGGACAAATGAGAGGGACTTTCTGCTATCTATTAAACATGTCCCTACAAGCATATAATAATTGACAAGAATTTGTAGCTCTGATAAGGTCATCATTGAATTCTGTCTCATATTTTTTCTAAGCAGATATAGTAATGCAGTGTTTATGGCCCCACAATTTTTACAGGGTACTAACACAGCTCTGCCTTTATATCACAGCGTCAGCTGCTGAGTCTCCTGGTTGTGCATTTTGAATTTCTCCTTGTTGCTTAGCCTCAACACAATATGGTTGGATTGTGCAGATCCTGTTTAATTTAGATAAATAAATGTCTCCTTTGCTGAATCACAATGATTTTCCTAATCCAAACCAGAATATTCTGGGATGCCTTTCTCTTGCATATACATCCTCATTTCCTTTGATTAACCTTCTGGCAGAAAACAAATCCATCATGATTAATGACAGCATGGCTCCTATTCTTACCCGTCTACTTAGAGGTTAGAGAAATCACTGAACTTGGCTAATGTCATTCCCTATTTAGCACCATTGCCTGGCTTTGAACAGTATGAGGAATAATCTGTCAGAGATGAAGGACTGTCTCAGGAATCCATGGAAACGAGGTAGAACTTGTGGCAAGAGCTGCATATTTTATGGGGGAGAAAATGTAACCTTCTAGTTAAAAAACAAGTGTGGACTTCTTCAGGTCAGGACTAGTATCTCTCAGTGATACCAACTGCCCTTTAAAAAAGTAACATGCATTTTTCTCAGTGCTATGGTTGCTTTCAAATTATCATGGAGATGCATAGTGTCTTAAAAATGGAATAGAAGAAATTCTGCCGCCCAGCCTGGAATCTGCAGCTTGCTTGACTAAAACAGCACTTTTAAGTTAATAGCTGGATTGAGTGATTGCTGTCTTGCAGATAAAAATAGGAGAGACAATAGTGAGGTGGATGACGTAAAGGGAGGGAGCAGCACAGTTAGCTGAGGAGCTATTTATTTTCCCAGATGGTGTTTGTCATATGCTTTTGCATAATGAGCATATGTGTGGAGAGGATTAGCATTTGAGAGGGGTAGAAAGTACAAGTTCTGTGTAAGACAAATAAACAGTGAGCTGGGAATCTAAATGGGCTGAGGGTCTCAACTGAATTAAAAAAAAAGAAATCACACTTTCTTACCCTCCAGTTAAGGGTGACTAATGTACCATCTGCTCCCAGCTTGGCACTCAAGCAAGAAAAAATAAGAGGAAGATTTGTGCATGTAGAGTGATCAACTCCTAGGAGTTTGCCTACAAAAAGCATTGACTTTGATGGGCTTGTTCTTCACTTCTGTTCTGCACCATCAGCCTGGTACAGGACCACAGCCTGTGCCTGATGGGGGAAGCACAGACCTCATGCTGGCTCTTCTTCAATCTGTAATCCAGGGGTTCTTATTTTATTTAATACTTGAGCCAGGGACCACGCACAGAGTCCAAATCACTAAATCTATTTTGGGACTCAGCATAAAGCTGCCTGTGTGCACCAGCAAGGTACCTGAGCAAACTCTGAACCCACCTTGAGCTTTGGAGAATTAAGTTTATACTTTTCATGGCATTGTCACTCCTACCCAGGATAGAGGTGGTGCCAAGGGTTGGCCCATTTTATTTGTCTGAACTACAATCTTCTTTCCTAGTTGTCTGTGAGATGTTGTTTTTCACAGTTTTTCAGTGGCAGTGAAGAGCAGTGGGCCGTTATCCAATCTCGTTTTAGGCTGTGAGAGCTTCTGATTACAGAAATAGCCTGTTACTTTGGGTAGAATTAGCTGCACACCAATAGAAACACCAAATGTCCTGGAGCAGCAAGATGCTTTTGGGTAACAAGATAGCCTCTGTGGAAAATGCTCAAATCAGCTGTTTCTCCTCCAGGAGGACAAACCATGGGAGTACCATTCAAAACCAAGGTGGCAAACACCTCTTGTGGCTCCTCTGAGGCACAAAGGCTAATGTAGTACCAGTTATTTGTGGGATGCTCTGGAGAGGAAGCCTGGGGGTTAGTGGCCTACTGCTTTATTCCCTGGAGATGACAGAATTTCTTCTACTTTCTTTTTTAAAGGGGACAAAAAACAACCAAATGTTGTAGTAAGAAATCATAGTGGGCTAGAACGTACTTCAAGAAAAGTGAGTCAGCATATCTCTTACATACACTGATATATAAGTGTCTATAAACTGGGACAAACCATATCATATGCATTCCTGGATTTTATCTCTTCCCCCAGAAACCCCTAAGTAAAAGACAACTTGGTCAACTAGACAAGAGAACTTGTAGCCACAGCTTTTAAAGTTTGGCTGTGGGACAGCCCCAGCTGGGTCATTGGCTGCACTATGTTTAAAATACTTGTTGCGAAGGCACCTACATATAGGCTGTATTTCCACTGGTTATGGAACAATTTTGCTGTGGAATAAACTATAATTTATATTCTCTGGCAATATAAAACTTGCAAGCAAGAAGAAAATTACTTCTTTTAAAGTTTTAAGTACTATCATTCTGAGACAGCGAAACTCAACTTAATCTGCTTTTCTTTCAAATGAAACAACATTATAGAGAAAGTCATCCTCAGCCTTGGTAGATGTTAATGTCAACAAACCACTGTCGCATTATGTCACTGGCTAGTGAGGAGTATACTCATGTGAGGGTATTGTAGTCAACTTCCCCCTAATGTTTGAACATTATGGAAACATATAAAAATTACTAGAGTAGAGCAAAGTGCAGGAATGTAAGTAATTTGTTGCTCAGAAGAAAAACCTTTTAAAGAGCTGTGTTCAAGCCATAAGGGTTCAGTTGAACTTGTTCAACCAGCACTAAAATGATTGCTTCTCCATAACAAATATAAACAGGAGAAAAATATAAAATTTTATCCTGCAGAGCAGTTAAACTAGTAATTTATTTTCATGATTATACTCAGTTTCTAGCTGCATTTTTTGAGAGAGTTATTAATATTTCTGAATATTTTTTATTCTGTTGGTCTAAGGCTTTTTATAAAACCTTTGAGTTAATTGGAAACATAACCTACTTTTACTGTCTGTTATTCCAACGTATCTCAAAGCATTTTGTAAACATACTAAACTACAGACAGAGCACTGTTTTACTTTTTTCTTCCTTTACCTCTGCAAGGAACTGAAAACAGTATTTGCTTAACAGAGCATGAACTACTAATGCCCAGACAACTTGCAAACAGATGAGAAGAATATTGCATTCAGTTGCAACTGCTGGAGAGATTTAGGGACAACATAGTTTTAAACTTGTTTCTGACTTTGTCACCATTGACAACATCCTTACTGTGAGAGAAATTGTTTTTCAAAAGTATACCTCTCACTGAAGGCTAATAGATGCCTTTCTTTGAAGGGAGAAATCTCCCTTGACCTACTAATTTAGACAAGACAAATGAGCTGGGAGCAGCACTATAATCTGTCACTGTGATGGCATTTCATTTGGTGTAATTTTGTAGGTGTTTACTGGGTGGCTTTTAGTTTCCACAAGCTACTGTAACATAAGTTTGTGGCACTTCTCCATGGGATGTGTAAGAATGACTCACCTAGGACCGGCTTCACATAACTCCCAGGCAAAGGAGTAAATTGCTAACTGAGTATGAGCCACCACAGACACAAGATCTTGAGTGTGTGGGAGGACAAGTGGGAGATGAACACAGCCATTCTGGGGGGAAGAGTGACACAGGCAAAACATCAGGAGCAGAAATTTTCTGTCTAAAGGTTTTTTTATTTGAGGTGGAGTTGCCACATACATGAATTGTTTGTTTTGCTCTGTCAGCTCTCACACATTCAATGGGGTGGAAATGAGGGTACTACTCTCATGAGTCTATTTGCTCCTGTCTTAACTGTTCTACCTGGATCCAGTGCTTGCTGATGGCTGAATCATGAGAAAAAGAACCCTGGCTTTGATATTAATAGAGAGGAGAGCTCTGCCCATGGACCTCTGATTTGTAGCTAGGTTCTCCCTTAGTGTCAAAATTTTTTAGATAATTGTTTAGTAATTTATCAAGGATATGTGATTTTTTTATCAGATATAACTATCCACAAAGTACTAATATTATTTTTTTTAAATATTTAGTAGTAAGAGTAGAAATAACATCCAATTTTATTACTTAACTACAGTAAAATCTCAAAGCTTTTAAAATTTTTGAATTATATGAATATTATACAATATATTAAAGCTTTGAACACTTTCATTAGTCTGAATGAAGTGTTTTCTGAAATGTAAGCAGCTGTTCTCATATCTTCCCAGAATTATTTTCCTAGGAAATCAAAGAGGGTTTGATTGAATAAAAAATATGGTGTTTTATTTTTTCCCCCCATTTTTTGGTCTAAAATTGTGTATTGCCAGGAGGTGGCAAGCAGTTCTTACAGATGCTGCTAATAATAAAAATGGGACAAATTGTCCCCTGGTGAGTAGCCACTAATGTTGGCAGTGCTACACCAGGAATGCATTTGGGTTTTTCTCATTATAGCTTGACATGTCTTTGATGTTCCTGATTGCCTTGGTCTCCTGAAGCTTTTCTTTAATGCTCTCTAAGGAGGGATATTTCAGAATATATAAAGAATCTTTAATCTTTTATCCTGACACTTCCACGACCCAAACACACAGCACCCTTTGTCTCCTGAAATAAATGATTGTCTGAAGATTTCATGGTTAGAAAAGCTCTTGGTACTTTCTGTTCAGCTATCAGCCTTATGGAAAAGTGACACAATATGCCACTCTTTCCCCCAGCCTCTCCCAGAGAGTGAGTGGCAATGGGCTCTGCCCCCACCTTATGGCCTGCCTGTACTTCTAGCTAGAAATTGTAATTCCTGTTAATTAGACAATATGCTATGCAAATGTTTTCTCACAAATTGCACTTTTCTTGGCTTAAAATTACACTTTGCTGTCTCCTCTTCCACTAAACTTATTCACATTCAGATCCCTGAACACCAGTAGCCCTGGAAGCAAACACCAATGGGTGTAGGTGCCTTCTGCTGTGGTGTGGTACTTCTTTGGTCAGTCACTATGGGCACATCCAGGTGGGATAGCTCTTCCATCATTAGTACTGCCTTTATGCTTTGCAAAGATGTGATGACAGCATGCTATGTATGCAAAATGTTAATTCTATGTACAGGAATTAGATACATGCCACATGCATTTATAAAAGTAAACCCAGGTTATACTCGATTATTTTAGTATATGAACTACTGCTCTTTTCTCACACATGCAATTGCATGATTGAGTGATCAGCTTAGTATTTTGAAGTCTTGTTTCTGATATAATGAAAACCTAATCTAATTATTTGCTACCTTAATGTAGCCATGCTAGTTATACCACTTGCCTGTTTGTACTCAACCAGATCATGGTGACTCTGAATGTGTTGAGTACACTATAAATATAACTTTAAATGTAGTTTTGCTCAAGAGTGGAATCTTTCTACTTTTTAGTAATTAGTTTTTTTTTGGCCTCACACATTTGTTTTCCCAAAGTTTTGAGGACAGTTGCTCAGGATAATCAGAGTTAGTTTACAAGTTACGAAAGATTACAGAAAAATAAACATGCATTTGAGCCCTGACATGTTTCACTTCTAAATTTTGTGCTTGGCATTTTCAAAAGAGCAGAATGATTCATTAAGAAAGACTGATATTTGGGGTATGAAACAATGCCAGATCTAGTTTTGCTGTCCCCAAAGTCACTGTGCATTTTTGTTTTTGTCACTTGTCTAATACTGGAAAAGGTGACCACTATTCCTATTACATGGAGCTATTGGTGGCATGGCTTCTGCAGATGTTCATAAGAACTGAAGAGATATGAATGTAAGTCACTATGAATGTAAGTGATGAATACTTCTATCTCCTTTGCAGATTTGAAATGTTTAATTTCACATCCAGAAAATTCATCCACTGACCTATTCCAGCACTGGGAAGCAGAGCTCTACATCCTGCTTGGCTCAGTTCCTGGTGCCATTGGTACTCAGATGGCCTACTTCTTTTCAGGTTCCTGATCATTACTGATGAACAACTATTTAGTTCCTTTGAATTTCATTATATCCACCTTCCATTGTATACTTTACATAGAAATATTAAATAATTATATTACATATAAATATTAAATGGGAGATGCACTAAATATTTTTGCAGCAGACACAGTGTTCATAATGTTCTTGCAAGGGCCATTTAATGAGAGTTTGAATGAATTCATCTTGGGTAAAATTCACTTTCATCACCTTCTCTGTACTCTGCTTAGAGGTTTGTTAGAGTAGTACTTTCATGTTCAGAGATCTAATTTAAGAATTATTGCAACACTTCAGAAAGAGCAGATTGTTAGTTATGCTCGGAAGACCAAATCTGCAGAAGCTCAGGAGATGATCTTATTTGGTGTTGGAGCTAAGGCAACAGAGAGAAAGAGAAAATTTAAACTTCAGTAAGAAAGGGCAAAACTGTACATTGCAAGGGAAAAAAGTTTAAAAATTCTTTAGAAAAATGCTGAGTGTTTTCTTGAAACAAGAAAGCTACACACATTGATTTGTGTTTGCATTATTCTGTAGCAAGCACTATGGATGAAAGCACTTTTCAATTTTTTATGTAATGTAGTCTTTAAATATGGTTAACAAAGAAACATGGGAAGCAACCAATCTGACTGTGAGGGTTCCTATTATTATTCTGTACTGGTTTTGATCCTACATTATTATATCCAGGGCATCATCAGTAAATCCCTTTCCCTGAGTTAGTTCTTTAATTATGGCACTGTTTCACCAGTATTTTACTGTCCTTGCCACTTGAGATAATAATTTAATTGCCTCACAGAGTCAGAGAGAAAGGTGTCTCAAAAGACCTCTGGAAATAGATGTCTGCTCTTCTGTTGAACATGTACACAACCAGTGTTGGGGAGTTCCTTACAGGAAACCCTTTTGGAGGCCATGGATCAAAGCTGAGTGGTTGAACACCGAGCTCTACACCCATCACCCCACATGGGGTCTTTTTTAGAAAACACAGACCACTGCAAGTAAGTGGCCTGAGACCTTTCAGGCTGACACAGGAGATAACTTATGAATTCAGAAATACTTAGACTTTCTGCCATGGAGAGCAGGTGACCCGGATTGTCTTGGATGAACTTTAGCTGCTTTAGTCCTTTCCTGGTTACTTTGCCATTGTTCACCCCTTAAATATAAATCACATCCATAAACAATTCACTGTGATTTTGTAATAGTGCCTAAGCTCTGCATCATTTGGCACTCTCCAACATCACTCATGCCTTACAATGGGGTTGAGACTTTGATGCTGCCCTTACAGTAGCAAGAACAAAACAGGGTAATTTTTCTATGCAGAAAAAAGCTATCCAAAGCACAGGATGGGAGGGGGGAAAAACAAGGAGACACACCTACAAGCAGGTTGTATTTCAGAAACAGGTAAATTATTGCAGTAAATCAGTTTACTAATTTACTGTAGTAGTCTTCTGGCTGCAAATCTTAAGGCCAGGTGATTAGCACAGTTTACCTCTCATTCCAAGACCCAGTTTAGTTTATTCATATTTAGTTTATTCATAGTTTATTCTAAATATTTTAATCATCATGATCACCAGTCTGAGCAAACTTGGTGTGAGAGACTGAAATGTTAGTGGTTAATGACTCAAACAATTGTCCATTTGCAAAAGCAGCAGGTGCTTTGCTGAGGATGTGCAAGGTCACAGCCCAGGAGCAGAGCAGGTGTGCATGAACTTTTGTTTAGGGTTTTGAGCCGGATAGGAGAAGAGGCTGATAAGAAGCAGATCCTGTGAGGTGGGATAATACCTTTGTCAGTCCAATGTCCTCCCTTACACAATTGGCTCCGCTGTAAAACCCTTCTGGGGAAGGTATCAGGACAGTCACATTATTCATCCCTTCTGATGGGGCATAACTGGCTCAACTACTAGTTGATGTGAGAGGCGGCCTTTCCTTCCTTTCCTTCTCTTCCTTCCCTTCCTTCCCTTCCTTTCCTTCCTTTCCTTCTCTTCCTTCCCTTCCTTCCCTTCTTTTCCTTCCTTTCCTTCCTTTCCTTCCTTCTCATATATATTCTTAAGTGTTTTTATGCCTTTATATTGTTTTATTACTATAGGTAATAATAACCAAAATGGCTACATACCTGCTTTCCATTTCAACCAAATTGTTCTAAAATAAACCATATATATATTTATAAACACCAATCATTCAATGTTCCTTCACTCTAATCCCCCCCAAGACATCTATTAACAAGAACTGCAGTTACCCTCAACTCCAGGGATAGGTTGTAACACTTGATAAATTAGACTTTTCCTTGAATCAGCTTAATCCATCTGCTTAAATGCTGTAGGACTACTAATACTGAAAGAGCTGAAGTGAAGAGTAGCAGCCTGCATGGGGCCTTTACCCTCCACAGGAAGCTCCTCACCATTATGTCAATGTTAAGTCTGTGGACAGCTTAAGTACCAGTCTTGAGTGATGCTGCTCTAACCACACATTATCATTCAGTAGGTCCTCCAAGTAGTTTGGTGCCCTTTTTGAAGTGCTGAGCATCTCACATATTTATCAGATCAGAGCTACTCAGGCAATACTCATCCTGTCAATAAAGATGCGTTTATTTTTTCCTGTGTGGTCAGGCAGCAGAGTAGCACTAGAGAAACCTCAGAAGTTCTCTCCGAGAGCCATGCTGGAGCTGGAAAAACTACACTGGAAGTTACTGTATAATTAAAAAAGATAATGACTTTCAAATTAGTTTTTATTAATAGAATTAAGCCACATTAAGTCAGAAAAAAGTGTTCATAAATATGTTAATAAAATGTGTGGTATTAACGAAAGACATTCTGCAGAGACTGAATAATTTAAGAGTAGGATATTACACACTTAATTAAAGTTAAATATTAAAATTATTAATTATTACAGCTAAAATGGGTGTTAACAGTAGGCATCACATTGAGTCAGGTCAACAAATAGCTTTCATTATTAAAAGTATATAGATAATAAATGAACTTTATTTAATAAGTGAGGAATGCAGAGCATTTTGGCTGTGTATGAAATACTCAAAAAGTTGCTTCTGGTAAGCACTGAGGTGCTCACTCTATGAGTGAGAGCTGAATCTTAAGCAAAACACTTGGTTTGAACTTAGTCACAAAGCTCATGAATAAGTAGTCCTGGTGTGCTTAGGGTAGAAGCTGCAGAAGCAGTTTAGTGTCTCTTCAGCAAACTCTTTTCAGACTGGGAGCTTTTAGGCTACGAAGGTTCAGAGCTGACTCTGGGACCACACCTGCTGTCAGGGTTGTTGTAGTATCTGGTATCTTTGGAATGCTGAGACAAATTTATCTGAAAACGCTATAATGAGATCGAAGTGCATGAATAAATGAATTTTACACTGTAATATTCAGCTCCTAATACATGTTCAAAATTATGGGTTGCTCTTGCTCAACAAAATTCAACGCTCTCTATGGTCATGTTTGTTGAGCATTGGTTGTACAGTCGCAGTTACCTCATATTGTCAAAGTAAAAAAAACCAAACAAACCAAATTTAATTTTCTGTTTTGTTTTTTTGGTGTTTTTTTTCCCCCCAAGCTAAGAATAAGAAGCTCTAAGAAATCTGACAGAACCCATGCCCTCTGCTAACCTTTCCCTGTGGTCAGGCCACAAAGCACTAGCCAGGAGTTGCACCATGGGATGGTAGAGCAAGGACAGAGGCAGGACCTGCAAGTCCCTCTAAGGACAGAGCTTGCCTTCACCTTCCCAATTGTTGGAATAACAGTTTTTTGTGTCACTCTCTGTGTGATCATTTTTCACTCATCATATTTCCAATGTTAATGAGGAGAGATCATGAGAAGCCTTGTTAGCTTAATTTAGTTTTGGGTGTCACAGAGTCAGGCCACTGGCAAGGCTCTTTGGCACAGGGATTGGGTGACACAGGAATATTCCTGGTGCAATATTTCACACTGTTCCCTTTGGACCATAGCTCCCTGTGGCAAGGATACCACCAGAGATACATGGGGAAGCTAACTCTGAACAAGTTGCAGTGATGCAGTCTTGCAATTAATTGGGTTCTGGGGCAAATGAAAGGGACTATGAGATGAGCAGCAGGAGAGGGATTTTCTGGGTTATTATGCTGCAACAGGCAAAAGACTGGACTTAGTCCTATGGCAAACTGCAGAGACACAGTAAGTTACTGAAATCCCATTTTACCTATTTATTTGGATTAAATGAAGAAAGGAAAAAACTGATGTTGTGGAGACAGAGGTATGGCTGTGTTCTCTCAGGTCCTGTATTTTGGGTGTATATTATCTTCCAGTATTGTCAACTGGATGGAAATACAAGGAGCCATGAAAATAAATGTTAGAAAAATGTTTGTGGGTGGGGCTTTCTCCTTCTTTGGGAAGTCTGCTTGCCAGTTTATGTGAACCAAACCTGGGATAATGTTTGTTCATCTGTTTTATTCACTGTAGTTTAGCTGTAATTATCTACATTTTACACCAGTTGAGTAAATCTGCTCCAGAATATTGTATTAGAATAATTAAGCTTTAATTATGAGAGAACTTGCTCAACAACCTTATTAATAAAATCTTTGCTCAGATGTAGGGGGGACACTGCCAATTTTGGTGTGGATTAGCAAGGTTCTGTTTTAGTAGTAATACTGAGTAGTCAACTAGGAATTTTAATCTTTAGAGTGCTTCTCAAGCATTAAAAATTAATCCCCATAACACTCCCATGAGATAGGTAAGTAAATATTACTATCCTTGTTATACAAATGGGGGAAGCCTGGGTTAGACTATTCAACTAGACTGGCCTAAATCCACTGGGAGTGTAATTCTGCATTTAAAAAGTGAGGAAAAGGTATTGCCTTCCTGGAAGCTCAAAGTCATTGCCACAAAACTGAAAGTGTCATCTCATGCATCCCTCTTTCTTTCAAGACCATGTTTTCTATTTCTTTATCAAGGGATAAAAGGTCTGCATATTTTTTGAAATAGAATTTTGCTATATGACAGAAATAGCTATATACACCCCCTCATACATACTCTTCCACTGTTATTTAATAGAAGGATGTACTACTTTTCCACCAGCTGCTACATATTTATTAAATACTAAAGACATGTTTGTAAAGTAGGTTTTAATATTCAATTTTGCCCTTGAATAGTTTTTACCCATAGCAATAAAACATTCTAGAACCTTTGGGAGCCCACATTCAAATTGCCTGATGGTTTTAGACCAATTTTATTAACCAGTATATTGGTTCATTTAGTTAGTGTTTTTTTCTTTCTTTGTACACACCACAGGTTCCTGAAATTAAGTTGGTACAGCTAGAAATAAGAAGGTGGTATTGGAAATGCAGCAGGAATATGAATGAATGTTTGCAGTTCCACCAAGGTGGTCACAGACAGAAAGGGCACTTTTCCAAAATGACTATTGATTTTTGCACTCACATCAGATAAATGATATATGGGGTAGTTCAAGTTTCAAATAACACCCAACCTCAGGTCTGGAGATTTATAAAATGAGCATTAAAAATGACATGAACTGGATTATCTGATCAGTACTCCAAAAAGATAAGAGTAACTGGCTTCAAAGTATAGGCCAAGATGCTTTAGCCATTTATTAGACAAATATCAAAACTTCAAACATTCTAATAAAACTAGAAAAATCAGTTTGTAGCAGACTGAAAACTGGAGACTTCTGAAGGATATAACTATACTTAATAACCCCACAGTACAAGTTCCCAATTTTTAATCTATTTTTTGCAAATATAAATGCAGTGCTCACTATTAAGGGCTACCAAACCCTTGGTGTAAGGAAACACAGGCATGTATCCCTTGATCTGGAGGTACCTTTCAAACTACCTGCATCTCTCCTGTTCTATGTCCAAGTTCAAGCAAGCCTGCTGATCTTCTTCCAGAGGTGATTATTTATATAAAAGGGAACAATTCCTTTGGGAGAGATGTGGTCTTATAACAGACTGCTCTACAATGTTATGGTAGGGCATCTCCTAAGGCATACTAGAATGGTCAATTCATCTGTTCTGCATCAGGAAATTTGACTCCTTGTCAAATTTCAGTGCTCTAACGAATGGTAGCACAGACACATTTTTGGTTGGGATAAGCCCCATCCATTCAAACAGGCTCTTTAGGAAAATTCTTCCCCTCTGAACTCTTTCATTAAAAACACCTGAAATGGAGACATTTTATAAAAAACATATTTTCATTTGACATGACACTGCTTTTTTATCAAGCAAGTATTTCAGTTTTGATGTTGGCCAGAACTAAAGTCCTTTTGATTTTCTGGATACATTACATTGAGAAAAAAAATCTGTTGCAACACTTCCTCAAATAAATGAGAGCCATTCACAGCTGAGTGACTCTACAAAACTAACTTTAGCTATATTTATAGAGTATTTACATTTCTACTTATTTTAGGAAAATTACTTATTTCCTGTGTACGTTTTTCTGTAGGAGGAAAAATAAAGATGATGCCCAGAAAGTTGAGGTTATAAATATGTAGAACTTGTGTTGTGTTTTTTGTGTTGGAAAGCAGTTCATTGAACTCAACACTGGGACTTGTAAAATGGCCTTAATGCCAGCCTGGATATTTTACTTCTTTGAGCTACGTTTAGTGGAGAATAGAACAGAGGTAAAGTGAGAATACAAGGACTTGTGGCATTAACATTTCTATATGATGCAGGAACTTTGTGGCTAGGAGGTCTCTAATTGTGACATACACATTTGAAACATATGGGAACATTTCCAAATAGCCTCTAGATGTGTCCAGCTCTGCAGCAGCAAAGTATAGGGATGTGTCTGTGTTTAAAAAAATCTTATTTATAGACACAGACTGGAAATAAGCTCTAACTGGAAACACATTGGTTAGATTACCTGGATCTGCATGCACAAGACTGACAACTTAAGCCCAGTTTAGTGCCTGGCTGCTGGGGGCAGGAGTTCTGTGAGCATCACACTGGAGGAGCTGCTTGAAGCTCAAAGGCTGGAAGAACATCTCTGGATATTGCTCCCTTTCTATTTCCAATCCACCATCTATTTCCAGTCTACTTCAATGTGTGAGGCTGTCCTTATAATTGTAGCAAATGCACTACACTGTGCAAAGTCAGCAGCAGACAGAGCTGAATGCATCTGGACACTGCTGTGTTTTCTGTGATGACAGCAATCAATAGGAAAATAGAAAAAAAAAGGGTTTATTTTCCTTTGCTTTCCAGGTATCATAGCTGGGCCCTGACTCTGTATTACAAATTAGATGTATCTCTGAACAATCTGTGCAGTTGGATCTGATTCTATGAGGAAAATTGCTTGAAATCAAGAGAAAATAGCTTTGTGTAAATTGAGCATAACCACAAGGTATAATAAATGAGTATTGCCTTACAGCACATTTCAAAATGTGTTCAATTTTACACTTGTTATTTCTTCAAGAGGCTGCACATAAATATTTCTTGAGATCAGCACCTAACTTCCACCTTCATATTGTTAATATTTTTGCAAGCCAAGTGCCATAAAGAAGAGGAAAATTATGGCTTAAACTCAAAAGTTTAATATTTTCTACCTGGAAAGTCATATTAAGAAGATAAAATTTTGTCATGAGAAAAAGTGGATATATGACAGACCTTTGCACTAGCAGCAGTGTAACATGCAAAACTCATTATTTAGGATATTAAAATACATTTTTAGAATGCATAGCTGCTTTGATGTCATAGATAATCAGTTATGAAAGAAAAGTTGAATACTGAAGAAACTATCAAGTGAGCTAGCACATAAGATAAAGTTGGAAAATACTCTATTAACAGTTGTGAGAAACAAAATGTATTAGAAAGATAATATACATGCAGAGTTTACAAACCGTGTCTTTAGGGTGGCCCAATAAGTAGAAATATGGGGACCCATGCTTGTCACTTTTCATGCACATGGAGAGACTGGAAGGTACCATTCCTAAAGGAAGGGGAGGAACAGCCTAGGACCAATCATTAGAATTAACAGAACCAGTGACATACAGACATTTTACTATTGTTAGAGCAGAGAATTCTTAGTAAGTTTAGAACAACTGAGTGAAAAGCTTTTATGTAACAGGAAAGAAGCATTTCTGTAAAGCTAAGACAAATAAACATGCTGTAAGTCTAAATATTAGTGGATTATTGAAACTACTGTACATACATATTCAGGACATAGAATCACCTGGTCTATGGATATGGAGTACATCTTGAGGTGCTTCCTGAAGGAGTGATAACAAATCAAAAGCAAAGGGTTTAATTCATTTAAGAACTGTGCCAATTTACTTGTGTGAAAAATCCTTGCATTGGTATCAACTCTGACATTTTTTTGTTTGTTTTTTTATTTTTTTTTTCTGGGATAGTGCTGAAGCAGAAGAGAGTTTCTTCAAGGCCCTTCAAAAAAGACTTGTTGCTAAATAACTTGTTGCTTTTATCTCTTAACCAGCAATTTGTGTTTATTGGTACTTTACTCTTCCTCCCTTAAACAGCCCAAACTGAATCTAAACTCTAATTCTGTAAAACCACCTGTGTGTAATGAACCCATGGGGTGAGCCGTGTGTACAATTTGGCATTGTGTGAAGAAGCAGAGATTCCAAAAATACACAATGCAACCCCAAGAACTAATAAAGCCAAACAAAGCAGGGGAAGAGAGAGAAAAGTACCATCATTGTGTAGATCCATAAAGCACCAACCATCACCACATGATGCAGATTCCTGCTTCTCCAAACCTCAGTGATTGCAGTTCCCACAGCTCTGTGTATCTATTAGTATCATATTGTGAACTGGAATTTTCAGGGCCAGACCCAGATGTCCAAGACAGGGCAATGGAAAAGTTTTCCAAAATCTCAGTGTAAATGGGCTGGATTCTCTAAAACTTATAACTTCCTGCAGGAGTTCTTAAGCAACTTAAAACTGAGTGAAACTTGATAAAAAGCTTATATCAAACCTGACAGATGATTTTGTAGTCTTAAAAGTAGGAAGGGAAACAAATTAGTTTATTCCAGATGTTCCTTACAGGTGAAATTCAGTGTTTTTGCTCCCTCTGAGTTACCAAACAGAAAGCAACTGGGGTAGGGGGTTATGCCTTGCTGGAGGGATGGAGTCCACCTACAGGTGCTAACTTGCCTCAGCCTTCTCCACCTTTACACCCTGTTGGCAGTCATTTGATTATAAGACTCATTGCTTTCAGAAACTTCTAGGAACTTATATATTTTAATGTACTGTGAGTAATAAAATCTCCAGTCAGGAAAGGCCAGGAGCAGTGTGCCAGAAAAAACAAGCTGCCAGGACTGCTGGGACTGAGAGTGAAACAACACAGGCTTTCCTAGGGAACTTCCCCCACAGACATCTAGAGAATGGTTTTCCCACAAAATGTGTAGCTTTCTGGGGCTGATCAATCATTAGAAGTAACTTGCTTCTTTCAGAACTCATATGTGGATAGAAAGACTGATTTGTCAGCTTTACTTCCTCTTGAACATAACTATTTTGGGATTTTGTGAACAGTTTTCCTGCATTTTGCCTATAAGGATGACACTTCATCCCAGTGTTTGGCTATGCAAAACACAAGTCCTTCTCATGTTGTTTCTATAGCTATGGCTAAGGCCTGAAATACATAAGCATCCGTAATGAGGCTCCCACAGTGTGAACAGACAGATTTTTAGAACTGCTGCACACCCAGTAGCTCCTGCTGAAGTCAGTAACCCTTAGGTACTTGCATGCGTGGGAAATTAGGCAGACACTGCAAGAAATGTCTTGTTCCATCACTTTATTCAAATTGTTTTTAATGCTGGTGGGAGAAGTGCTCAGTTCTGCAGTGATGACTCTGAGTTTTGTGTCATGTGACATGAATGAAACCTCACACTCTCTGCAGCCAGACTTCTCACGCATTAGTGCTTTTCGGGATCAGGATTCCCAGCAGTACTTCGCCTTTCTTGCACATTAATATGATTTCTTACTATGACTTGGTTCTCTGGAGAACTCAGTTGGCAGACTATTTCCTAGGAAACATGATACTGATGTTCGTGTTTGGATGAGCTGTGATAATTCACCTCCCATGGAAGCACAGTTCCTCTGGCTATCTTTATCCTCAGCAAACATGTTCTGAGATCTGGGTGATAAAACACCTGTTTTCAACGCTTCTTTTGCTGCACCCTGCTGTGAAATCAGCAATAGTTTTGAAGCATTAACCATATCTGAGCTCCTTTGCTTACATTCTGACGGTAGCATGCCCCCCTACAAGGGGATTTCTGTCTCTGAAATTGTCTGGGATCTTTGGCATTTGTTTCCAAGCAAAATCAGCAGCTAGAATGGAGGTAAATGATGCATTTGCAGAACACATTATTTCTTACCCTAGGTTTGAACAGTGCTTCAGCTCAGCCAGAATTTTCCAGGATTGGAAATGGACAGATATCCAGGCAGTATAAACTGACATAACTCATTCAGGAGATTTACACCCTTGCAGCAGCTTGTTCTTTGTTTCTTCACTAAGTGCTTTCTTCTTTTCAGTACATATTATTTTCCTTCACAGATCACTTTTTTATTATTGATGAATTTTCATTAGCACTGCTTTTACTGATGTCAATCACATCATCATTCAAACATTGACGTTTCTTGCCCTTAAGTACATACCACCATATTTTGTACTAACAGAAACATTGCACTGGAGTTTAAAACACAGGGAAAATCAAGAAGTTGAAGACTGAAGACAATAATGTGATAGTCTTGGCTATCTGGTTTAGGTAGCTTTAGATAAGTTTTCGCCTTTGTAATGCTATGAATCTGAGTGTTGCTGCTGTTGGAAAGGTCTTTAATCACAGCATTACTAAAACTGACTTGTGAAGTTCCTGACCATTTTGCTTGTCGGACACAGAGAATATCCAGGAGAGGAGTCTGGCACATTTGTGCTATTGTTATATTTATTCCTAGGCTTCTGCTGTACACCACCAATGCATCCCAATATCAGCTCTGTCCTCCAGCCTTGCATTTTTATAGTCAACTAAGTCTTATTTCCCACTGATGCTCTCCACAGCTGGACCCTGATGAGTATAAGAAATATTTTGGACATGTACTTGCTTAGAAAAACCCTGATTATTTCAGTAAAAAGAGCTCTAATTAGTCTTGTTACATCTCAGCTGTGAAATTCTGGTTGAAGGAAGAGTGAGCTACTAAATATTGGCTGATTTATCTGTTGTACTCACGACCACTTTGTCCTCAAGCCTACTGTCACAGTCTTCTTTGCATTCAGTTTTACATTACTTGGAAAAGATGTTTCTGGGGGTCTCTGACAGATGTTCTTGGAAGCATCATGACTTAACCTTGAGATCTGGCCTGCTTAAGATGTGGTCTCCCATTTTAATTGCCTCTATTTGTTAATTAGTGTTTTTAACCTCCTAGGCAGGTTTCTGTTGGAATTTAGGTGCACCTTCTGTTTGTACTTAGAATACTTCTTACACATTTGGGAAATGACCTAGGGAGAACTTTAATTATTTCAGTTAATTTCAACAGGCATCTTATTTTGCTTCCATTCTGCCTGCAGACTGGATACAATTCTAACACTTCTCTGCCTACATAAAGCACAGATTAAGAACTGCAGACGTCCAGGTGTTTTCCTTTGCTGTGATGCTTTTTGCAGGTTGTGAGTACATTATGAAGTAACTCCTGAACATTTTTACTCCTTTTTCAGTGCAGTAGGAAAAAGGGGTTTTCAAGCACAGCTACTAAGTTGTCCTCCTGTACGGAGCTGTTAAGCTGGATATGCAGCTTGGAAAATGTTCTGATTAAACAGTACTTCTTAGTAGCAACTTTTATTTCTCAGTAATCTTCATTTTTAGAAAACTAATGCTAAGTATTCCAAATGCCATCCCAAATGGTGAGTTTGGCTTTAAACAACACTGTGAAGTCACCTTGTTGCTTTTTGTTAGCACTAAAAGCTGTGTCTGGATTTCTAGTTGTTTGTGTGTATTTTCTACCTGTTGTCTTCTGTGAAAGCAAAGACTTGGGCACATTTTTTGAAGATTTGTATTATTAAATCAATGATACTTACACTGAAGTTTTCTTGGTATTTGTGATTTTTATTTTTTTTTTTTTTTAATTTTAAAAGTTTTAATTTTTTTTTACTGGAATAATGTACAATTTTATAAGATTATATAAAAAACGGAATTTATTTTGGCTTTAAGTGCCATTTGGAACTCTGACTTTAAGAAATTAAGATTTGGAATGAATCTGAACTTCAACTAACTCTTTGCTCATTGTAGCCTACCTTAAATTGTTTTTTGAGGAACCAGACAACTGCTGGTATATAGTTCTGCTATTTGAGAAGGATTACTACCACTATATCAGTCTTGAAAGTTTGTTTGTTCTTTCATTAAAAATAATGCACATCTCCACACAAAACAGTTTTGGATGTGACCTGAATTTCTGTGGAGGCGTCTCTGAAAGGACTGCACACTAGCTAAAATTGACATTAAATGTCTTAGTATCATTTTATCAGAGACCCTGAAAGAGCCATTTTAGCTTTTTTTCTACTCACCAAAAGTATAAATAACTAACTTTATTACCAGATGAGTGGGCTATGGCCCACCTTTTCTGCCTTTATTCAGAGGCTCTTGAAAGTTGTAAAAAAAGCAGTTCTGAGTATCTGCTTAGCCATAGAATTAGCTCTAGTTTAGAGAAGAAAATAGTGCAATTACCATGTGTATTGACAGCTGGGAAAGAACTGGCTTTCAGTGCAGCTGACTTTAACAGAGGTATTGAATTTATGTTGGCAATAAAGGTTCACCTATAATTAAGCCTAAATATCTGAATTTTTATGTGACTGTAACTTTTGATTCTAATGGGAAAGCATTCTGGACCTTCAAAAGTAAAAGTAAAAATGTTTAATAGAGTTTTGGACCTCCTAGCATAAAGAAGTTAAGGACTTTTCATTTAAAAAATAGCCATTTTTCTGAGAGATTTAAGGCCCGGAGGTGCACATATAGAACTTATGTAAATATATGAAATTGTTACACCATACTATACAGTAAGCCCTGATTTCAGTTTAAAAAACACCTCTTTGTCCTTGAAATTGCCTTTGGATAATTAATTTTAATTTTTTGTCATTTCAGTTATGAAATAAGGCTTCTACATTGTCTAAATGACTCACACTGTTTGAAATAATTAAAAAGTTCCAGAATACCTCTGAAACAAAACATAAGAAGAATGGATCCTGTTTTCTCACCACAATGAGCAAAATCTCATGTTTTAAATTCAGAATGGGCTTCCAATTGATCATCCATGTATTTTGTCAGAGAGAATACAATGGGTGAAGTTGTCAAAGAAAGGAGTAAATTCTTGATAATGCTTAGAGTTTCAACCAGAGCCATTCAATTGCATGTCAACAAGATCATCTGACTCAAAATGTGCAGAGAAGTACCAATAAGGAAGAAATTCCAATAAAGGAAGAAAAGGAGAGTTTATGAGCAAATCAACAACTCCCAGCACACTCAGAGATGTCCCCTAGGAGGTTTTTAGTGTTTCCTCCAATGCACATCTTAAAAGCCACTGCCTGTGTCAGGAGGGCAGCAGATGACAGCGATGTACACACATGTGAGTAAGTCCACCTCTACACAGGTAAGCACTTAAGCTGATACTTAATGTGCTCCAAGAAATTACAATATATAAATATCTGCAACTGCTACTTAATTCAAAAGCAATATACATAATTTATATAGAGTCATGCACATATAAAAATGTAAAGATGAAAACCCACCATATTCTGGGACCTGGCCTGTTCCACGTTTCAACAGGAGTCGCACTCTCCTGCCACCAGACTTGATTAGCTCTATTGCTCTGGCATGTGTCATGTCCCTTGTGCTTTCTCCATTGATTTCAATTATTTGATCTCCTACCTGTCAGGTAAGAAGAATATTGAGTCAGACAGAATTGCAGTAAAATGAGTGTTTCAGGAAGAGACATATTCAATGGATCACAGGTTACTTGAATGACAGACAGACACATCAAGGTAAATTTGTTCCTGTCTATTTGAGGGATATTACTGGCAGATCAAATAACCTCCAAGGTGGATTCTGAATATGGTATATCAAATGCTGCTTGTCTTCTGCTGAAATCAGTGTAATGCCTTTGTAACTTGCTCACATCTTCTGCAGCTAAGAGGCTTTGTTGAATTGTTTGATACAGTGAAATCACTGGAACATTATCTGTGCTACTCTGTAACATGCAGTGCTGTGTGAGCTGGGAAGAACTTCCTTGTAGTTGCTGTTTTCACAGAGAAAAGAGAGGTTCAAAGCACAAATATAAACTTCCATCATTTGAATTTCCAAACCTTGGTGGTAAAGTTTCACACCAAATTAAGAGTCGTTATGAAGCCCGCTATTAAACAAAGAATGGTTAGTGCTATGACACAGGACAGGCAGGTTTGCTGGAGTTCAAAGAGCATGCTTCCAACTAGCTACCACAGGAGCTTTTTGCTGGGAGTAAGCACAGCCTGTGGCTGATCTGTCTACTTAGAACAGCTGACTCCAGGGTTCTGAATATGGATTTCTTCCACTCATCTCCTGGCCAGCTTTCCAGTAAGAGCTGGCTTCATTATTATTTTTCTGCTCTGTTTCTACAGCAGTTAAATGTGTCAAATGTGTTGCAGCAGTTAACTGATGTCCGCATATCCCATCCCAGTTGCTCCGGCTTTGCCTCCAGCCTGCATGTTTTGGTTTTGGCTGGCTTTCCATGCTGGAAACCTCCATCAGTAGGGGAGCAGTTGCTTTCTGCGGTGCCCGGTCAGTGCAGCAGGGAGCACACACAGGGAGCAGCCCTGTGCAGCCTGTTGTGATAACCCTTTGTGAGAGCCTACAACGAGTAGCACAGCCAGTGTTCGCTGGCAGTGTTAGCAGTGAGCCTTGTGTTAGCAGCACCACGGCCTTTGGAATTTGTGCCTTGCAGAAACCCCCTTGGAAGGGCAACCTTAGTAAAACCCAGAAGGAGGGATGATCTCCTGGTGCTGGTAGAGGTGCAGGTCCAGGGGAAGAGCAGCCAAGAGCAGGGCATGAGGAGGGTTGAGTGGATCAGCACACTCATTTGTCAGTGCCAGAGGAACACATCTGTTCAGCAGGCTCTTACCTGCCTCAGTGTGCACTTACAGCTTCCTCACAGTGTGTTTTCACTCACTAAAACACCAACGCCTACACATCCTAGAGAGGGGATTATACAGACTTCAAGGCAACGTGAACTTTCTTCCCTTCTTACAAGACTGCCTTAACAAAACCAGTTCTTAGCTGGCCTTGGACATTGAAATGTCTTCTATTTTGTTTGTTTTCTTTGCTACAATTGTGCTTCTGTCAGCTAAAAGTGTAATCCTTCAGAGGTTTTTCTTCTTTTCTGAATTTGAAATATAGTATTTACCAGATAAATGTGCACAATATGAAATGTCAACACAACTCCTAGTTTCAAAAAAAAAAAAAAGGAAAGGATGTCAAGAAGTTATCTAGTCCTTACTTTTGCTCAGAGACAGAAAAAATGCTAATAGAAGTACTATGGCAGTGTTTCTCAATAGGAATTCATAGAATTCATACTTTTTCAGTAGGAGCTGCGTCTTCCCAGGATCCTGTATGCAATCTATGCTGGTACTTTGGGTAACTAAAAAGTCACTGATCCAAATAAAACCTATTAGCCTTGCTATTACACTTTGCAAATGCTGCAGAAGTAACAGGGGGAGAAAAAATCAGAATAATCTTGTGCAGGATTATTTTTGCAGTGCTAATATCTTCCTCAGACAATTTTCTCTCCTGTAAAGAATGTATTGGTTGTATCATGCGGTGCAAAATTTAAAATATTTCTGATGGCCTTCAGGCCACACTGACACACAACTCAGGCACTCTCTGGATCATGGTGAGATCTCCCCCAGGTCTCCATCCCCCTGACTTCTGGAGAATGCAGCTAGTACACACACTTGAGCAAAAAGAGAAAATCTGTGTTACCACTCCTATAACACAGACAGAAGACGGATTTGTAGCATCCCCACAAGAATATTAGTCAGGCCAAATACAGACAAAATTCAATGAGTTTGGGAAAACCTGTTTCTAAGTGTCATGAAACAATTAAACCCCATAGAAATCCTGTATAAGAAAAGTCAGATTTTCAGAAGGCTTTAGGACAGCTCTTTTTTTTTTTTTTTTTGTGCTACATTGCCTGGGTAGACCATATTTTGCAGAAGGTATTTAAAATGTTCTTGTTAGCATATCTTGAGAGAAGTGCCAGATTAGATCAAATGAAAGAGGTGTTTTTAACACTCCTTGATGAATAGCTTTTAAAATTAGTACTGAAAGCTGCGTAGAGAATGTACAGTCCTTCAAATAAAATCCTCTGCACTCCAGAGCAGAAGGACAGAAAGATTATAATATAGTTTAATATGTAAAAAGGTTAAGTTAATGTCACATTTTTCCTTGCTGTTTGCCTTCCTTTTGCTTCCACTGGTCACTATGCAGGAACTATCTTGTACTGATGTAACCTTTTCTTATTTCTGTGAATTTAATTTCTTTTTACTCTGTAGGCAGCATGTAGCTCATTTGGCATTTTCTTTCATTATAAAATATTGCAGTTGATTTGATATTTCCTTTTCTTATAAAATATTATGTGCAAATAACTTGAGAAAGCTTAAAAAAAATGCCAGCACCTTGGTTATGTGACTGAAGGAGGGGAGAGAAACAAGCTGGCAAAAATTAGGTGCTCTGAAATATACATCAGAAAGGGTGAGACTGGGGGTATAATGAATAGCTGCAGGAGCATTGGGTTAATTGTGTTCCTTGCTTTTGTGTCTTGTGGCTGACTGATGTGCAGCTGAATTATACTGCCTTTGCAGCACAAGCCCAGCTCTGATTAGATGCGAAAACAACAAGGAAAAGTTTCAACACTCTTACCTTGAGAAAAGCTTCTATTAGACTTTACATTCATATCTGGAAATTCATACAAAAGAGAAAACCTTGGCTGAGGAGTAGTTCCCCATGTGTCAGTAAGATACAATTCTTGTTTTCTTCCTGCAGTTAAATCTTGATAACCTTCTCTTTCTTTCCCTCCATGGTGTAGATTTTCTTATGGATGATATGGGAGGAAACCCTGCTGTATGTTTTCTCTGTGTTCAGGTATTCAAAAATGCTTTCTCCCTCAACTTCTCTACTATGGAATAAAGATTTAGATTTGTGGAGTTATTTCTGTATTTTCTTAATCCAGTGATTTTTTTAAAGAGGATCTTAGATATACCCGCATATTGAACATACACCAAGGTGAGGCCAGAGGTAACTGCAAACATAAAATCAGTGTCTGTTACATGGGATCCTCATTTCTCTTTCTAGGATCAAAAGTTGATTCCTGCAATTTATACCACACAACATTTCTCTATCTTCTGGATCCTTCCACTTCTGTTCACAGTGTCCAAACTGGAGATATTATGAAGGTGGTAGGTAGATAGAACAAATCAAAATGATAACATTATTTCCACTTCTACTAATAATGTTCACAGAACAAGTTCTTTGCCTTTTTGTAACATGCCAGATTTGCAACCCATGGTCAGTTTGAATTCTGAGCAGTTATCTCCCATTTTAAATTGTGCATCTGATTTCTCTAAACTGAGCACTGTGCAGCTCAGTGAATTTTATCAGATTGACTTCTTTAGTATGAAATTTTTATTTTAAAACAGTCTGTTTCTCAAAGTCTTTCTAAACTGCCTATGAATAGTGACATACTGGCATCAGCAAATTTTATTTTATTATCATTATGTTTCCAATTATTAATGGAATATTGAACTGAGTTGGTTTCATCCCAGATGCCTCAGAACCACACTTGTAACTCCCTTTTTTCCACACAGAAATAAGAATGAAAATCAGACATAAGAAAGGAAATTTAGACTGGTTTGACAAGATTTGCTTTCCACAATTCACATGTTAGTGAACTTTCTTGACTTTTTGATAACTTGTCACAGATTATTTTAGTACATAACTTAATTTTCTTTATTTGACTTTTAAAATAGGGTATATGCTTTGCTTTCTCTAGTCTTTCTTGTCCTCCATCAATTCTTAGACATAATTACTAATTGTTTATAAATTTACTTATCTTACTGATTGAGCATACACGAACATCAACAAGTTCTGCAAACTTGAATCAAAATATGCTTTCAGCAGTTTTCTCCTTATTCTGATTTATAATAATTTCTCCTTGTGTATGTTTCTTCTGAACATCTCAATGTATCAACTGATACAAAGAATACACTGGCAATTTCAGCCATCTCCACATTCTCACCAGGCAGTAGACCTTTTTTTTTCCCAGTTTTTCCTTGTCCTGTGTTTCTTTAAACATGTGAAACAGATTCATGAACGTTTCCCAGCCCCAACAGGCAAGCCCTGCATGTGGGACTCTCCCCAGGCTGTCATCAGCTCTGGTTTTGAACCTTCCTGGCAGTCTTCAGCAAAGACTACAGAGCAGGAGTGATCTAGCTTTATGTCCTCCAGATGTTCTCAACAGCTTAAGGGTGAAGCATGTGGGCAAGGCAGCCTGGGAAGCTTGCCTGGCTGCTGCCTGAGCTGTATTTATTCTGAAGAAATGTGCTCTTTGCATCTATGAATCTGGAAATTTTATACACATTGATTTTGTGTTGTGTTTCTTTCTTCCTAAAGAATGTGACCATTGCTGAATTTCCATGCTGTTTGGGATAAGTACCTACCCAAAACCACTGGTTCTCCTCCTAATCTAATGCCACTTGGTAAGCAGAATGCTCCTCTATTATATTCTTACAATGTGCAAGCACGAAGTAAACACTGAGTGCTTCACCCCCTTAATGTTTTGACATTTGAATATTAATGATTTAAATATAATTATGAAAATAGTTTGTGTGTATGGGAAATGTTTCTTTAAAAAATCTGTTTCAGTTCAAGTTAATTCAGATGCTCCATCCATGTGTAAGAACAACTGAGCTATAAAATTGGGCAACATGCTTTCTGGCAATAATGAGAAGATAATATTCCTAAGGAATGTTTAAAAGACATCACTATTGATAGGTTAATTAGAGAGAAAATTGTAAAGCTACTCAAAATCATTAGAATAAAGTGCTTCAAGTACATACGGGTTTATCTGCAGAGCCTTTGTTCTGGCCATATTTTAAAGCAATTATTACTGGTCTTGTTAAAGAAAGCTGACCATACACACAAACAGAATTTCAGAAACAGGCTGAACCAGAAGGGAGACACATATAGTTTTAATGTAGTTAAGAGGTTTTTCCTTGCTTGAGTGTGCTTTTAAATTACGGATGAGAGCCTTGTGTATGTTTGCCTCTGTTGGTGCATAAGGAACAGTCTGCAAGCAGGTGTATGGTTCCCAGTTGCATGGAATTAAATTAATTGTGTATGCACATTTTCAGTCTATGTTAAATCTAATGATAAAAGCAGCCTCAAATGATTTGGGTGGAGGGCATTGCTATCTGTCATTTTATTAATGCATTTTATAATTAAACCTCAGGAAAGAGACTAATCACATTTAATTGTTTTTATACGGGCATTCTATTTTTATAACTGAAACACTTTTACATGTTATTTTTAGTGGTTGTTATTGTCAATTGATCTAAAAGGCTGAAAAATTGTTTTTACTTGGACACCAAAAGGCAACTCCAGAGTATCTATTTTGGTGAATTTCCAAGTACTGTCAAGCTCTAGTATCATGCCTGGAGCTAGGCACAGGCTGGATATATGCTATGCAAATTTCATCACAGCGGAGAATCTGTACTGCCTGGAAATCCCAGGTGTAATAAGTAGCCTGAGCAAAGCTATGGGGTTTTGATAATCCTGGACTTCCTCCAGTGCATTTTAGGTATGTGAACTTGGATGTCTCAGCAGGAGATCACGGTATTTCTCTTTAGGGGAATTACAGGAACATGTCTCGTGCTACTTTTTAACCAACCACATAAAAGTTTGGAGTGAAAAAGTCTTTTTTTCTGTGGCCAACCAGCTATTTAAGCAGCTGCAGCTTCTTACCCCTGGAAATGCCAGACCCTTTGTTCCCACAGAGAGATGGTCTTGACTCCTGCCCAAAAGAAGGGGGAAGAGGGGACATTGGACATGGTGCAGAGCAAGAAAAGGCCTTCACACAAATTCTCAGCAGGAGCTCTAGCTTTTTTCTTTTCACTTTTTCACCTTTTCCTGAGAGAGAGAGAAACAGTAGTGCTATTTGAGAGTGAGAGCTTAGAAAGAGGAAAATGTGCGCACCTGATTGTCTGCAAAGAACGGGGAGTGCAAGTGAGAAAAATAAAGTTTTCAGTTTTGAGGGCTGCAACAAAAAAGACAGCAAATTGGATTTCTGGTACTACAGTACATTTGATGCCTTTCACAACTTTGCTGCAAAATAATCCATGTATATGTGAAATAAAGCTGTCAAAGATAAAAGGAAAATGCATTGTCCTACTGTATTTGAACACTATTACTTTTTTAAAACAAAGGTGGGATAACTCATTGTAGCATAATGTAATTAATCACATGTACTTCAGCATTAGAATCAGAGATGGGAACCAATAGAGACTATGAAAAGGAAGAAGAAATTTTTTTGGTATCTTCTTGATGGTCTCAGGCAGTTCTCATAGGCAAAAGCACAGCGAATTCAAGATCTGACAAGCTGATTTTACAGATCCTAGCATGGAGATTCCTTCATCCAAAGTTGCATCCACACAGCAAAAGAGAAAAGAACATAAACTCTGACAAGGCAAAGATGAAACCACAAAAAGATTTTGATGAGGAAAATTACTGAAATGTAAGATCTGAGAAGATATTTTCAAGCCTACCAGAGGCAGGGAGTCTGTCAGATATCAAAAGATAGTTTGGGCACAGGGTAGAAAAGACTGCAGAAAACAGATTAATTCTTTGCATTAATGTTCACTGAAGAGGAGGGCAGCAAAACTCCTGCAGAGGGTCTGTTCACTTGCAGGCTTGAGTGAGGAACTGACTCCAACAGGAGGGTCAGTGGCAAAGATTTTGTAACAGATTGATGAAACGGATAGTGAGAAACCATGGGAAGCAGATGACTTTTACCCTCAGTTCAAAAGGCATTTGGATATGAAGCTGTTCAACTAGGAGCTATAGGATATAATCTCCTGCTTAAATCAGTAAATTGCTGAATTTCAAAGGAATGGGAAGTGGCAAGTATGACACCAGTCTTTAAGAACGGTCTTGGAAAGTAACCAAGCGAGTCTCATGTTCAATTGAGCAGATAGAAGGAAGCAATAAGGATGGTGAGGCTTAGCTGGCACGTGGATAATGATGATATAGTGGGAAAGGGTCAGTGTGGCTATTGTAGAGGGAAGCCATTCCTCACAGATCTATTGCAGGTCACTGGAGCTCTCAATGACTATATAGATTAATGTGATCTGGCTAGTACGCTGACATTTTCAGAAAGCCTTTAATAGTAAAGTCTTCAATAGAGGCTCTGCTGTGGGATGAAAAAGAATAGGCTCTTCTAGGCTAGAGATTAAATTCTAGGGAAAAAATGCTTTAAATAAGTGGTCAATTTACACAATCAAAAGGCTTTACCACAGTGATTATTCTGCTCAGCATACTTGCAAATGGTGTGGGGAAGAGGTGATAGGATTTGCAGACAGCACATTACTATGCATATTGTCATATCTAAACTTAAAAGCTCTAAAAAAGGTTGGCACAATCCTGTGTGCTAAAGCAGCATGTGAAATCCAGTGGTGCTGAGTGCTAAGCAGCAAGTATAATACATGTGGAAAACTACCACTCCATCACTCTAAATCAACGATTACCCCTGAAAAGGTAGATCCCACAGTCCTTGTGCTCAGCTCACTAAGCTGAAAATGTCAGCACAGCCAAAAAACCCAAACAAAATACCAGCTGTTAGGGGGAAAGTGGAGAATAAAGGAGACGCCATTTCTGTGTCATTTAGGAGCACCAATATCCTGAAAACTGCAGATTGTTCTGGTGCTTCCACCTCCAAATGAATGTGATACTTCAAGAAACGGTTTGGAGGAGGCCAATGAAGCTGGTCGGGGTAAAGAACAGCTCCCTTTTGATGCAAGATGAAATAGACTGGTAAGGTTCAGTGAGAAAAAAGTGGATATTATATAGATCAATAGAATAAAGAATGATGTGGAGAATGATGAAGTAAGGTTATTATATTGTAACTACAAACAATAAAAGGATTTTTTTTTCCAAACAATGCAGGCACTCAGACTTGGAATCCATTGACACATTATATCTGGAAGGTCAAAAGCATGAGTGCATTCAAATAAATGGTTAAAAAAATTGTCCTAACAATGAAAAATAGCATAGAAAAATCTATAAACTCCTGACTGCCAGGGTCTTGGATGCTATATGCAGTGAAGAATCATTTCATACTTGTCCTACAATCCTTTTCTAAGCATCTTTTACATGTCTTTATTGGAATGAGGACACTAGGCTGGTGGGCCATAACAATAGGCCTCATATCTATCCTTTTACCTTCAGAGATAACCTTTCCCAGTTTCCACTTGTCCTGATTTGTGAAAACACAGAAGAGAAGTCAATGCCTATGTCACTCCTGTTGCTGGACAAAGTGTTTTACTTAACAGAGCAGCATCATGTGGTGTGTTCATTTTTTTTCTAACATTTGAGTCTTAATTTTTAAGTTAGTGTTCGTTAATTTTTTAGACCTGAAAACCTTCATAAATATTCCATAAACCCCAGATTTCAATACGATGCCTGCCTGCCAACTAAGTATTTTAGTCTTAAAATTTAATATTAAACTATTTTTATCAAGATTATTAACTTGTTTTTTTTTCTTTTTCACAGCTGCCTTGAAAGATTTTGCTACTAGGCATAGAGTAGAAGGATGCTTTGAATTTACCAAACTGGATACATTTTTGCAAGAGGGGTGTTAATTACGTGTGTGAGAGGAATACTCCTTCTCCTTACCTTTCTGCAAACAAATTCTAAAAAACACACACAGATTTTTTGAGAAATGCTGGATAACAGTTCACCCACAGTTAATTTGCTCTTGATTTATTTAAGCTTTTGTACTGTCAAAATATATTCAGGATCCCTGAGGACCTCAGTTTGCATTTCTTTGTTGTGTAGACAGTAGAATGTTGATCAGCTTTATGTCTGCATGTCAATACATTCTTCCTTGATTTCTGCCAATTACACTAACCTGGCATTGAGCTCCTCTTGCCACAGGCTGGCATCCAGCTCATATGCTTGAGTATCCCAGCTGAATTCTCTGAGTTCAGATCAATCACACCCAGCCTCACTACAAGTGAGGTTGGACAGTGATGTATGTAGTGGGGAATTGGAGTGTGAGTTAGATTACCCCAAAGGGACATGCAATTCGGTGGGAAAGCATAGCTAACATCTTCCTGTACTGTTCAGATGGATCACAAATCACAGAATAAATGGATGGGACTAAAAATATCTTTGTCTTTTTGTTCCATTGCAATGACAATGTTGACATTCAATGAATGCTTATTATGAAGGTAAGATTTATATTACTGCATAAAGTAAGCCAGGTATGCTGCAGGTTTTAAGAGTAAGTGCTACTTATGTAGAAAAGATGGGCTACTTAACTGGCATGAATCACTCTGTGGGCATTTGTCTTTTAGATGTGTGCACAAAACCTTAGCCAAGCTGCTGCTGCTGGAGCACTGTATGCTCCTGGGATGTACTTCTGCCCCCAATGTATGAGATTATTCCAAATATTAGTGACTTTTCAATGGGGTTTCTGACAGCCCGTCTCAAGCCCTCACTTGTGAGAAATGTAGGCCAGGAGGACTCCCAGGGCCTCGAGCATTCAGGCTCTGAGATAGAGATGGATACAGTGTTTGACCTAAGCCTTGGAAAAGGCTTGGGGGTTTAGAACAATAAACACAAAACTGACATTTGCAGTTTAAATAAAAATATGTTTTAAGCAAGTAGAAATATGTCTCATATAAGCAAATAAATATGTTAACTAAGATAGTATAAAATATTAAAGTTTGGAACCCATTATAGAGTTCTAAAAGTAAAAGGTACAGCAATAAGTTTTTGTAGAATTATAGGATTGGATAAAGACATGCATGGCAGTAGAAACATGGCAAATGTAGCAATTAATGATTGGTTTATGAAGCTGCTAGAGAACTTTGTGGAAGCAGTTGATTAGACAAGAAATTTCTAAAGGACATTGTAACTAGAATTAAGAGGCTTATCTGGTATGAATGTAACAACCTAAAGATCTCACCCTTCCATGAGACTGATATTGCAATAAATCATCCTTTAACCTCCACATCAGTTGACTCTGTCTCATCTGTGTCCCGAACACTCACTCACAGCAAGGGTTCAGCTGCTGAATCCCTGCTGTGCCAGCACACCACCTGGAGAAGACCTTTCTGGCTCTTAGGACCTATCACTGCTCCTCCTACCTTTGTGTTTGCTGTGATTAGAGTAAACTTGCAAAGAGGCTTCCCAGCAGCAATATCCACTTTCCTCCAGTATTCTGAATATAAGACTTCACTGCTTTTTAGGATCTGGAGAACCTGAGGAATTTCATGAGTCACTCATCAGTATGTCAGTCTTGTGCTTTCCTTTCAATCTAAAATAGGATTCCAAAGTATGCTACACCAGAAATTAAACATTAAACTGGTAAACCCTTCATACATTTTTGGATACTGGGATTGCCATAAATTTTTGTAAAACTCATGACTGATCAAGTTATTTCTGCATTCTTCCTATTTTCTTGCTGCAGCTTTCTTGCTTGGATAAAGAAATGTCTGTATCTGTCACCTACTCTCTTTACTGTGTGACAATTGTTTCTCTCTATTTTTAATGCTCTTCGCTCTAATCATCCTCAAGCTGAGCTGAGCTACTTCTTGCTAACTGTACTTACTGATTGCAACCTTAGGTGTTTTCCACTGCAGACTGTAGGAAATCATCCTTTAATGTGGGGCAAAACACTGATGGAACATCCTAAAGAGCTGCTCTGTTCTTCATTAACAAGAAATCTCAGAGAGGCTCTACACAAGTGAAGAGTCAGGAGATTGTGGGGGCTGCATGGCAAAGTGCTTCCAAGGATTTCCATTTACCTAGAGTAAGAAATTGTTCATTCTTCCTTTTAAGCTTTGATTTGATTTGATGGTCACTGAGAAAAACAATCAGTCCTGTTGATGATCAATGCTTTTTCATATTCAGCCATTTTCCATATTCCTTTATCAAAAGGACTACAAACAGCTGAGATAACCCTGCAAAGGCTTTGTTCTAGATGGACTGAAGAAGTACCACAATCATGTATGGAGACCAAAATCACAAATGTTAGAAGGTTCCTATGTATGAAACTACAGGAACTGCATGTGGTTTCTGGTACAAAATTTGGTTGTGCAATAGGAATCTAACAAAATGATATGTGGTAGTCCAGGCATTTCTGTTGGATTTTGTCATCTCTGAGATACAAGACAACAGCAACTGAAAAATAATTTTAAAAAAGAATGAGGATATTTTGCAGATGTTAATATGGATTTAAAAGTGTCTATGGAAGCTGCTACTGTGTCCAAACCTCAGAAAGGGAATGATTCCTTATTTGCTGGAAACAGATGACTGAACTACTAAGAACCTAAAACTCAAGGGCTTCACAAAAGGGATACAGTAAATAAATGACTAGAGGAACACCAAGCTAAATGTGTGCAACACCTAGCAATAAAGAAAGGTGAAATGGAAAAAACACCATGATGAAACAAGATAGACTTCTGTTTTGTATGGCATAAAATACTTTCCAAACACTGTAGGGTCCTAATTAACTCATCTCTGACTATCTATTCACTGAACCCAGAACAACTTAAGTGATTTCAGGGTGCCATGACTTGAGATGTTTGGAAGTATTATATTCCTGGGAGACAGGTTTATATTATTTTGTTATACTCCACAGTTGTACAGCATTTAGAAAGCCCAGATGCCTACATACCATGTGCTCCTTTCAGAAGCCTGAAGAGTCTTCATGGTAACCAATTTATTCTCTGAGACATAGTTAGCTATAGCCAACTATTACATGCCACTCTACCATTTAGAAGCCTGGACTCCATACTTTTCAAAAGGGACTAGTTTCTCCTATGGCTCAAGAGAGGGCTTTAATACCAGATTACAAGTTTGATAGGAGCTCTGTATCTCTTTTGCAAATATGATATAGGATGCATAAAAAGAGGAAAATGTCAGTTTTGAATGTTGCTGAATGATCATACGTGGGTTTTGACAGCAGTTTTAAAGGTAATATTTGTGCCCTTCATGAAACTTTAGTTCTGTTACCTTCCAAATAAGAGAGAGACTCCCTCTTTCTGCCTGCCTTTTTTGACCCTTGGCTCTTGAATGCTCAACTCTCCCTTTTTGCTAGGAATAATTCTTGGTGTGGGTGGATGAAGATTTCTGAATAACCAAAGATTTCTGAAGGTTGGTGTGAACTATATTATTATGGGAGATTATTTAATACACAAACTCTGCTGGTTTGCAGAATGCCATGAACCTGACCACAGCATAGACTGATTACTGCTGTCAGCACCACTGTGCTGCTCACTTGGCAAGGTGGAACAACCAAGCAAGGACACGCAGACTCTTATGCAACAACAAGAAGCTCATAATTGACACTCTAGGAGCCTCCTGTCCACTGTGCCTGGTTTTACCTCCAGCTGTGTGCGACTAAAATAAAAAGAGGGAGGCAAACCACAGAAACACAACAAACAGGAAAAAAAGACTGAAGAGTCAAAGCAGAACTGCAGAGCAAGGAATATTCAGAATTCTGCTGTGCCTGGATTTCAGATGTCTGTCCTGCCAAAATATAAGAAAAATAAGCAATAAAATGAGAAAAATAATATAGCATAAGGAGATATGAAGAATCTGGAGACAGGGCTAAATGGTGCATGAGGACTGAGAAAAATGAGTTGACAAGACAATGAAACTAGAGATGTCAGAGATGAGATGTATGGCTTTTGTGGAAGATGTGAAAAAAAGGAGGTAGCTCACAAAGTGACAAAATGACACAGATGTATACTGTCTATAAAAAAAGCACATTTCACCCTCATTTTTCAAGAATTTCATGTTATTCTGTACCTTTGCAGCCCTCAGCCACAGGCTCTGTTTGTTTGACACTGGTTTCAATAAATGTTGGCTGCTGGAGATATCATTCAAGGCAATAAGAGATCTGTTGATCATATCTCATGTCTAGCAAATGCTATGACCTTGCTTAACAATCCCCCTGAGAGCAGTAAGGAACTTATCCCTTCCTTCCAAGACAGGAAGGGATAGAGATCTGCAAGCAGAGCTCTGCCAATCATTGTCCTCAGCATGAGGCAAGAATAAAATATAAGTTAGCATGAGTCTTATCTAAACAGACCTGTAAAATTGTTTCCAGTAATGTCTGAATTTTCAAAGGCTGTGGGGACTGTGCTCCACATTGTCTGTGTTATGTCCCTCAATATGACTGTCACTGACAGGGTGTGTGCTGTGTTCTTGCCCTACTCTAAGACTGGGCCTTGCAGCTTTATTCTTAATATTGCCAACACCAAATAGTTTCAGTGTTTTTCCCTGATGTTAAGATTGCTTGAGAAATGGAATCCTGATGTGCTGAGAAATCTGCCAGTCTGGGAAAAGATAGCAAAGGCGCTGAAAGGTGTACAAACTTTATTTGTGGTTATTTTAATACATCCTTGTCTTATGGGGCATAGACATAGATAGATTTTTCACAATTCACCATTGTAGCTTGCTCTCTGATCAGCTGTCAGAATAAAGCCAGTATATACATACATTAGATACATTTTATATATCTGTATAAAATACACTGTCAGTATTTAATTCCAGTGCAGTGATGAGGTTCTCCCTTACAGCAGTCTCCTGTGAGAAGCTACTATATATCTTATCCATAAATTACCGTAAAATCTTGCCACACTTAATTGTGGTGTATGGCCTGACATATAATTTTATGCAAAGCTTCACTTATGGATGGGTCTCCAACACTGGTTGAGAATTGTTTAACAACCATGTGGGCAGAGGATGCATATGAAGAATCAGTTTCCTGTAGACCTCTGGGTCCTTTGATGGGCATTTCTTTCCCATATCTAGTGATAAACAAATCCAAGTTAAACTAAGATGTAGGCTTGGGCTTTCTGCAGAGTCTGTGGGCTCAAATGAAATTCCCAGTGCATGTGAAGATGCCATGACTAAGTGTAACAATATTGTGAAAGTTTAAAACTGCTTTTAGGGGAATAATTTGTTGAACCTCAAGACTTAATGCAGCGTCTATCTAAGTTGGGAGAAAGAGATCCCTGAGTAGAAGAGCAATAGCATTGGAAAACTGATGAACTCTGTGTGACATTAACTCACTGCTCTTCCACCTTTCCAGGTCCCAGAACAATTCTGTAGAAAATCAAAGTAGAAAGTCTCATTTGTCATGAAGTGCAATTAAAGACTATTTTTTTTTAAGATCTTTAGATCCTAAAATGGGGTGTTCCTTGGTGAATTTTTTTCCAATAAAAACACAACATGCATATCATGCCATCCCCAGTGGGAAGGGAGACCAGAATAGTAATCCAATTATGACTGGAAATGGTGACGTGATAATGAACTTCATAAAATCTTTTTCCTTCTTACATCAGTATTTACAAGTCCAGACAGTTTTGGCAGGGCCAGTGGAAGATCATCACTTCTTGGGCTTGTTCTATGAGTCTGATCTCTGTCTGCTCACAACTCTCACTGAAGTTCATAAAAGCCTGAAGATCAAACTGAAATAAGTATGTCCTGATTTTGATGTAATTTTCTTCATCTTGTTTTACATTGCTTTCTTGTTTAATTTCTCTTTGCTATTGTTGGCATATTGTACTCCTTCCATACTTACCTTCCTCAGTAATGGATTTATATTTTTTTCTTTTACAAGAGAGCTCCATTCCAGTTCTTTATTTATATCTGTTTTCCTATAATCATAGCATTTACTTTCATATACTCTGCATCTGTAATGCCCAACATTTTACATATAACTAGACCTTGGAATCTTTTGAATGTGTGGTGGTGGCCTCAGATTTTTTAAACACATGTCCAAGTGGAGTATAGCTGTTGGGACTCATTCCATTACTGTGGCTTTGCAGTGCCCACTATAGGATAAACATACAGACTTTGACTTCCATACCTAGAGTTGTTTTCAGTTCAAGATTTCATTTCTTCAATTATACAATTTTATAACCACTAGGATAGCATTAGCTCTATTACTTTAAGGTAATTATTTTATTTATTTCTGTAAAATAGGGAGCTTTATATCAATATGAATGAGTCCCTGTTGGGGTTTTTTTCTGGATATACATAGATTGAAAACAAAATGTTATTTGTGGAATATGTTTGCTTATTACATCTAAGTGCTCTACAGGTAACATTTATTATATGATCTATTTTTTGCAACAACTTAGCTGGTTTTATTTTTCTTTTCTTCTTTCGTGAGTAGGAATAGGGCTGGAGTTATATGCATTCTTTCTTTTTATAAGCATGATCTGCACCTTGTGCTAGCTGCTTCAACGTTTCTCTGTAAAGCTTCAGTTAAATTAAAGAAGACTGTTCCAGGAGGAGGAAACAGCAAGCAAAACAATAATGGAGACAAGTAGGTCATCAGAATGACTCTTAGCTGGAAAGTGTTCTGATGAGATCCTACCACAAAAGCTTGTTTGGCTATCCTCAGTGCTGAAAGCCCAGGATCACAGAATCGTGTTTTTAACAGCAATGGTATCTAAAGCAAGAAGCACTGCTCTGGTGTTTGAATGCTTTGCTCTAGAGATGCACCTGTGAAACAGAGAGATACAGAGAAGCAACAACCAGCCAAGAAATGTGAATGAACCTGCAGTTAACAGCTGATGTAAACTTAAGAAAGGAGATGTGGGTACAGAACTCTGCTTCCTTTGCCCACCTTCCTATGCAATATATTTCTTTCAACATTTTTTTGTTTGATTCTATTTTTTCTATTTTTGTTTTGAAGCTGTTTCCTGAAGTTCTGCTGTCCATCAGTCACTGAATGCAAGAATCTTTCACATTCCAAGCCCATTTGTCAGGTTAAAATGTCTGTGAGGCAGGAGAATAAAAGACAAGACTGACTGACAAGGATGCATGGCAGAACTGGTTCCAAAGAATGACGCTTTTAAAAGGGAGAAAAAACCCCAATTACAGTTGGTCAGAATAACACTTAGCTATATGCTGTGGCCACTACAATAAAAAAGCTTTAAATGAAGTTATTTTAGAAACTATATTAGCAGTATTCATTAAAGCATACAGAACTTTTCCTAATGCAATTGGAAAAAAAACCCCTCATATTCATGTTAAATACTTTCTATATTTTTGGCTATTCACAAAGTGAATAGTCTAACTTAATTCCTTAGTACTAGTTTGTTTAAATGATGCACAGATTTTAATGTCAATTTTTTACCTAATACAGGTTATTATTTGAAATGAACCCTTTTCAAAGGTGTTCTTTTATTTTTTTTTCTGTATTCTTAGCCATATGTTTCCAAATATGTGATTCCAGAGCTCATTAAAAGCACAGCTTTTTCTTCATCTTTAATCACATTATAGCTACTAATGTACATCTTGCATATGGCTTCTCATTAAGAGCAACTGACAATGCTAATACTAAAATAAAGGAAAGAATGAAGACCAGAGAAGATATTCTTAAACTAAAGTTCCAGCTACAGCACAAAATCACCTCTATTTCACACAAAGAATGAAGTGGGAATATATCTCAATTACCAGTTGCCTGCCTGACTGCCCCACTGGCTTTCCTGACACAGGGACTGCTTCTACCACTGCTGTCAGTGCCAGGGGCTTGCACTCCATGATACAACTGAGGAATAACTGAATTTTGCAATTCTACAAAGTGGCCAAGTCAAGAGTCGTTTGAAATACAGCAAAACTGAGCTACACACAGAAAGAGAATGCTCTTTCAGTAAGACATCAAATTTGAGCAGATTGTTTAGATTGTGAAACAGAATAAGTGTAACAACCATGACACTTGTAAAATCTGTTCTTACCACTGTACATAACACAATTTTCACTGCCCATCTCTAAAATTAAATACTGGTTGAACATGATTGCAACTAATTATATACATAAACATTTTTTTTTATGTTAACTCCTGGTAGTCTTGCCTATGTTCTTTCCTTCTCCTTTTTATGTACTCACAATTCTGCAAAGTATCAGCAGGCCTGGACGAGTTTACACCTTGTCTTTATCACAACTGGACAGATTAAATGTCTCTATTTTTGATTAGGTCATTTTTCCTATATAGACCATGTGTTTGCTTTTTTTGAAATCATGATCCCTACAAACAAGATTAAGATCAATAAACAAATTTAGCAAACACTGCAAAGGTGACTCACTTAAATTAGTATAACAACACAGATGAGGTCCTAGGTTTCATAGTTGTCTAATACATGTCATATAGTGATCACTTTGCTTTTGTGATTACACACCCAAATGTTAATTAAGTTATTATTATCCAAGAAACATCAAACTTTGTCTGAGATTTTTAAGTTGCTTTGATAAGAGTGAAAATAATATCGACAAAAATTTATAACATGGTAAAAGAAGTCAGGAGTAATAAATATAAATAAGTATAAATATCAGTCAGAAGTAATAAATTTATTTGCAAAGAAACTACACAGATCTATGATATGTATCAACTAATTTCTTGAACTTCTACGGAATGAGTTTATTTTATAAGAGGTATTTGGCATTAATTCTTTAAAACCTGACGAGAGGTGGAATAAAAAGCTTTCTCTTTGACCCCATCACCAAATATATCTGTAAATGTTGAAAAAAATTGTCACAATGCATTTTACTCACCCTCATCCTTCCATTTCTTATTGCTGGTCCATCTTCTGCTAACCTCAACACATACAAGTCCATTTTGTACTCCCTTCCTCCTCGAATACTAAACCCAAACCCTTTGGCTCCTTTCTCCAAATCAACAGTGAAATAATCGAAGTCCTGTACAGACAAATACAAAACAAAAGACAATTAACTATATATTGTGGTATGCATTCCAGAAAACTTTAAAATAGATCTCTTCAAAAATGTATCGATCCACTTGATATAAGCAAGGTCCATAGAGGGGTCTGGGAGGGAAATTGCAATGTAGCTTCTGATCTTTTGTCAGCCAAGAGTGCAAGATCCATAGGAGCAGGAGAAAGCAAGAGCAAGCTTGGGTTGTGCAGTCTACTGATTAGAGAAGTAAACTGGAGATGCTGGGAAACAGCCTTTCCAAGCATCTCTCTAAATGCTAAGAAGCATTTTATAAGCTATGCACACAGGGATAGTGATTTGCTATTTAGATACTGAAGTGCACAATATTTTCATAGGGCTCTCTGGATTCCATTTAAGAATTTCAGTATTTTTCTTGATATGGTGTCTGTTTTTGAAAATATGGACGTACAAACCATCTATGCATGGCTCCAGCATATAGTGTCCAGAAGTTTACACTCTTCTATTTAATACTTTTTGATCTCTGTTTTTCCTGTGTTTATGTAAGGAGAAAGGAAGGTTTTTTCCAGAGTCTGAACTTTAAGCTAAATCCTCAGCCTTCAAAACTGTCAGTAAATATCTGTCATCAGAGGAGTCTTGTCCAAGGTACCATAGCTCTTCATCTCACTCATAATCTCTTTGTATTTGTCAGGTCATGCTTGATGTCAAAAAAGCTAGTTGGAAGGGATAGTTTCTACTCATCCAGACTACAACCAACTGAAATTTAATTTTATCAGTCAGGATTTTCACTCCTTTATTTATTTATTTATGCTGATTAGATAAAATCTTAATTTTCAAGAATGCTGCAGAAATGCAGTCTGACCTAACTACACCCACCGCTTGATGACTATGTGCCAAGAATGAAAAAATTCCTCTGCTGATGAAAAGGCTTTTTATCTTCGAATTTTTATTTCAACTCTCCAGTCCCTTAAAAATGGCATTTATTTAACACTACAATCACACAATTATAAATGTAATGTTAATTTACAGACCACACAGTTATACATTAATGTTAATGGTTTGAAAGTAATTTGCTCTACAGAGAAACAGTAACTCAGAGTAAAACCCTTTAAAGTGCCTTTTCCTTCCAGAGTGGCATCTCCCTTACCAATACCCATGACCTGTCCCTACAGACCCTGCTGCCTTCTGTGTAGGGGTGCTCTGTCTGTACCTGGGGCTGCCTGTACTCGGACAGGGGGTACTGCCTGGTGTCGGGGGAGTGCTGCCTGTAGTCCATCAGGGGGGGCTGCCTGTAGTCCAGCGGTGGTGGTTGCTGGTAATCCATCACCGGGGGGTGCCGGTAGTCCAGCGGGGGCTGCCGGTAGTCCGTGGAGGATTGCCTGTAGTCCGTAAACGGGGGTTGCCGGATGTCAGGCTTCACGTCCTGCCTGGCTTTTACTTCTGACCTGTAACTGAGGAAGGCACAATGGCTTCGTCTCAGAGAGTAGCAAACCATCCAGAAGATGCATTGCATGCAATACTGAGGAGTGAAAGCGAGCTGCCTGGCTGCAAAATTGCATGGAACAAATTTCCACGGAGAAGCAAAACTCTCAAGGGTAAATAGTCGAGGCATGTAAAAACAGCGAGTGCTTTTGAAACATGGGCATAAGCAATTTTCCCTCGGGTCACAGTATGCAATTTTCCAGCTTGTATCAGTGAGATCAGGATTAGACTCAAAGGGACAGGGACAGAAAATGCATCTTGATTTCCACTTACTCTGCCTATTTTGAAGATGAAACTGCATGTGAAAACACCCACTATACTCACTACAAAATAATTAATTGAATTTGTAAAGTGCATTTTCCCAAAATTATTATTACTATGGAATAAGTGGAATATCAGTGCAGTTTATATACCCTTTAATCAAAATAAAATATTATTGAGAGCTTCTCAAGGTTAAAAGAGGATAAATTCTCCATCTTAGCTGTTACCTTTTTAATGAAAGGTGTCCTTTGATATAACATCTGTTAATGTAGTGTATATTTTTTTAAATTATCTACTCCCTATGATGCTATCTGGCTAAAAAACTATGTCAGTAAAGTCATGTCAGTACTTACGCATAGAAATAACACAAGGTTAAAAGAAAATAAATTTGGTTATGAGGAATTAATAATGAGTAAAGCATTGCTTTTGCTGATAAATGGTTACAGGGAGATGGGTCCTAAAATTTGAAAGAAAATGTAACTTTCTGAGACACAGTGACTAGTTATTTATTTTATTCAGATGAGAATTTTCCTTAGCACATAATGGCACTTCAGAGTGAAGTACAGGATATTCCTTATGGCAAACTTCTCTAACTTAGCCATGTGGTGTGCTAAAGAGGCACAAAGAAAGTCCTGAACTCTTTTAGCAAGGTACGTCTCTAATAGTGGTTTGGGTTATATTTTAACAAAAATGTTCACAGAGTGGATGTTCTTACACTCTTCCCTAGGTGCCAAAGGAAATATTTTTTTCCCGTACAGGAAACAGACATTTCAAATTCTGCTTTAATAATGGGTTGGAAGTTTTCAGTCAGCCAAGTGACTGTGTCTATTCAAGGACACATACAGATACAGAGACACATATAAACTTTGAAAGGGAATTTGAAATGTGCTTACTGATTACAAAAATTACACTCTGAAAAAATGACAGTATTGTTTTTGATTGTGTTGATTTATATTTAAAAAGGTAATCTGAATCTAAATGTTTCAGATTGTCTGATATGTTTCAAAACATCATTATTTTATTAATGTAGTTATAGTGACATTGTTGCTAATCTTCCTACACAATAGTTTTAATAATCTGAATGTTTAACCAGATATAAGAAAATCAGAACTATTTCCTTTTGACTTTTCTGAGAAGATTAAAATTGACTGCTGCCATGATTAATAAGACCTTGCATACATGCAAGCCTCTTATTTTTTTTGCTCCATATCATGATCCTGTAAAAAGAAGATAGACAAACTTACTGTGAGGCTTAATGTGATACTGAGCCTTAATATTGGGAGTAAAAAAACCAAAACTAATTAATATTCCTAAGAGTTTTAAAATCTTATTTTGGTAAAGAAACAATGTATGTGGCTATACAAACAAGCTGTAATCTAGCTTATAAAATATTTTTATAAAAATTAGAAAAATAATACTATGTGAACTAACAATAGTTGACCTTTTTCTGAAATAAGAGTCATCTTTAGGCAGGTTAACAATTCATGGCTACAGCTGCATATCAGAAGATGATGTTTTAGTTCACAGATGGAGGCACTGCAATTTTTGCTGAATTTGTAAATGGTGACATGAGCAATTAGAGCTTACACTTTTCAGTAAAATTATTACAGAATTTCTTTATGGAACTTTAATTAATGTCATTTGCTGCTCCAATCTGAAAATTCTCAGTTTAACAGATATTTAATACTGACTTCCAAAAGCACAGAATGACTTTTCTGAAAACTTTGTACTGAATTTTACCAGAACCATATGTCTCTAGGAGGTGATCACTTTTGGAAAAAGTACTCAATGAAATAAAAGGCAAAGTAATTTTCCTAGTATGACTAATGGAAAGAAAATAATTCTGGGCAAGTGAAAGTACTACATCTGTTATACAAGGAGAGTTAGAGGGCATAGTGTTTGAATCACAAGTGACCTCAAGTATTTTCAGAAGAGGAAAGTTACAATCCTGTAAACAGCATCATTTGGGGACGATGATCTTGATGATATGTGTTGGTTACTGAAGATTAGGATAAAGACAGTCAGTGTAATCAACCTTGTTTAACATGCTAAAAAGTGATCCAAAGGCTAAATAGTGTTGATTGGAGGTCACAGAAAGTTGTATCATCCCAAAGCTTTTAATACAGCTGGTCACAAAATTTCTGTCCCATTCGATTTTCATTACACATATATATTAGCTAATGTTTATGCATAAATTACGCACGAGAAATTAGCTGGTAAATGATCCATCAGAGATTAAAACCACCATAAAAAATATCTTCCTGACTCCAGACTAACATACGAGGGGAAAAAAAGAACAACAAAAAAACAAAAACCCCAAACCAAAAAAAAAAAAACCAAAAAAACCCCCCAAAACATTGAGAAAACTCAGAACCTGTTCTCGTGTCCCTGTGGCTGGAGGGGCTGTGGAGGCGGAGGCTGGGCCACGGGGCTGTGCTGGGCGACCGGGCTCTGCTGTGCCAGGGGACTCTGCTGGGCCATGGGGCTGTGCTGCTGGGCCATGGGGCTCTGCTTCTCCGAGCTGGGGGCTGAGGCTGGGCTGTTCAGCTCTGCATAATGGTGAGATGGAGATAAAAGACCTGTCACAGTGCAGCATTTCATAAAGGGCAAAGGTACTCATTAATAATTTTGGTCGCACGCTACCTCTGCAAATTTATGCTTTGTCGCTTTTACTCTCTCAGGTAATAATTAGATTTTAAGACATTTGAACCTAATGGTCTCCTTTTGATACTTTGTGGGATCCGAAATCTTGGTCACTCCTATAATTCTGGTTGACACTGTCATTATTTAAAACACAAGTGAACAAGGGAAATTGCTTCCATGTTTCACATATTCTTTTAAAGCATAGAAATACTGATCATAGAATGATGGAATAAGAGAATCATAGAATAGCTTGGGTTGGAATGATACTTAAAGATTGTATAGTTCAACCCCCCTCCAATGAACAGGGACATCCAAGCTACTCAGAGCCTTGTCCCACCTGGCCTTGAATTTTGACAGGAATGCCAGGATGGGGCATCTACCACCTCTCTCCAGTGTTTAATTACCTTCATAATAAAAAAAATCCAGCCCCAAAACTCTTTTTTATATCTGTCTGAATCAACCCTTTTTTTGAGTTCAAAGCTGTATGATCACTTATCCTATCACAACAGGCCCTGCTAAAAAGTCTGTCCCCATATCTTTTGTAAGTCCCGTTTAAGTACTGCAGGGTCAGAATATTGTGTCCTTGGAGCCTTGTCTTCTCCAGGCTGAACAACACCAATTCTCTCAGCCTCTCCTATGAGGAGAGACACTCCAGCCCTCTGATCATCTGCATGACCCTTCTTTGGATTGCTTCCAACAGATGCAGAGGACCCCACAGCTGGATTCAGAACTCCAGGTCGGGTTTCATGGGAGTTGAATAGAAGGGCAGAATCACTTCCCTCAACCTGCTCATCCATTGAACAGTCCCCCTATGAAATTCATCTCTCTGTAATTTAGAGAGAAGGATGCTACGGGGTACCATGTCAAAAGCCTTATAGAGGCCCAGAGAGGTGAGATCTATAGCTACTCCCTTGTCATTTGTTGTCCACTGATGAAGTTTCTCCATTGTAGAAGGCCACTAGGTTGGTGAGGCAGGACTTACTCCTGGTATAGCTGTGCTGGCTGTCCTGAATGTGCCTTAGCACAGCTTCAAGATATTTGAAATGCTTTCCATTTAGAAAAATAGAAATGAAATGAAAGTAATTCATTTTGAGAGAATGAACATTTTACCGCTTTCTCTGCTGTTTGGGATGATAGACCTGTCACAGAGGCTAAAACACTGGTGCCCTTACATTAGCTCCTGCTGTCTTTGAGCTCATCAAGAATTTCCTGTCTTTTTAAATTTTTGGGGACTGTGAACAGCAAAACAGTAAACCCAATTTCAATAAATTCAGACTAACTATTTAAACCAATGTTTTATTTCATTGTATTATGTCAGATGACTAAGGTTTCACATAGAAACAGTGCAGAAAACCAGAATCATTCTTTCCAAAAACCCACAAAATTCAAAAAGGCAAAGAGATTGGCATAGGAAATGTGATTTTGTTGCTTTGATGTAAATAAAGGATGTCAATTTCATTCAGGCTTCCTGTTGGACTTGGGGGGAGACACATTTGGTACTGAGCTCATATCAAATATATTTATTCCAACACACTAGCACAGTCCTGATCACCATTTACCCATTAGGATGCATAAATGAGAGAGACTACACCCACAGGAGACAGAGCACTGCAGAAGTTCCTGAATTATCAACAGCAAAGGCAAATATTACATTTTTCTATTCCTGCTTGCAACAGAAGGAGTGAGACCAGTATGGCATGGTGCAAAACAAACAAAATGGACACACATATGGCTGAGCATCCCTAACAGCAATAGCTATACAGATCTTGCCTAGTTTTACATTTGAATCTAGTTAAATTTTTTTTTTTTAAGTTTTTCCCTATGGGTGTATATTTTCTACTTATCTAATTTATGCTCACAATTATTATAAAAATTTTGGCTAGTTTATTAAAAATATTTTCAATTTAGGATTAATTTTCAACAAAAGCTTGTATATTTGCACTCAAAATACTCCTCATGCAGGTTTAAGCAGTACTTGTCTGTGTAATTACTATGCTTAAGGCTGTAATTGCTCATTTTGCATCTGTGAGTCTCTTTTGTATCGCAGATTTTAGAGAGGAAGATTGGAAATGTCCCTCATTTCTACATTACTCTCATAACCATGGATGAAACTGGTCAAATCATGAGCTGCTTCTAAAACTGCTTTGCATTTATATGGCATTTTTTACCTGGAAGTATATTACAGAGGTATTAGATTTTTTACCAATTTTTATAAGCTGGGAAGCTAATATCAGAAGGCAAATGAGGTGTCCAGTGTCACACAGTCACACAGGGAAGCTGTGCCTTGGGCACAGATCATTTCTCACCACTAGCACCTGAGAATATCTTGTAGTACTACAAATCAGCTGCACCTCTGCTTTCTTTCTAATTTAATGAATCCATCTCTAACACTGAACTATTAATGATGTTATTTAACCTGGATACCAGAGAGGCTTAAACAAACTTCATGGGCTGTATGAAGCATCACACTTGTTTTAGAGGCTTGCAGAGCTGACCTCCGGTAATTACACGGGTGCTAATTGACGTGAATTCTAAATTTGTGTATGTTTGTGTTTTTCCCTTCACTGAATTCTTTTAATGAAGGAGATCAGCTCCCTCAGTGTCAGTCTATGACCAGTGTCAGGCTATTTCCCTGTCCTGTTGCTGGATGCAGCAGCATAAGGTGAAGGTCATCTAACTGGACCATGGATCATTAAGTAATTCCATTACTTTCTGTGTGTCATTCCCAGCTCTACTGGTATTTGTTGCTGAGATATAATGACATAGTCTCATTAATGTGGTACAATTCATCCAGCAGTGCAGCACATTGTTAAACTAAAAAAAGCCCTGAAATCAACCCCAAACCCCATGGAACTGACATCAAAAGATCTTCCCTGATTAGATGTGGAGTAATGACCAGAATTATGAGTCTATTCCTTTATCCTCACCCTAGAAATGAGATAATTCAGGGTTCAGTTCTTTCCTGCCTTGTGCAGTTACAGTGATGTATCACTATATGATAGTGACGGAGGAAACTGCCAAATCTGAACACTTCCTTCACATCACTTTTTGTCACACATAGATGGTGGCTGAACATGCCTGATGACAGCCATTGCAATCTCTTGTGAATCACTTTGTCAAACTTTGGCTTGGCTTATAGCAAAATATAAGGGAATGAACAAAAAACTTGGCTGTCTTTTAGAGTGCTTTTCCATGTAGAAGACAATTCTTGCAAAAGACCTTAACATCCTCTTTCTCTCTGTCATGTTTCTCCAGGTTTGCTTTAAATACCCCTTTCATAATTTGAAATCTTTTCAAGAATTCAGATCCTATCTGAGCTAGTTCTAAGCTCGTAATTCTGGTGTGCTGCACGTTACAGCGGAGGAAGGAGAACAAAAGATGCTCTTTCAAGTGGTGACATAATTTAAGCTAATTGGAGGCTACTTAAAATTTTCTTCCTGTTTTTAAGGGCCATTGACTTACCCTCCTGAGGAATGATGCGAAGAGTTACACTGAGACCTGCATCTTTAATTAGCTTCACAATATCTGCATGAGGCATGTTAATAATAGACTGGCCATTCACAGCTAAGATCCGGTCTCCAACTTTGAGTTTTGCACAGCGATCCGCAGGACTTCCATCAATTATCCGCCCTATTTTATGGGGTACAGCTAGACAAGAAACAATAGACACAGTTAACGTATGCTGAAACCAGTGGTGATGTTCACAAACGAAAGAAAATGAATTCATTTTGGGAGAAGGTTCTGTATGAATTAAAAACCAGCTTGTGCAAAAGCATATAAGAACAAAAATTCTTATGCAAATGTCATTTGCAGTAACACAAGACTGTGCTTTTTCACTAAAAATTCAGAATCCAGATGTATATATACATATGGCATATACATATGAAGTCCAAAATAAATTTATAATCAGCTATTTTGCAAACCTGGCATGAAACAACCTAATAATATCAGGAAAACAATAAGGCATTAAAACAGGGAAAGGGGATAAATTTACACAATAAGTTGCAATCTTAATTGCAATAAATTGTCTGCCATCTCCTGGTTTACAAAATTTCTTTATTTGTATGTTGCAATAGAGACACCAAAACCATTATTTATTCTATATACAAAAGATTGTTCCTGAAAATGCCCAGGGTACCTCTCCTCCAAATGTGTTTACTGATAAGTAGAAATGATACTGAATATTTATTGAGATGTGCAGCTCTCTAATTAGATATTCATAATAAATGAATAGAATTGAATTGATGGTTAGTGATGAGTACATAGCCATGTATTACATCAAAACATCTCAGTACTCTTCTCAAAACATTAGAGAACAAAGCTTCTCCTTCTGCTCTTCTCTGTGTTTCTTCACCTTTCTGTTTACTCCATACATGCTCTTGTTCTGTTTCATCCTTCATTTTCCATTGAATCTTCTGAATATTGTTCTTGATTTTTTGACCAGTGTTTCTACTCTATTATCTTCTGGTTTTTAACTTAATATGCAAGAGCTGAGTCTTTTCTCTAGGCTCTCAGAAGAGCATGCTACTTTTCTTTCTCACAACGACTCATAAATATGCTTATCACAATTACATGACTGTATAGTCTATTAATATCCTAATGGTGTTTGAGTATTCCTCCGCAGTCCCACACTGCAGTACTGGAAAACTTAGCACAAGGCAGCTCGGCCTTACTATCCACCTTTAGACTGGTGTTTAAAACCAGTGTGTTTCTTTTTTTCAAAAATAATGTAACCTTAATATTTAATTATCTACAGAGAACTTGGAAAAATGAAAGAAAAGATTGTTCAAAAACTTTTTGGGAATTATCTAGGCTATCAATGCTCATATAAACCAAAGCTCTAACAGGAGATGTGTTCAGAATACATTGCTGCAGAACAAATTTCTCAGGACCCTGATAAACATTTCCTGAAGGTTTTTGGTGACTGACACAGACTGCATATCTGATATAAAGTCACAATAGAAATACCTCAAAGTGACTTTTTTTTTTTAGTATGGATGCAAGTTTTTAAAATTAATTTTTGGAACAATGAAAATATAAGTGAGTACTCTGAAGAAAAAGCCATAATCTAAATGCATGCTTCTTTACCACTGTGTTTCAGGCAAGAATATAAATTAAACACAGTTTTAGTATATTACAGACACAACTAATGTACTTCAGAAATGTCTTGTTGCTTAGGAAATAAGCACCTAATTTATGTCACAATGTCTACACATTGCTATGTTTTAAAACATACTAAATAAGTATAGCCACACTTTCTACAAAAATTGTGCTTATTTTGCCCTTAATGCAGACATACAACTGTCATGCATACGTATCAGTGACCAGTAACTTGACTCTTAAACAGTTTATGTTTACAAAGAGTTTTTTTCATCAAATCAGTTCTTAAAACATCACCAAGAACCACTTAAACTAATACTAAAATGTGCCAGCTTCTGGCAAATGTAATAAAAGATCTGTCTGAAATTGTCATGTCTTTACTATATATTAGTGGAGATGTGAAATGAGACTGCCTTATGTAAAAAAAGTAAGAAATTTGGTAGTAAGAAAGAAGGGGAAATATGGTAGAGATGCCACAACTAAAATTTCCATGCTCGCCATTTCTAACCCTAACGATGTTTTTGCTAGCCTAAATATTTTAGTAGAGACATCATTTCAGTAATAAGGGGTGTGGGAGGGTGGGGGATGGGAAGTCCTATGAATTTGCCAGAAAAATTCTTTGTTGGACTTCTTGTACCTGACAAGTGAATAGAGCAGATGTCTGCATGTTTGAGATGTCTGCTGAAATCAAAGCTGGAGGTGGGAGAGCCACGAGAGTCTAATTCAGATCCAAATCCTGAGAAAAGGGAGTGGAGGGAGAAAGAAGAGGAACTTGGTGTTCTTTTCTTCTTTCCTTTAAGCCTAATGGTCTTCACCTCCCTGATAAAGGTACCAAATGTTTTGCTATCCCTGAACTCCCTTCATTCTGTCGTGTTATGGAAGGATCAACAGTAGGTGACCCTCAGAACAAAGCTTGTGTCTGTTGAGGTACCTCTTCTACTCCACTTTGCTATTTGAGGATCTACTGCTCCTCTTCTCAGGTTGTACTGGTGCCTTATATTGCCATTTGCTCTTGCTGCAAAGTAGGGTGGGGGAAAATTTTGCAGAAGGAATCTGAATCTCTGTTGGATTCAAGGTTACACTGTTCTGCTTTATAGGGTTTTATGGGCAAATCTAGTGACTTACTAGAGGAGCTCATGGCCACTCAGCAGAAACTGATTTATGCACATTTCTAGACAATATAAGGAGAAGTTTATCTCCTGACTCCTTCCCTCCTAGCAATATTATGCAGAGGAGTTTCTGTTCTTTGCTTCTCTTCCCAGTGGAACTGTGCCTGAGAGCCCTCCTAAGCCACAATATCCTGGCTGCCATGGTCCCAAATGCTTCCTTGGGAAGGGAGGATTTATTTAGGGCTTTTTTTACAAGCATGAATTCTTCTAAGGAACACAGATTATCCGATGTGTAGGTTGTTCACAAAAAACCCCCATGTTTTTGTTTCTAACAAATGCATTAGAAAACTTCCAATTTTTAGAGAAAGCCTTTGGTGGTGAAATACTTACTTTGAAGGGATAAGAAGGAGCTATTCTCATAGGGGTAAAAGCTAAGGAACAAAGGTAAAAGCTAAGGAACAAAGGTAGAAATGAACTGTGAATTTCCATAATGGAGAAATTTTATTGTTCAGAATGGTCACATCTAAAACAAGTGTGGAAGAGCTGTAAACTGTCAGTAGGGAGTGGGTTGACTGAAGTGGCAGACAGGACCACATGAAAAGAAATGCAAGATGATGCAAGTAAGGAAAAAATAACCCTGCCTAGGATTAAGCAGAGATGAGAACTAAATTAATTATTATCACTCAAGGGACCTTGAAATGTGTGCCTACTTCTCTAAAAACATAAACTCATTATGACACTAAGAGATAGAAAAGGAATAACAAGTGAAACAAACTATTGCTAGTTACTGCTGTGCACCTGAAGTCTGAGTATTGCTGATAATTTCAGTATCCTCGTCTCAAAAATCACAGCAATGAACTCACAAATATTCTGAGGAGGGAAGCATGGAAGTCAGAAGCAGAAAACAGCCTCTGCTCAAAGGAGCTGTCCTTGAACTCACTGTCCACACCTTGTGAAACAGAATTTGGGACAACATTCTGGAGGGGCAAAAGAATAAAAGAATTTAAAAAGGGATTAGACCAATTGATGGGGGTGGACCCATTGCTGATTAAATCAGAAAACCTTGGGTCTGAAAGCTGACACAGTGCCTGGGAAAGGTCTTGTCTGCTGTAGGTGCTGTCCTCTCTGATGCTGGTCACAGCAAAAGGGACAGCAAAGAGCTGTGTGGCTACTTAGTCTCTCCCAGCATGGCAAGTGTCTTGGAAAGAAACCTCCCACATTTGGCATTTAATTAGGGTTTTGTTAACATATAATACTGCTTTTTCTTAAATTATATCTTTGGTGTTTTATTTTTATCTAAGCAGAGCATTTAGTGATGCAATCTTTTAAAGGAAGTCCCAGATCACCCAACTAATGGCAAATGTTTCCTACCACCCTTAAAAATTTTTACTAATCTATTCATGCCTCAATTAACAATTTGTCACAAGCTGTTCTCCAAACATTTGTATATACTGAAGAGTGGCAGCATGTGCCTGGATGAGACTTTGCAGAGAATCTGATCCACTTATCAAAACACTGAGTTACCTGAGCAGCACTTAATATTAGCAGGCTATAAAGAAAGACTTGGATTTGTGGCTTTTTTTTTTTCAAGAAACCCATTGATTTTGTTAAAAGTGAATCCAGAAAACAAGCTGCTCCTTTGCAGAACAATTCATTTCATGGTTCTCTCAGACAATGAATGCAAGTGCAAGGGAAAAATTACTGTAAACAAGGATTAATACATATTTTTTAACTGTTGAAAATATGGGAAATTAGTAAGAATGAATTTATATGTCTACAAACCACACAGCCCTTCAAAATAGACATATAGGGTCATTTTCTCCAGTACTATCAAGTCATGAAAAATGTGATATTCTGGAGTGATATAGTTGGATATATACCTTAAGATAAAAGAAATCCTTCCAAGACAGAAAGCATAATCCTAGATGCAAAATAATCAGGCAGAGAGCAGCAGTGCTGCAGAAACCTTATCTAATGAAAGATCTTACAATGGAATGTAAGTTTTCTGCAGTGTATTTTTCAAAATTTCATGACTTGGGGAGGATTTAAGAGCACCAAAGCTTCTATGATATTTGAAGTAATGAATCTCTCCTCCTAAATCTTGCTCAGATATTTACAGCATTACAACACAAACTGACCCAGAGCTGGCATGCAGCAGCTGAGGCTTTCCCAGAATGTATTTAATTGTGCAATGATCAGCTCTTAGCTCATTAAAAAGAAATTAAATTAAAAAATTAAAAGACAAAATGATTCAAAGGAAATCTTTGCATTTAGAAAGTGGATAAGGTCTGCTTTCAGAAACTTACCAATAGCTACAAATTTACATTTTTCTCTATATTAATATTTTATAAAAATCACCCACTTTTGCTCTCCATGATTCATATTAATATCCTTACCACACCTTCATGTCACAGAACAGAGAACAAATTTTGTGTCATTATACCTGAGTGTCCATAGGCTTGGGTTACTGCACAGAAACCCAGAGCAGTTGCTGAATACAGATACTGCTTCTAACACCATGTATCACAGAAATACAGAAGAGTTGGGGTTTAAAGTGACCTCTGGAGATCACATAGTTCAGCGTCCTGCTAAAGCAGTTCACCACAGCAAATTGCACAGGATTGAGTCACATGGGTTTTGAATATCTCGAGAGAAGGAGACTTCACCACCTTTTGAGGGGCCTGGTCCAGTGCACAGTCACCCTCAAAGGAAAGAAGATTTTCAGAATGAACTTTCTGTGTTTCGGTTTGTTCCAAACACCCATTGTCTGGCTCTACTCTCTTGACACCTACCCCTAAGATATTTGTACACAATGATAAGAGCCCCAGTCAGCCATCTCTTCTCAAGGTGAAACACGCCCAGCTCTCAGCCTTTTTTTTAAGAGATGTTACTGTTCCCTGATCACCCTCTTAGTGCTTCTCTGGGCACTCCCCAGGCATTTCATGTCCTTCATGACTGAGAAGCCCCGAACTGGACACAGCACCCCAGATGTGGCCTCACTAGGGCTGAGCAGAGGTTTGGGATCACCTCCCTCGACCTGCTGGCAATGCTCTTCCTAATGCTCCACAGGACACCACTTTCCTGCTTGGCCACAAGGACACACTGCCAGCTCATGGACAGCTTACTGTCCAGCAGGACCCCCAGGTCCTTCTCCACTGAGAAGGCTTTCAACAAGTCAGCCCCAGCAGGTTCTGGTGCCTGGGATTATTCCTCCCTGATGAAGGACCTGGCATTTGCCAGTTCAAACTTCACTCAGTTCCTCTGTCCTCAACTTTCCAGACTGCCCAGGTCTGGCAGCAGAGCATTCAGGTGTATCAGCCTCTCCTCCCAGTTTTGTAACATCAGTTAACTTGCTGAGGGTGCACTCCTTTCACCCAGACTATTGATGAATAAGTTAAACAAAACTGATATATCTATCAGCCTCTTGCTCTTTGAATGTGATAATAATTTCTCCTCATTTAAAAGACCCACAAGCTAAAAAGAGTCAATTCTAAGAAAAAATTACCATATATAAGGCCTTTCTGATTTACATCAGTAATTTTTAACATCTATTCAGTCCCTCTAGACATAACAGTTGAGACTATGTTTTTTAGACAGCAACTCTCCAGTTTTCCCCCCTAAATAGTAGCTAAAATGTAAAAATGCATCAGTTAAGGAGAAAAAAATCAAACCTCTACTTTATCTATTAAAACCCTCTGTCAGATAAATTCTTGCAATGTTTTCTAATGTTAACAGATATAGACAGTAAGCCAAGCAAATGAGCCTTCCTGAGCCAGCTGTCCTTTTCAATGTTATACAGTGATCAAATGAATATTTATTATATTCCCAATTCTCTAAACATGCAAGGGTTTTCATTCAACTGGCAGGCTCCAGAATATCAGATTTTAATTGGAAGAATATATTAACTATAAACACCTGGAATTTCATTGCTATGGAAAAATCTAGATTTTGGAAAACTTGAGTATGGCGGACTTTCAATTCAGAGCTAAAAGTTATTCTCCTGACATTGACAGGATATTTTATGTGACATTTACTTGGAAAATAGAAATCTGTTGCATGCTGCATACTTGCATGCGAAACTAACCCTTTTTCTTTATAAGATCAATGAATCTATGAATGGAAACATTCCATTTTGTGCTGATGTGGAGCACATTTGCTTGCACAGCATAGGCAAAAGAAGCTAAATGGGAAGGAGTGCACATACTTTAGAAAGCTGAAGATCTAAGAAAAAATAAGGAAACTTATAGACTTTAATTCACACTTCTAATGAAAGCTAAGTGGGCCCTGTGGAATTATTAGAAAAACCCTGGTTCCCTTGATGGGTTTGTACTAAGAAAACTCACAGTGTTTGTTCTTTGAAAACACATGAGCAGCACCTGTTTAAATGATGCATTCAGAAACACACTGGAGGAAAGAAATTATCTAGAGAGGGGAGTAATGAAGTTAAGATCCTCCATTATTTATCTCCAAAAAAAAAAAAAAAAAAAAAAAAAAAAAAAAAATCAAATAGACAATTGAGTACTTCATGCCTGCAAAGTGCAGTAATGTATTTTGATGATATTAAAAACCTCTTTGACCTCTTAAGGTTATTTCACTATGATTAATGGCTTATGTTGATTTGAAAAACTAAATCATATAGAAATTTATTTCATCTGTAAGTTTTACTATCACTTAAACATACTTAGAAAGTGTGCTTTTGTAGCTGAAGAGGCAGAACAGCTCAAACCTGAATATCAAAGCTGCATAGAAATGAGAATCCAGATTACTCGCCCACAGGTTGCAAATGCCTTCCATGAGGGATGAACACTGTGGGTGGGTTTTCACTGCTATGCTCCAAAGAGGTCCTAGGTGGGGTAGACGGAGATCCTAATTTCCAAAGCTCTGTATCCTTTAGAATTTGAAGATTGGTCACATAAAATTATGCCCCTAAGCACCATCTTACCAAGGAAAAGCATAGGTGAAAGAGCTGCACAAACAACTGAGATCAAACAGTTATCACTGATTGATAAACTGTTTTTTAATCTCTAAACTATAAGGACTTTAAAGAAACCCTGGGCTGAATGGGACTCATTCAGAATGCTGTTTTCTGCAGTCAGCAGAGGCTTATTGTGGATTTATGTTTTTCTAGTTAAGACTGCATGTTTTGAGAAATTAAATAAACTTTCATTAGACTCTTTTATCATGTTTTCAAAATCCAGTAGGCACTGGCATATGCAGTGTAGGGGCAAATTAAATCTACAATTCTTTTGCAAAGCAGGAAGAAGATTATAACAAGTATGCATAGTCTTTAATTTTTTGAAAATTATTTATTGATTAGTCCTGTATTTTCAGTTTGTTTACACTTTATAACTGTGCTAATTGACAGTACCTGCTACAGTAAAATTCCTGGAAATATTGTCAATTTTCCAATTTCATTGGAAGTTGCGAGTTAACAAGGTCTGTTTACAACACATGGTTTCTCTCTGAAAAATTACGATGCAAAGATATTTACAGAGGATCACAAGTAATTATTCTAGATGAAGCTGCATCCCAAACACAAAAAAGTAAAAGTGTCAGGTAGATATGAAGTAGGCAGGGACAAGTTTACTCCATAAAACTCTGGGACAGAAATCTCATTCTGGCTACCTCCAGAAGTCTGCAAGTGCTTTTCCATAGGCTGTAGATAGTGAAATTATCTTGATACCCTAAAAAATACTTCCCTAAATGTAATGCAAAGTGTACATTAATTACTTAAATTTAAGTATTTTAGTTATAATTTCTCATGCGTGGAGAAGGGATGAGAGCCACATCCCCCTTTGGAATGTTGGAACAGGATCTGGGGGAAGGCACAATAGTATATTTTAGAGGCAGTGGAAATTAATCCTTTCATTAGAAATAGGTCAGGAGCCTGGACAGGTGTATTTTCTTTTCTTAATCTCTTAGCACTCTAAGATCCTCTGTGTGCAGCACTAGGCAAGATGACTTGCTCCTGGATATACCACTCAAGCACAGCTCTTTATTTATCCACTTTATCTCCTTTTACTGATACAGTTTTGAAGCATGGCTGACCTTTTCTATGCCCCTGCTTGGCCCTGTAAAATCTCTTCATTCAATCCTTGTCATTCGTTTTCCACTCCTGATCTCCCCACATCAGACCTGTAGTTCAGTGCAAAATAATCCTCTGAACAGGATTAGAGAACATCCCAACCAATGCTTTAACAAAGAGTAAACAAAATTTCTACCTTTATAGACACAGGAAAATAAGTGTGCCACAAGAATTGGATGTTTAAGCAAGTACCAGTAAGGAAAAATGACATTCAGATCTAAAGGCTGGCTCCAAAGAACTTAACGTTCATTTATCAAAATGACAGCTATTACGGTGCTGGACATTGCAAAATGTGAAAAAATGGTGTGTTTCCTAATTATGCCTGTAGTTTGCCCTCCCTCTGTGTCTGCATCCATACTAAAAAAAAAGCACTTAGTATTTTGAAAATTTCTGCACAGCAAAGGCAGGCCCATAAATCAATGGTAACAAACCATATTGAGAGAAAAGCTGACCAAGACCTTGAACCTCTTGGAAAAAGAGTTTCATCTCTAATTCTGGGAGCTCCTGAGCCTTTCATGGCTCATTCTCAGGTCAGAAGGATCATGAAGCACTCAAAAAGAGGCTGTGTGGGAGCAGTGCAGCCCACACCCCACCAGAGGGTGGAAAAGGGATTTGAGACTCAGCTGGAGCGTTGCTACTGTGACTTCATGGGATTGTCCTACAGCTTCACAGACAGAGCAAACTCTCCTGGCAAACAGAAGGTCAGTTTTGTGCAAACCCTTCAGCTTCTCGACAACTGCAAAGCAGCAAACTAATGAACCTGCAGCTCTGTAGCCAGTAGCAACTTTGCTGGAGTGACTGCTTCAATTTTAGCAGTGCTTGAAGCACACATACCTTGTGACACAAAGTGCTCACTCCTGTACTCAGCAAGAGCTGTTGTAATCTGTTGGACTGTAAAATATAGTTTGTACATGTGATTTCAAGAACAAGGAAAATACTTGCAGTGCATAATTAATTGCCTTCCTGAGTATTGAAATAAACATTCTTAAATCAAGGGAACCCTTCTTTACTTTGCACTGAGAATGCTCCCAGTGAGACAACTTCGTGGGCACTGCTCTTTCTAACAGTGTCTGGCACTACAAGATATTCCCTTTGTTGACCTATTTTGCCCATTTTGATTTTTTCAGAATTGCTTTGCTTTGCAATTGCAACATTAACATTTAACTGTGCATACATGTCTGTATAACATCATTCTGTTCCACGTGGGGATACAGGAGCTGCAACAAGTGCACTATCTCTGAAACAAGGGACACTGGAACCAGAGCACAACATTTCACTCAATTAACATATTGCTGCTAGGAGAAGGAGTAACTACCGAGGTGTTAGCATGCTGTCACGTTTTGGTAGTGATGTATCATATCTTTGGGACATTGCACTTCCTATATATCCATTTGATATTTTCCTACTGTTGGTATGCTTTCTACTCCTGATTGTGCATTTCAATAAAAGGATTTTGTATTATTTCAAGCTAGAAGGTACCTCAGGAGAGTTCTCCTGTTCTGTTTTTTACCAAAGGGCCCAAAACTTTGATGTTTTATTCTGAATGGATGCCTGTGAGCGCTGAGTAAAAGAGGATAATAATTTCCCTCAATCTACTGGCTATACTCTGGTTAATAAAGCCCAAATTACTTCACCCAAATAAATATTAAGTAGAGAAAATAACCTCTCTTACTCTAGAAAGAGTCACTACTTTTTAGATTGTTTTCATCATTGATGACAGATGATGGAATTTTCAGGATATTTTTTCTACTACAGTTTTGAAACAAAATTCATACATAAAGGGTATTTTCTTCACTTTTCTGTCACTGTCTACAGCAGATGTAATTTTTTTGTTCACTGCTGTTCATGTAAACTTAGGATTTGGTACTTTTTGGGATCACTGAAATTCAATGCAGTTATTATTTGAATAAATTCTCTTGTGATTTGCACAGAAGGCTGTCATTTTCCTTTACTATTGGAGATGTTCAACTGAGCATCAAGAGTGACTGCTTACATAGCTGCTTGTAAAGAAAAGTACTGAAAGAACATGTTGGAGGGTAGGAGGCAAAGTGGGAACCTGAACCTGGGTCTCTAGTCGTCAAGAGACTATTCCAGTCACAGAATTTTTGGTTGCTTGAGCATTTTCTCTTTCTCCTCCTCTCCCCTTTCCCCCTCCATCTGTCCCAATCACAAACTTTCTCTATAAAATAATTATCTTGAAAAAATCATGAATGACTTAACTAATTAACATGTATGTACCTCAATGGATTATTTTTTTCTTTTCTGATCTTCTGCAAAGTACTTCCAGTTTGTTGGCTATTATACTCAGTAATGTGAAAACTCAGAGTCCCAAGAGGCTAATTAGCTATGGTCTTGTTACAATATTAATTCCAGCAATCATGGAGTTTTAAAATTCAGCTGAGGTAACATGAAAAGCAACTCTTTTAATAACTGCATGGTCATGAAATACTGCAATAAAGTTTTCTGAGATAACTTGCTATTGTGAGATAAGGTTTTCCCAGTACTCTCTTAGCTGCCTTTTAGGTATGAATTTAGAAGTGTAATGTTTGACCCTGAGGTTGAAATTTTGATTTTATTTTGTCAGGAACCAGTCTCAGGCAAAAGAACAGTTCCTTCAAAATGTATTTTAATGTAGGGAAAGCATCGTATTAGGCTGCAACTTGCATAATGATAAATGTTCTCACTTCTCTTGGTTTTTCAGCTGGGGTTAGCATTATTTGGGGGGGCATGTGGCTGTCTCTCAATATAAAGCCTTTTTTGCTTCCTTCTTCCAGAGGGCTCAGCTCCCACTGGGTTAAATGCAAGGACCCAAAGGTTCCCCTGTGTCTTCAGCTGCCACTACCTGGGTTTGAGTCTTTGTACATCCTATGTCACATCTGTCTGACCCCTCCCTAGATGTGCCCAGCACAGCTGAAGTTGCACCATATGCGACTATCTTTATGTGGCTATATTAATGCAATAAAATTGACCCACCAAAAAAAAATAGTTTTCTGAACAGAAAGTGAGCTATAATTATTAAGGGCAGATCTTGTCACCTGAGTACTACTGAGTACAGAGAGATACACCTACGCCCCTGTACTCAGCTGTAGTTTTTATGTTGTCTATACTCCATCCAGTTAAATCAGCCTCTCTGCACCTGCATCTGATAACTTCTCCCAATGTCCAGTTGCTTCTGCAGTCCCATAACTGACAGCTGTTGTCATAGGGTTTGCTTTGATCTAAGCTTTTTTTCAACTTGCTGCACTGCATCTTGATTTATTAAAAAAGAAGTCTGATTCAGTTGCCATTAGGGGAATAATTTATTGCCATAATCCTACTTGTTACTTACAGTGTCTCTGTGAGACATAGTAACAGAGAAAATCTACTTTGTAGGTGAATCTATTACTCTGTTAGTCAAAGAAGTGTGGGAAGCACAGAGCTTGAGAGGCCAGAATAACCTTTGTTTTTGTCCAAGACGAAAGAGACAAACAGGGCCCCTGAAAAAACATTGAGAATATCTTCAGTTTAAATCTCTGCAGTGGTAAATTATTAGCAGATAGTTTTAAATTAACGGTTTTCTATTTTTAATTTGGTGCAAACTTAGAGAAATAGGAACTGAAAAATATGATTTACTTACTTATTGTGGTCCCAGATTCGGGCCTGTTCAGGGAGCTGATGATCACAAAGCCAAAGCCTTCGTTCTCCTTGCGATGGATCACCACATCACTGGTTTGTAGGCTGTGAGAGGCAAAGCCCTCAGGGGGTGTAGCATTGCTGCTGGAGACAGCGTGATTACTGTTGGCATAAGTCGTGTAGTCACTTCTTGGAGAACTGTGGTGAGTAGACACTGAGCCTGGGCTTCTGCCATTCTCTGGGCAGGGTTCTCCTACAACATAAATCACACCAGTGTCACAGTCTGACTCGATCAGTGGCTCTGCGGCTTACAGTACATTTGCTAATGCAACATGAATACAGTGAACTGCCTACAGACCAGGCTACCCCAAGTACTAAACTAGGAGCTGTAATAGATGCAGAGAGACAGGAATCTACAGAATTATGCAGAACATTCAAGGGCAATCAGATAAAGCAAGCATGAACACTGACTGCTATGCTAGCTACAAGAGAGGAAAGGAAAGTAAGAAACAGTGTCTATCTGGATTGCAAAACATTACCAAGAGCTATTCCCTTGTCTGCTGGTGGATCTGTCATCAAGAGGAAAATGTGATCGTCTAATCCAATAAAAAATTATTTGTGTTTGGATTACAAGAATTTAAGCAGGGAGCTAACAGAGTAATTAGGATTAGCTGCATAATGTTCTTCTTACAGATTGATTAGCATGTTCAAAGGATGTTCGAAGAGCAGAGCTGTTATACAATCAAAAATGATAACAAGTAGTTTTTCTGTGGTTGTCATGGCAGAAGTAGTGGTCATTTAAATGTTTGCAGATGCTTTTTTTTGCAAGTTCAAAAGGGCAGAAGTGAAAACAGAGTCCATGTATACTTTAGTATTGCTTTACAGTAACAAGAACAGGAAACAGGTTAAAACTTGTGGGATTACACATTTTTTAGTATGAGCATTTTGGCAGTTGAAAACAGTAAATTTAAACACTTCCAGATGGGTAAAAAAAGGTTTATATTCTTTGCAGATCTAAGTTGTTTACACAAATCAGCATTTATTGACAGTTTTAATACAGAACTTTCAGATAAATGTAAGTATTATGTTTTCTGTTTGGAACAACAAGAGTGGCAGAGTAATTTTACTGAACATGTGATTAGCTCCCACATATACACATATATCCTAGGTACAGAGTTTGCAAATTAGACTTCAGCGTGTGTATATATTAATAAAATAAACAGCATCCAAGGACAAACTGTTGTTTTCTCAGTCAGGTGTGTCCTTTAGCAGTCCTTCTGCAACTATGAAATAAAGTAATTGGAGAGTATAAAGAGGAAGAAAAACAAACAATTATCATACTTCTGAAAATTTCTAAGAGTTATTGAACCAAATCTGCAACTAAATGACACAGTCAGTGACAAGCGAGTTCTCATTTTCTGTCTGTCATGTTTCAGAAAGCTGAATATTGTTTATGACAGTATGGCTGCAACAGAAAGGAGATTTTCTTGCCCTGTAGAATGACCAAGAGCTGACTTGGTCATAAAATAATGCAACTGAATGCCATTAAATATAAGAATGATAAAAGAGGAAAAGCTTAAATGGCTATTTGACTGTCAACTGCGCAACAGATACTCATCAGAAATATTATATTTCACTCCAGCCTGTGAAAAAATGGCATTTCAATCCATGTTGTTTCAAAAATCACATTTTCCTAATCAAATTGTTTTCCAGATCTTGTGAACTGTGATTTTCTGTTCCAGATCTGGGTAATCATATCTAGAAAATGGTAATTCCAGGTGAGGGCTAAGATATGTATATCAGCTACAGACATGTAAGGAAAACCCCAGATCCCTCCATTGTATACATTTGTGCTAGTGAGAAATTCCCATGAAATCAATTGGCCTGATGTATTAGTATAGCATTTTTCAGTCATGCTCAACATCAGTTGTTTTAAATATTTCCACAAAGCTTATGTTGTAACACACCACATTAAAATCCTGTTCAGCTCCTGAAACACTTAAACATTCATGAGCTACATGCTTAAACATTCCCTGGTGTGGCACTCTCAAGGCCCAAGAATAACTTCAGGTGTTTTACCAGTTTGCTTATTGTCTGCACCAGGAGCCCAGACTGGCTAGCAGACCCTTTACTATTCAACAGCAGCAGTGAAGGCTGGCATTTTCTCTGTGCTGGCTCTGGCTGCAGTGTGTGCAGCGGCGGACGCGGTTCAGGCGCTGGGCACTTGGCATTACCTTGGTTATTGGCCATTTTCCTCGCGCTGGGGGAGCTGCGAGGGGGCGTCGCACCAGGCACAGGGGCACCTTTCTGGCTGGAGGACTCTGGAGTCAGTAACAGAAGAAAGTCAGTCCTGCAGGAGCACGGCTGGCAGGGAGCTGCGGTGCCGCAGTGGGAGGGGGACTGCGAAGACGAAGGTGAGTGGGTGGGCGGCTTTTTGGCACAGGAGCGAAGGGGAGTAGTGCAGGCAGTGACAGTGGATCTAGGGCACGGGCAGGCAGAAGACAGGACAGGCTGGGAATGTGGTTTTGCTCATTTCTGGTACCTCAGTGAAGTGTACTCACCAAAAATGTTTTGAAAGTTCTTAAATAAACTTCTTTCCTTAAGTAAGCAAAGGTTGTAATGGAAGGTCATCAAATTCCCCCATTAAAGCTTTAATAGATGCTGCCACACACATTTTTCAAGGTTCTGATGTTTTTCAGCAATTGAGACTGAGCTAGTCTAAACATCTAATTTATTACAAGTACTTCATATTGGTTTAGATTCCTTTTTTGAATCTGTCTGCTTGACAGAAGAATCCGGCCCTATTCCTATGAGCCACTTGTGCCCTACAGAAGATTTTCAGCCAGCTTGCATTGCAGTTCAGTGGGAAATTCCAGATGACATCAGTGAGACCAGAAATGGGCTTTTAACACATACAAGAGGGAAATGTGTTCCTGCCCTGAACAGTTAACAGTCTTTGAGCCTTTCTCTTACTGACACAGTCAGCTCAAATGGCTTTAACTTAGGTGAATGTTTGTTTAGTTCCAAAAGTGGACAAAAGGAGACATCACAAGACAGCATGGAACAAACCCAGAGTACTTATGATCACCACGCCAGGGTTGCCAGTATGTTTCCACTTCTGAAGGAAACAACACTCAGTTGTAGTATTTTTGTCAGAGAAACAAGGGACATATATTTACAGTTATTCTTTCCTCAAAATGACGCAAACATTCACTTTGTTTTCCTCCACTTTTTAAAAACAGCACTGGTTTGTGCTGACAGCATTGGGATTTGTTTTTCCTTTCCTCCTTCCCAGCCTCCACTCACCCGTGGGTAGCACCTTTCTCCTCACAGTAAGATTCACCTGCCCATTCCGGGCAGCATTATGCATAAGGTCAATCACGTATCGGTGGGTCTTGCCAGCCACTGGAATCCCATCGACATACACCAGCTCATCACCAGGATGGAGACGACCATCTCGGTCTGCTGAGCCCATGGCAATTACTGCTCCAATGAGAATCTAGGCAGCAAAGAAACAAAATCCTGTCATTTATTACACTGAACCTCCAATTTAGTGACATGAACATTGCTGTGATTTTGTCTTTTGTCTGAAATTAAGCTAGTGGTTTAGCACAGGTGAAGAGACCTGTGTGTATCTGAAAGCTGTGCTTGTCCTCTCATGGGTATGACTGAAGATGCTTCCTCATCTTTGGTAGGAAGATAAGGTGTTCCCTACCTGCATAGGAGAGATACACCAGAGAATCCTAATCTGAGTTCTGCTTGATGGGTTCAAATCAAGATAATCTGTCTCTAAGGAGTGTTGAGTTTCTATTGACTATGTTATACAGAAAACTTAAAAAGATTAATTCAATGTAAGGATCTTTATTATTTAAAATCAGCGAGTCTGTGTATTTCTTGTCCAAGGTTCTTCACTGCTGTGTGATTTAAGCTCCTGGAGTCATATACCTGAGGTCAGCAGTGGAAGTGACCCCACTGCAGAGAGATCACTTTGGGACTCTTTAGGGGAAAAGAAGTACTATATTACATATTATTACTCATAATGAATGATTGCTCAGGCAGTGCTTGATTAAAATGGAAAAAAAGAGGAAAAAAATGTCAGCTTGTTCTGGGCAGATGTTGTTTTTCCATATCAACATTTAAATGTGGTTTGTAGGGGCATATAAACTAGTAAAAAATCTGTCCAAAACATTTAAATGACTTTCTCCACTTTCTATGCAGATAATTTCACGTAATTTATTAGAAGAAGATGTACATATTTTCCCTATGGAATAACTGGTAAAACAGTTGAGATTGATTCAAACAAAACCTGCTTTCTTTGAAAGAATATTAAAGCATTGACAGACCATGTTCCAAATTTTCTGTTCTCTTTTTCAGTGTGAGAGTGAGCACAAAATGATGGATATGACATGCCATGTGACAATCTGCTTTAAATAATAAAAGATGAAAGCTATGAAGCATTGCTTTTCATGATGAATTGCAAGGCTAGATGTGGTAGTCATACAGGTGGGCCTGTGGATTTTTTGTGGTCTTAGCTGCAGAGTTGCAAGTATCTCAGCATAGTGTTGAAATTAAATCCCCTGTGGAGCCTGGAGAATTTTCCCCAGTTTTTAGCCTCCCTTTGGCTTACTTTTGCTTTCAAAACTTAGCAAAGAGAGAATATGATGTGGCTTTTTCCTGCTTTCTGGTGTTCCTGGGATCCTGTTAAGCAGTACCAGGCTGAGCGGCTAGAAAGGCTGTTTCAGGTTCTCCATTCTGTTCTTCAAATAGTGAAAAAATATACCTCAAAGCTTTGAAAAATGCTTTCTGAAAAATTCAACTATGAAACATGCAATTATGCTCCTTTACTGGACAGAAGAAAAGCTCTCCAAGACTACATTTAGCTAGATATCAACAAAGTATTCTCAAAACATTTGAGAATAGGCACATCGCGTGAGTTAGAGCTGATTTCTAGTTATTTTGAGAAGAGATGGGTGATAACACCTTGCAGCTTGTGAAATTGTAGGGACTGGCTTCCTCCTTTGGCTTTGTTGAGCATTTGCAGTTTTTAAAATAATTTTCTTGCAAAATATTAAGCAATCTAAGCATCTTTAACCTTTGTAAAAACAAAATGCAGATCACAGCATGGTAGGTCATCAGTATACACAGCAAACTGGAAAAGAAGTCTTTCTAGTTCAAACTAAGAAATTATTGCTGGTATTTCACATGTCTACCATAGAATGGGATTGTGTGGATCAGCTCAGTTTCAGACTCCTAACATAAACAGCAGAGTCATACTTTAAACATTTCAGCTAGGTGTGCTTGTCAAGTTGATGGCCACCATACCTGTTATTTGGTATATTTAATAGCAAGAATAACTTAATTTTCCTCTTTTTCATTTTCTGTGTCTGAATTTGTTTTTTATGCAGTATCTGCTCTCATTTCATGGCTGAGAAGTTGCCATAATAGTTATCAATTCTACACGTAAAGCCCAAATTGGAAAAAAATATATCAGGACTATATTACCTCTGAAATGCAGTTTCATACTGGCATGAGATTGCTTTGAATGCGTGAGGAGAAGGATGATGGCATCTATGCAATAAAGAGTGTGTTGTAGAGAAAAGTTTTGCCTATTGTTTGAGATTAAACAGGACAAATTCAGGGTTTAGGATGATTGTGGTAGAGCTTAATCTGAAATTAAAGCCTGTGTCTATTAATTTATACAGGTTGATCTCCTTTGACACTGACTTTCTTTGTAATTCTTGGTAATTATCTGAATTTGTATTTTAATTTCTCTGAATATAACACAGAAGCTTCACTGGCACATAGCAAAATTTAAATATATACACATAAAGGGTATGTTTCACCTAATTTTCACCCTTTCACCTAATTTTAAGTGTCAGTGATGTCTAAATCCAAGCTAATCATCTGAACTCTGTCTAACTACTGCTAAAATAGGACTTCCCAAGGCATGGCCTTATCCCAACATTTTGATCTATGGACACCTATGTCTTAGAAATGTAGAAATTAGAATATATCTTGGCATTGATAATAACAAGAATACAAACATATATATTGAGGATATTTTTGAGAAAAATCCCAGCCTGTCTGTTTTGAAAAGGTAAAACTCCTAGAAAAATTATGTTTATGTCCCTGTGATTCTGAGTTTGAGCTCCACAAATGTATGCAAAATATGTCTCCCCTTTGGGACAGTAATTTGCAACTTCAATAAAGTTCCAATTTATGTGTTTTTGCAACCTTTCCATAATATTATAATTCACCATAACAGAGTCAGATTATCTCTAAATCCTCAAGTTACTGGGAGATGTGATAAATAGCTGTTGTAGTGAAATATCATAAGGTTTGAGAGGTGATTTGAATTGGCATAACTCACAGTATTGATATTTGAAATTTCTCAATAAATTTATTTATTTCCTTTCAAAAACATTTTTGTGCTTACAAATATGGAAAGTGGAGTAGCACAGCAGCATTCTATCCTTCTAAGGTGCCAGGTAGCTGATATAACTAGAAGGAAACTAAGCTACAGTCCCTCTATAGTGTCAGTATAGTCCTTCTAAAACATCTTTATTTGAATTCTGCTTGTTTGAAAAAGTTATTGCCTTAAGCTGAAGAATCCATATTCCTTTTTAGAAATCAAACCACAAAGACAGAAGCTTCCTTTTGTTCTATGTTACCTGACTGCACAGCAGGAGAGCTGAAATAAAAATTTCAAAGCATCTCAGTTCTTGTTTCATTGGAAAGGCAGAGGTTTGGAGAACAGGCAAAAACTGCTTCTCCTTTTCTAGAGGTGAAAGGAATGGGAGGCTGCAGGTGGGCTGTCCATGGGGGAACAGGGAAGCAATGGAGGAGAAAGAACAAAGAAGTCTTGTACTTTGAATATGAAACAGAGACACTAAAAAGAGTACATCTGTTGTGTTTATTGTTGTTGAATTTGAGCAGTGAAAACAAGATGAGCAACAATGAGAAAGTGAGAATACAAAAACCTCAGCACTACAACACTTAATTCTAAGAAGGTGCCTTTTTGCCTTGTACAATCCTCAGCTTCAAGTTAGGCTCTTAACTCCTGAGGACTTTGAGAAATGTTCACAAAGACACATAAAGCCCATTGGATTGATAAGTCTTGGGGAAAAATTGCTTCTGTGTGTGCAATCCATGGAACAGAGATAGCAGCCTTGAGGCTAAGGGCAGGCTGAGAGCAATTTTTCAACAGGACAGTGAATTGTGTCAGAGGGTGGTTCACCAAGGGCAGTGTTTTTGGTCCTTCTCTCCAAAAATAGCAAGGGGCTTATCTCTGCACTTGATATCCAGCCATGGCTCTTTGACTTCCGACAATAAAGTCAGGTCAGCCCTTTGCTTAAGAGACACTAGAAAGAGCTGATCCTCTGTAATACTTCAGTGCACAATGCATGCAGCTGCAGGGCAAAAGGCTTGTTTCAAATTTTCCTTTCTATGGGATTGCTGAGCAGAGACTCAAGTCTCTCCCACTCTGGCATGTATTATGGATATGAACTACCAGAATATCAGATATTCTACATGAGTTTTCTCTTAGTCCTTTAGATTGAAATCATTCAGTTTTATATAAAAAATCATCTTTTAGATAAGGCATTTGAGCTGCACTTTTCCCCATAAGATTGTCATAAACCTCCAACAAGCAGAGCCAGTCAGATGCTTAGTCTTAGTTATTCATTTGTAATGAAAAAAGGAGACACCGAAAGAGCCTCACAAACTATTGAGCAGCCTTGTAGCCAGGGACACTTCTCTGGGAGACAGGAAATGTCATTAGACATTACTGTCCAGAGCAGGTTGAAGGAGATTTCCAAATCTTCTTAGAATCATAGAATGGTTTGGGTTGGAAAGAACATTAAAAATCCTCCAGTTCCAATCCCCCTGCAATGCCATGGGCAGGGATGCCTTCCACCACACCATGTTGCTCAAAGTTCCATCCAACCTGGTCTTAAAGATAGTGCCTTCCTAGTGCCATTTCCTAACAGTCTAAAAGGATGGAACATTTCCACTAGCACTAGCACATCACAGATTTCCTTTTTGGCTTCACCCAGTGGGTGTGCTTTGAGAACTTATACTGGCTGGGCTGTCCAGAAGGGACAGGAAGAATGCTTACTTGGAGAATGTGCAGATGATGGCTCAGCAGCCTCATTTTATGTGCACTGGGACATGCTCCACAGAAGCAATATCAGAGGGGCTTTAGGCATACTGCAAGTGTAGAGGATGTAGCAGTGTTTTCTTGGAGTCCTGAGCAGCTATACTTTATAGTTGAAAAACCATTGAAAATGCTTATTCTAAACTAGACTGAATTTCAAACAGCATTTGAATCATCTTTTTGAGAACACACTGCATTCTTTTCTTTTATGGGAGACATCAGTAAACTGTGAAGATTTATCAGTACTTTGACAGACGTTGAAATTTTCAAAATATGAGAACTTCTTTGTTACTCAAAGCCATGTGCTGGTTAACCTTAAGGCTTGAATTAAAAAGATATTCTTCTGTATTAATCTGAATATGGAATATATAAATTATCAACTAGGGAATATACAAATCTAATAATAATTATACATTATCTCAGAAATGTATAGGACTCAGACTGAGCTTAAAATTACGATAATAAAGGACTATCATTATTGACTTGAGATTAGTCCTAGCTGTCAGACTATAGTTACACCATCGAGTTTTTTCTGGATGAGTACTAATTCTGCCTGCTCTCAAAATTATAGTACTTAGATAAAACAGTAATTTATCAAAATGTGTACACATTTGTGGTGTGTCATGCACACCTGCCCCTTATTTTCTGGGCTTCTTCTGTGTTTCTTTTAAATATTGTGCATATGATTTATTCTATATTATGTTTTATTAGCAAACCATCTATGTTAATTTTGTTACCTGTTCTTTGGCCACAGGGGTGCCTCCCTCCTAATGATATAAAGCTATCACTTTTATGCCTGTTGACTGGCATGATACTGTCATTTAACCTGGCTGTTGACTATCACTTCCCAGGTGAAATAAATCACTTTTATTTCTGGAAATAAACTGCATTGTTTACTGTGTATTTTAACCACACGCATACATTTTGCATACATGTTGCCTACTCTGAACATGGTTATGGATAGTCTTCCATAATTGGATTTTTGGAATCTTCTGCTTAAACTTGATTTTGGAAAGTCCAGATTAAGAGATGCCAGGTTGCACTCTGCAGTAATGGCATGGGTGATGCTCTATTTCCACCTTACTGCTTTCTTATTCTAACTTAATTGTCTGTGACACCTTGTAGTTGTGAACAACCTGAGAGTTCTGTCTTTTTTTATGGATGAATAAAAGTCATTTTACTTGTAGCCTTAACACGCTGTTCATTTGGGTTCAGTTATGTAGTAATATTTTTCTGACCTTTACACAGATTATAGAATGTGGAAGGAAAAGGAAAATCAGGAAGAAATAACTCACAGGTTGCCCAGGCTCATCTCCTCCCAGGATCCTGAAGCCAAACCCAGATTCCATTCTCCGAAGGTGAACATCCAGCTCCTTGTAATCGGGACCTGGTTTAAAGAGAAATCCCACTGAGAAAAGCATTTTGGTTTTATCTTGAGAATTTGCACCAACTTCCCTCCCACCTTGTGTTTATTGCATGTGACTAATGGCATCCTGGCTGGAGCTGGTGGAAACAAATGGGCCACAGACAAGAAGGAGAATTGAAAATGTAGGTGTCTCTTGAAGGATGGTTTTGTTCAGTAGAGTACACTAAACCAAACTAGAATACATTCACAGAAGAATAGTATGGAAAAGTCTGTCCAAAATAGAGGTTAAAAATGTGTCTTCTTCCTAAAATTGACTATATAATTGGATTGCTGTTCATCTACCTCTGGTCTTTAATTTGTCTTTTCCTTGCAGTTCATTACAGGCCACTTAAGTTCCAAACATATATATATATATATATATATATATGCATTTTTATGTAATGTATCTTCTAAGTATCCCACTTCCAGGTAATACCCTCAATAAGGAGTTTTGATGAAGACTATCATTATAAATCTCTCAATCTCAGCGTTTAAATTGAAAGCTAACATCATTAACTTAAAATTCTTAATGCTATTCAATTCAAGTGTCAACAGTTTTATGAATCAATAAGGCTGCATTTCCATATGCCTGTCTAACCTGTCTTTAGACATATATTATGTCCTGTAATATATCAGTTGAGGAATATATAGTATTTTAAAAGTCAGTTTCTTATAGAAGTGTCTTTAGCTTTGCTTGAAAGAACACAGTGTTCTGGGACAATAATAATGATAATAATGATAATGTTAATAATAATAATAATTATATAAAGTGAAACTGTAAGCATTTAGAGGACTAAGGAGTTGTCTGTTGCAACTATTGCTCTGCATGCTCGGAGACGCTTTAGGCTCATCACCTAAAGCAGTGATTGACTTCAATGGTCTTTCCAATGAATTGCACTCTGGTCTATACATCGTGACACAAAAGTTTTTGGTCAGTGTCAGCTTGTTGCTGACCCCAGCAGAAAAAAGAGATAAGAAGGCTTATTTCAGCAAACTGCTCATAAGTGTCTCCAGTTGTGCCTTGTTCCCTCAGAATGGGAGGGATTACAGATGGCTCAAATATGGTACTTTAGCAGCTCTCACTTATGGATCTCCCCTCAAAGCCATCAGTGGACATCTCATAATGGCACATGGTAGGTGTAGTCTGGGATTAAAGCTTGATTTGTTTCCTTCAGATATTATTGCAGAGAAAGATAAAGAACAACATGCACTGGCTCTATACTCTGACTGTGCAATAAAAATCCCCCGTAAACAGCAGCATACTGCATTATCTCAACAATCTGTATTGGTGAAAGTGAGACTGAATCACAAATATTTCAATAGGTAAAACAGAAGTATTACCTTTCCCTACCAACTTGCTTCTCATATATTGAGAAGACAAACCCAAACAGAACCAAAAGGTTTATTATACTGACTTTTCCCATTTATTTGATGTGTCTCAGCACTAAGGAGCAAATGAATGCTGTGTGTGTACAGTATGTTAGCTTAATGAAAATCATTTAAAAGTTGTGAGATGCAAAGGAATTTCAAATGAAAGCAATACTTTACCTGGCTGCTGTGCCTGCAAGGATGGGGCTTAGCACTAGGGAGATGGTTTTGTAGCTAGACACAGTGTGATCACCATTTGTAACCCAGGTTTAACACTCAAAGGCACTGTCTCCAGCAGTCTGTCATAAACCAAGCACTGCCTTTAATGTGCACAAGTGAATGAATATGCACAGCTGGGAATACAGTAAGAAAATATAAGAATATCTGGTTTTGAAGAATACTTGCTCTGGCAAACTGAGATGAAAACGTCCGTCAGACACATTGACAAAGCTGAGCCAAACCAGTGCTGGCAACAGACTCTAAAATAAGGGGTATTACTTAATTTTTAAAAGACGATGTTTTTCTACCACATTTAGAATGGAATAGATAAGCCAGATTGACCACAAAAAAGTTTAGGCTAAAAAATGCTGTATAGGGGCATAATTTTCTATAAGCCCTTACATAGTTTGGAAGCCTTTGGATTAATTACTGGGCTACAATGCTCATTCAGAAGAGCTTTCCTTCCCAAAGACTTGGAATTCTGTTGAGCCCATTGTCTGCCAACACGTCACTGAAAACTGCTTTTAAAATATAATGTTCTTTTCTGTCCCATTAAAAGAAGCAAAACACTGGAAAGGATCAACAGGTCATCAAGTCTAACTTCCTGTTATTGTAAACCTCAGCAAGCAAACAGCACACAGACCAGTAAAGGACATAGGCAAAGAAGACACTGGCAACTGAGCTTGTTTGTAGCCTTTGTCACCAGGTCCCCTGCCTTGCAGTAATGTCATAGTATCACAGTATCTCCAGTGACTGACTGGTACACAAAACTGTGTGCTGTTTCAGCTTTCATGTTGGGTGTGATATGACTCCACTGGCTGCACTGATCACCTTTCCATTGCTGCTGGAGACAGTTCCACCATAGGTTCCTGAACTCTGAAAGTAGACCCAACTTCTACCCTTGATTTTTGTGCTTAAGTGATTCATGAAATAAAACAGAAGACTTATTTCAAGGCCCTCCAATAATATTAATATTTCAGTCCAGACTCTTCTAGCAGAACTGCTTAGCTGCTTTCTAGCCATTCATCTTCACATTTCATGCTAAGCACCAGGTAACATGGAAGTCTTACAGTTATAACTGGAATTTTGTAAAATGTAAAATATAGATTAATTAAGCACATAATCACTTGTTTGGTGTAAAAAATCAGTTACCAGGTTAGTCCGACCAACCAACTTTTCTTAAACTGCCTTTGCATAGTTCTCAATTTATCTCCATATCAGCAGTTAGGCTTTGATCAAAAACAATGTCCTAAAGCCTTGCTGCTTCTGACATCCTTTTTTCTTGTTTCTGAAAGACAGGTAAATTGTTCACTACTTTGTGCTTTTCCACAGGAGCTCATGTTTGGTAGATTTACTAAAAGCCGCTATGATTATGTGGCAGCAGTTTCCTGAATATACATTGGTTAAGTATTCTTACCCTTATAAATGATTAAATTTCATCTGATATTCCTCTAGTGCTTGCTTCTCCAGGATTCTTGTATTCTGTTCCTCACAAAGGATTGTTAGATTGACTAAATTTTGTGTTTTCTTTCTGGAGTAGATTTTCAGTTGATCATAAAGAGAAAATTACCTGTACTTACCGAAAATGACACTCCTGTGCCTTGCAATATACTACAAGCTGTTGGTTAATGTAACTTCATTATGGAAAATGTGTCTTTTTGTTTTCTCTTGCTAACCTAGATTAGCACCTTGTGGTTCATGCCAGGTAAGAAGTAATGAATAGGCTTGCAGACAAACCAGTACTGAATTAACACTGTCTTTCCAGTTTGCTTGTCCTTCCAGTCAACTTAATGTACCTTAGTGACCTGTCTCCTACCAGTTCTCCAGAAAGGAGAGTTTCATCTTAAAGTCAATATTTTTTCTCATGTAATATGGGTATCCTTTGCCAGAATGACAATGCTCCCTGTCCTTCCTTGTCTCTCTACATATCTATATTAGCAAAAGAACTTTAACTTTGCCTGCTAGTAACCTTTTTTTTTTTTTTAATACCACTTTGTTTCTTCTTTTTGTGTGAAGGAAAACTTTCTTAACAGTCCATTTGGCCTGGAAGAAAAAAAAAACCTCATACCAATTCACTTTGCTAGGCTATAAAACCAGCTGTCTTTCCCATGAATTTGAGAATGGTATTGGACAAGCTGTGATCTGATCATTGCTGCACAGTGAGGAGAGTAAAGAGCACTGGGAAATTCTTTCTGGTTCCTGAACAATGGGGGATTTGCTTTAAATGTAATGGTACCAGAATAGATTGATACTGAACAATAGTGAGATCTCATAGGTGAAGATGTGATTATCAACTCCCAGCTACCTTCCTGCACTGTATTCATCTGAAGCACTGGGTGAACTACACACCAATAAGCATACATGCACTTGTTTCTCAAATGCTGAGAAAATAGATACCTGAAGATGCTTAATTCATTTTCTGTGTGAGACAAGTCGAACAAGTGCTATGTGATTTTACAGTGATAAATATGGTATTCTGGATGATCCTGTAAGTGTTGATATAAAATGTTTTATTAAATCTCTTCTATATTGCAATTAGAGGAAAGATGAAGTGCTTTGCTGCAATAATTTTACAATCTTTCTGGGCGCATTCAGCTACCTACTGAAAAGAAAAATTAATTTGGAATCCTTTGCTGAAGATGGTGAAGATTTTTGTTTCATACAAATAATTATAAATTGTGAATTGTGACTGACACAAAACTACAATAACTTCATTTAAGTTTCAGAAGCTCTTGAAAGATGAGAAAAGCTTGAAAACAGTCATGGATCTGCTGCTCTGCAATGTGATCAGCTTTTTAAAAAAGAATACATATTCCGTCTTGATATTTATAGACAGGAAAGCTGGCAAATAATAACTTCAGTATGAAAATCATCAAAGAAAAGAGAAAAAGAACTGGTGTGGTAACAGAGTTATTCAATGTACAAACCCTACTGGGTTAAGCAAAAATCAGTCCAATGTTATATTTAATTTAGGATCTCTGTCCAACTTCTGTAGAACTAGAAAAACTTTGATAGGATTGTCAAAAAAGCTTTTTTTTTTTTTTTTTTTTTTTTAAATGGGATGCTTGTTTTAACTGTTCACTTAGCATGATAACACTGGGAAATCAAATACTGCTGTTTTTAAAAAAAGTCCATTGCCATTTTACAAGATCAGTGTTTACTCAAACACCACAAAAATATCCTGATTTTGAAAGTTTTTGCTTTTATATCTTTACAGCACAAGTATGACAGCAAGGAATTGGTGATAGAATTAAATTAAGATTTTAAAAAATGATTGCTTAAGCTTAGATTGGTGCATGAGCTATAGAGATACACTTTTATGCTAAAGAGTTAACACTAAAATGAAAGTACACAAAAAATACAGTAAAACAAATGAAAACTGGTTGAGGAAAAAGAAATACTTTTCCTTGCTCGAAATGCAAATCTATTATAAAAAGATTTGTCATAAGCATTCTACAACCCCACAAAGATCATACACAATAAAATGGTGACTGGGCAGTCGTGACTGGGCAGTCATGACTGTCCATCATCTTGAGAAATGATTAAAAAAGGAATAGCTAAAACATAAAATGAAGGACAACTAGTTTACAGAAAACAAAGGCTGAAGAATACTTGCCAGAGGAATCCGCTCGAAAACCAGTCCTGGGCAGCACTTGTTCTGAATAGGAAAATGGGGAATTAAAGGTGAAATACATTTCTCAAGTTATTTCAAGATGCAGCATCATTCTCTGCTGTGTGTTGAATTACTAAAATGCATTTTCTATTTTTTCTTGAAATTTTGTTTCCTCCTCCCCTCCTTCTTTACTTTCCATTGGTACGTGTACATATTCCTGCTAAATTAAGACCACCCTGGCCATTTCTGTGCAAAGTGAAAAAGAGGGTGAGGTGGTTATGTTTCTTTAACACAACATAGGTTCTGATGAAGATAAAATATTTAGTTTGGTTAAAACTGTGAAAAATAGTGACAATATTTGTGCTTATTCAAGTACAGCAATAAAAGGGGAAGTTTAATGGGTGTGTTTGAATGACTTGAACTCAGATGACTTGACCCCTACTTTTATACAACTGACTTGCAAAATGTCTTTTATCATCAAAAAGAGGAAGATTTTTCTAGAGAGATGTACATTGCCAATAAGAACAACTGATTGTACATGAAGGTAAATGCATGTAAATCCCTTTAACATACTTGTTATGCAGGTAGTTTCAAAGTATTTGTATTTCACTATATGAAGTGCAGCAAACATCTACCTTGTTTTCACATAAAACTACTTTGCTTACGTTAGAGGAATCCGGATGAGTCCATAGCTGAATTCAGTTACGCTTCCTTTGCTAATTTTGAAATGCTCTGAACAAGATTTTCTGTTTTATTATTTTGGCAGCACCCAGAGTGAATTGAAAAACATTCCAAACCAGAGGTGATTTCTATTGGCCTACACACAACAAAAGGGCAAATAAGATATTCCATTTATGTGACTCTAAGCCAGAATATTGTACCATACATATTTCATGCTATAATGAGGTAAGGTCTTTCACAAAAGCATTTGTAGGACAGTGGTGCAACCTATGAGTATATACTATCTTCTTAAGACAGAAGGGTGTGGTAAGAGACATAATACAGCATTTCCTCTGTGGGAAGCTGTGCATCACTTTGAATGAGTTTAGATAGACTAAAGCCGCCTGCCTTCTAGTGGACTGCTTCCCACAGGCAGCATGGGCTGCAATGCCAGCAGCTGAGTGATTGAGTTAATACTGAACTGATTGTTGCACAGCAAAGATATTTTCAAAAAGATGTCTCCCAAGAATGGAGACATCCTAAAACTTTTTTGGTTATTTAGATAACAGCCTTGACCTGTCCAAATCCAGGTCCGCTGAATGGGGGACATCCCTTTGGATTTGGTGCTCCTGTTGCATTTGTGTTTACTATCTGTGTTGAGTTATTGTGTCACATGGGCTATGCTGTTTGACTTTATAGGCGGCTGCATGTCTTTGCTTTGATGGTTAAAGGAGAAAATTCCTTCACACACTCCAGATTTTGTACAGTGATCTGGCATCTGTGATATCCAAATGCAAAATATTCTACCAGCACAGCTCCTGAATACCAAAACCTTTGAAACTGATGCTGCTCCACTGCAAACTTGGAGAAATGATTTTTTTTACTCACAGCCTTTCAAGATTTCAATGGAAGTCTTAAAAGAGACAAAATGATTTTAAAGCAGAGAAAGCAATTTCATCTTGATAGTCTCAATAAGCTTTTAAACTTGAAGGTAAACAAGCTTTTTCTCTTGGTCGCTCAGGTAGAATTACTTTTTGGAGCTGCTGTAACATGTTGTTCATTCTGTTTCCATTTCTGCTTTCAGTCACTCTAGTATCACCCAGAACTGGCCTCAAGCAGCAAAGTGAAAGAATCATCACCATTCTCAAACTGTGACCAATTAGGAAACAAATTTTAAGTCTGTTAAAGTTTATTTTAAGTAAGTTAGCAGTGTCCTTTTTTGGGAACTGTTGTTTGTGGTCAAGCAAAAGTGCCTGTCAATGAGGTGGTTTCCTTCAAAGCTAATCTCATGAAGTCTGATATGACTTTTGTTCCTTTGCCTTGCAGAACTTCATGTAGATTCTCACTGTGTTAATTATCATCTTGTAATTAACCATTCAGCATCTAGCATGTGTTTTCACTGTAGTTTAGGAATTCACACACATGAAAATTGGAACTGTGCTATGATGAAGATGATGAATCAAGCCCTAAAATTTTTAAATGTCTGGTCACCAGATAGATAAACCTAGGTTCAGATTTGTGGTTTTGGTAACCATAGCAAGCAATGTTCATATCAGGAAGAATCTACTGTCAGCAGTATGGGTCTGTGTGCAATACACATAGTTGTGATAATGTCACTGACATTTTGGAAAACAAAATAAATCCTCTAAATAGCTGTGCTCATATGGAAAGCAAACTTAGCAAATAGTAGAAAACTTAAAAAGAAGAAAGATCTGTAACAAAACTTTAACATAGAGGAAGGGATTGAATTCACACTGTCTCCATCTACTTATCTGCAGAGATAAGCAGTTTTTTTCAAAACTCTCCTAATTCTGTGCTCAAAGACCCTACAGAAAAGCAACTCCAACACAGGATGAAGGACTGTTAGGCCTGGTCCTCAGCTGACCAGAATGCATGTCATTTGTGTTTTATAGAAATCTGCCAATTAGGCTTACAGGAAACTAACCTTACACAAGGCAACTTGAAACTTTCCATTTACTTATTATTAAATTAATTTTTATGTTTTCTAAACTTTTAATAGATTTTAAAAAATATGTTAGATGTCCTGTTTCCACCTCATAGAAAATGAGGTAGAAGAATAAAATTTTGGGCAGGTCAGGACAAAGAGACAAGTCTTCCCAACACTGCCACCATGAAGAGGCATTCAAAGTGCTGAAAATTTGAAAACAATGACATCAGATTTCTGTACTCTCCCTATGATGCCTTCTTTGTTGAACCTCTGCAGCTGCATTGCCACGAGTATTTATAGTATTTCATGTGAAATAAGAATGAAGTACTTACAAAGTAGGGCTTGAAAGTATAATAAAATACTTTTTAAATTCACTGATTTAATTTTTTTAGTTCAGCTAACCTGTCCTAGAAACAAGAATCAGGAAAATAAAACTAAGAAATCTTCTGAGCTGTTATTTGTATATAACTATAATTAAAATAAATCTCCACCATGGTGATGACTCCCTGTGCTCTGGAGAATGAGGATGCAGTTGTGCATTTTGAGAAGTCTTGACATACATCAAGATTTGGGGGTTGGAAGTACATCCCTTTCAATGGCCATTCCATGGCAATCATTCTATGATTCTCTGCATATCAGATGAATTCAAAGCCAAGATTAATTTTGCTGTTAGAAGATAGAACAGTAAAAATCTTGCATATCTGCCTTCTTGTTTAGTCTAAAATAAATTACTTTCATAGATTTATTTAATTTTCACTAATTCAGTTTAAAATGAAAACTGTGAAATATTTGTGAAAACAGACAAGCAATAAAAAAGACCTGGGACATAATCCTGATTTATATGAAATCAATGGTGAAAGTAGTAGGATTCTTTGCTGTTAAGATACAGCCATAGGAGCACAATTCACCCACAATGTGACACAAGGGTATTTTTATTTACACCAGTGGAGCCACTGGTACTCTCTAGAGCTAATGAAAGGTAGGGGCAATATTTGATAACATTTGCTTTCCATATTCTGTTGGTTTCTGGATCAGTCTTTGCTGAATGTTAAATACCCAGAACAAAACTAGCACAAGGGAACATCTATATTTCAGCATCTCAGTACTAGTTTTACAAATGAGAAGAATGAGTGTGATTATGCTGAAATGTCGTTTGCAAAGCCGTGCAAGCAGCAGTTTGACACAGCTTATGGGCAGTGCAGAACCCACTTGTCTCATGCACCTGTTGCCAACTCCCCGTCCTACAAGTCAGTTCTCTCAAATTTTTACTTTGACTCTAAACTACACACTGCCACTTTGTAAATCAAAATCTATTTGTACACCTTTTAGTAAAGTGTAAATTGTTAAAGAGAAAGAAATACTGCATCTTTAACACTACCATCAGCTGTAAAACTGACACTTCATATTAGCAGAGGTCATTAAGGACCTACTTTGCAGTCCAGCAATCAAAATCATTTTACATCCATGGTACTGTGATGATTTTACACTCACAATTCCATTTGAAAATGCATTTGCTTTCACTGTCAGTTCATATAAGCAACAAATCCATTTTGTCATGGTGAGTAATTCTTTCTGCAGTGATGAACAATACAAAATTTCTGCTAAATTTCCTCTCCTTTTACTGTATACCATCTCTTTTTAAAAAGAAAGGGTTATATTCATTTAGTGATATAAGTTCTTAGACTGTCTCCATGCTGTTGCTTAGGTTAGCTATAGATACAAGGAAAACACCAACATGGACTGTTTGGAAGTTGCTTTGAGAAATTTCTTTCCTGTACCTCAGTTGTTCATATGCTAGGTCAAGGAGTAGTTTGATAATAAGAGACCTTAATTAGCAATTTTCCAATACTTTTATTTACTAAGTGAAGGCAAGCATGACTTACTGACATAAAGGGCACTAACTGGTGAATAGAAATATTGAAAGATATGGAAAACTGATTGCAAAGAGGGTTTGAAACTAGAACCTGATTTTCTAATTTACAGTCCCAAACCCTTTACCCATACAAAACCCCTTTCATACAATACTTCAGAATACTATGTATTTAGTGCTATCGTAGTTCAGCATATATATGTATCTGTACACAGATGCGTGTACATATATGTTAAAGCACCATAACCAAAATGTGATTTCTTTTTAGACTAAAAATGAGCAAAAATGGGAAAAAAAAGTTAGACACAATTTTTTTTTGTCAAGAAAATATTGTCTGAAAAAAGCAGTAGTATCAATTATGTGAAAAATTTCCATCAATTTTTAATATTTTCAATCCTTAATTTTTAACTGTAGTTCTTCAGCCAACAAGCTTTGGCAAGAAAATTCTGCTTAGCTGTAGACTATGCCATAAAACCCCTCAGGTGGTAATGCATTCAGTGCTAGACACCTGATTTTTTTTTTTTTTTTTTTAATGTTCCATGAGTATCGAATTTAAGAAACTCTGATTGCCTTAGTATTTTACTGCAAGACTGGTATTTTTGTAGTTACACATTATGGATCAACATAATGCTGTCTGACAAATCTTTCCTACTTTAATGCATATCTGTGCTGAAAACCTGGAGTGACACTCCAGAGGAAAGGCAGCCCATGAATATGAATTGAAGTGCTTGTCTGTGACCCTTACAGAAAGGTATTTATAAGTCTGTCTAAGAATATACCTTATTTTGTGGAGGCTAATTATGCAAATACATTTGCTATTTACATATTTCACAGGTGTTGGTGAACTTTGCTTTTTGACTCTTTCCATTTTTTTAAAATCTCTGGCAGTAAAAAAAAAAAAAAAAAATACATTGCATAAAATAGCTGATAGATTTGAAAGGACTTGAGAAATTCAAAATACTGTGGCCTGAGGAGAAAATAACATGGGAGATTTTGAAGAAAGTAACCTTTGTCCTTCCAGCTAAAGGTGGAACTGTAATTGTTCAGACTTCACTTTTAATGAGAGCTTATCACTGGCTTATCTCATTCTTCCTACTGGCATTTCTGTGTCACATCACCAGCCTTGGCTACCACACTAACTGAAGGACAAATGTAACCCAATCAATGTAAAAAATGTTTTATTTTACCTCTTTCCTTAGAGGAATATAACCTCAAATTTCTATTATAACTAGAGAAATAGTATACCATTATGATTTCCAACAGCTTTGTGACTCCTGTTTGACTAATGTCTGCCTTAGGGGTGTCTAAACAAAGTTTTTTATAAATTGTGAATCTATAATAAAAAGAGTTCAATATAAAATATAAGATAGAATAAGGAGAATTTATAAAAGCAAAAATTTAAAATTCAGGTGAATGTCTCCTAATGATAACTCCAGGCCTCTAGTTACAGCTGTAACAATCTGCTGCATATGAAGTCACAATATCTTCATTAATAGGAAATTCCTGATCTGATCTTCCATTTTCTACCTTCTGTACCTAATCTGGTTATCAGGAGAGTCACACTGTCACTTACAATCTAACTGTTTTCATAAGGAGAAAGGAGTTAAAGGTTTTGCTTTGAATTAATAGTAGGACAGAAAAAGGAAAAGATATCCAGTTGAGAAAATTATGTCACAGCAGAAAGTGAGGTAGGTATTCTTCACCATGGAGAAGAAATAAGATGCGAGAGGGAAAGAGATTAAAAACAAAACCCCAAAACCCAAAGTAAAAACAAAAAAACACCCCAAAACTAGAGAGACACAGCAAAGAAAGCTTAAACCAATTTCCCATATTTTGCTTTTAAGCAGTTGTTTTAGATGATGTGGTAGTCCTTCTCAGTGTTTGGAAACCCCTCATGCACCTTTTTTATCTCCTTGGAGCTTTGAGCATAGGTAATAGGTGACAGCAGAGGCTGGTGACAGCTAAGAGGGAAAAACTAACAGGTAGCATCTAACTCATGACAAACAATTTCGAAAGGTACTATGACTTCCAAAATACTGTGTTTGTACTAATGCAAATTAAATCAAATGCATCATTTGATTGCCTCTATGAAACCATTTCCCATGCAGAAGTGGTAGTGCTTTGTAATTCATATGTAATCATTAAAAACTGAAATATTCATATCACAGAGCATCTTGCAGGTTCTTCGTGTTCCTTAGGTGGAAAAACATTCCTTTACAATGAAAATCATACTTTGTCATTGAGACTTCCTGCTTGAAACCCTGTTCTTGCTATCATTAGGTAGGGATGAGCTAGAGGCAACACATTGGTCTGTTCTTGCTCTGCTTCTAGTCATGTTGCTTGTGCTCCTCACACAACTACCCTGTTTTTCGTAACTTGCTTCACTCCCTCTCTGATTGGGAAGCAGGAGGCTTTTATGAGGCCCTGGTGAGTGCTGAGTGTGGGGAAACCCTATGATGAAAGCTCTGTAGAAATTCATAGCTGTAGAAGTACAAAAATGAACTGTTTAGTAACAGAGTCTCAGAGTGAGAGAAACAAATATTTTGCACTCTCTCTCTCTTTTTGAATTTTCTAGGTCATGACTGTTCACTTCTCTGCCCTATTTTTAGAAGATGAAGATGAAAAGAAGGTCTTGCCAGGAGATAAGACAAACTTGCTCTGAGATAAGAAGTACTTAAAAAAACCAAGTATCTGAACTTTTCCTGTGCACTTTTAGGGTATGTTGTTCCCAAAGATAACCAACCTGACACTGCCATATGGTAGGAAACAGTGCTGTCTTAAAACTCTCCCTCCTATATACTCAAATTAGACGATTACTTGACTCAGTAGTGGATTTCCTTCCTGTTGTTTTCATCTTCAGGAAACAGGACAACTACGTGGTGATAAGGCTTGACAAATTGAATTTGCTAAAATGTGTGCTTATGGCATTCATGAAAAAAAATGTCAGGGAGAATGGAGATCTCTGGAGGCAGCTATTTATAAATAAGGGATATGAATGAATGCAGACAAGATCTGGTTGGGAACTGTGGAATCAAATCTTAGAGAAAATGTTGAGGGGATAATGGTGAAAGAAGATAAGAAATAAGATAAGTTTCCAGGATTAGCTGGAAGATGGCACACTGCTGGAAATCTAGGGTAAGGCTACTGTAGTCTTGCTTTTCATCCCTCACTTTCTTGTTTTGGGCCTATCAGCTTCACAATTTTTAATTCTTTGTTTTTATAGGAAGCTGGCTGAAAACATCTCAAATATACAGCTTCCAGTTGCCTCTTGGACAGAACTCAAATGCAGTTATACCATTTAAACACAGGCTTTAGCATAACTCCAACCCACGTGTTAGACACTCTTCCTCTGGTAAACCATATACTCCTTAACACAGTAGATCATACAAGTAAGAGTTTATGTTGGTCAAAGAACTGCTCAGAAAACTTGAAGAAAGCACCCAGAAATATTGAATGGTGTAATACATCTTGTAATACAGTATGTAATCTTCTGGGAGGTGAGTGTATCTTTGTAGTTGATGTCAGATTCCTACAGTTTTATGAAGGACAGACATGGATCAAGGCTATATTGGGGATCAGGATGAAAGAAAATGCCACATAAATATGTATGTCATATATCCATATGGCATTTATAATATTTTCTTAATTGTCTCACAGAGATACTTGTTTCAATGTGGGAAGTCTGCACTCTTGGCCTGATGACTTTAAAAGATGGTTCTGACTGTTGAGTAAAAAGAGTTTTGTTAAAATACATCACTTTGAAAAGCTATTGATATGGGAAATGGTTATTTCCAAAGGGTTTTCTATTTGTTAGAGCTCTATACAAAGCCAAGAGTTTTTTCTGTAGAGGTGCTGAACCAGATAAAATTTTTCTATCTATGGAATGGATTCTTTTCTTTTTAATTTATCATATACCAAATTCTATCACTTTGGGGCATAACATTTCAGTTCAAGCAAATGTTTTTATCTCTATATTAGTCTAGCCCTTAACGCTCAAGAGAAAGTGAAAGAGGGGAGATGTCTGAAAACTATTTCCAATCTTTGCTCAAAACTAGTCCTACTTCTTTCAAACATATTTGGCCTACTCCACACAGTTTCCTGATCCATACTTCAATGAGTTTTAAAATCTCAAAAATTATTGTCTCTTTTTGCACATTGTCTTGGGAATACCAGCCAACAAGAACTACACACGTGAGAACAAGAACAAGAACTACAACAAGAACTACAAACAATGGTGTTTGCAAATATACTGGAAAGTTTAGTTTCTATGCCTAACAGTTTATAATTGAAGATTAAATAATTTTTTTTACAGGGGTTTAAGTAAGTTCTCAAATCGATATTTAGGGTGAGTAAGAGATATTCCTCAAAAAAGCCTGCAGTTTATTTAAGTACATAGAGTTAAATTCAGAATCTTAATTTCAGGCACTCGTTAAATAAATAGAAAACCTCAAGAATTGTCTCTCTCTAAAAAAGTCTGGATTATGGTGAGTGAGTTTTAGGATGACAATCTGACAATCTATACTGAAAAGTGTTCTACTACCAGGGTCAGTGTGGCAGAACATGGTGGCACTGGCCAAAGTGGCAAAGAACTGAAGAATATGAAATGCAGCTTTGAGACTAGACCAGGGTTTACTTGGAGTTGATGTAAAACAAACTCTGGTATTCCACCAGCATATCCATTGCTGTGGGGACTGGGAATACCAAATCCAAAGAGGAGATGCTGATGCTTTAACTAATGCATAGGCCAAGGCAAATAAAAACAGTATGAACCCAGTGTTGGGAACAATAATGTGTTTCCTTCAGACTATCCCTTTGCATGCTGAAGAAACGTGAACATTCCAGGTCTCTGGGCCCATCTAATACTAATGGGCTGTTCTGAATCAGCTTCAGTATTTTATGTGTAATTTATAGCATATTTTGATCTATAGCTTCAAGTATTTTACAAATTGAATTGAAAGGTGATATGTGCAAGTAATGACAGTGGTGAAGAAGCTTTCAGTAAGAAAGTAAACAATTTTTAAGAATTTATCTTAATAAGTGGAAAGACTGCAGACAATTTAGAACAATATTTTTAGCTAAAATGTTCTTTACAAAAAGAGTAAATAAGTCTTAGCCCTTTCATTCTTGTTGTCAAAAATATGGAACATATTTCCAAAAACATGAGAAATTAAATTAAAGATGAGCATCTTGATGGCTCAGTATTGTTTTGCATAGGTCTTCAAATAGTACTTTATGCTATGGATTACTTTCTAGCTACCAAGGACAATGTGAAAACTTTTTCAAAGATGTCTTTATAAAAACAAATATATTTGAAATTTCTTTAACAATTGTCACTTAGAAGTGAAAGTAGGTGCAGCTCTTTTTTTTTTTTTTTCATTGATAAATTCACATCTTCCTATTGGTTGACTATGAAGTAAAAAAACCACAGTAAAATGTGGTGTACATATACTGTGCTTCACTAAGGATTTAACAGTCAAAATGGGGAGAGCAAAAATATAAAGAAAAAACCCCCATGAAAGTCAAATATAAGAATCTATGCAAGATCTAAGAAAATATGTAAGTGTACAATTTTTGAAACATTTACAATGGCTTCTATTTAGTGGAAAGAAATGTAATTTCTTTCTTTAAATTAGAAAAGATAATTACAGAAAATTATGTCAACAGTGACACATTCACAGGCAAAATTTTACATACTAAATGGTCAGCAGGGTCAAGAGAGCTTTCACTTACGCCTACTTTCATAAATAGCTCTTGATTTCTCATACAGCTCATATGGGTCAGGTTTTCGTGGATCAAAGGCCTCTGTTGAATCAGGAAATGAACTCCTGTGAAGAGTGGGTGGATAGGGAATATTCTGCGGCATGGCTGGAGCAGATACACTTGTTTGAGGGCTGCCTTGATTCTCCCATCGTTCCATCATCTGGAAAAAAAACATACAGAGGATAAAAATGAAGTTTTGCAAAAAATGTGGCTTCCACAATGAGACCAAAGGCAGTGATTTCTGTTGAAGATGTGTTTTTTAAAATTAGTAAATCTATTTGCTGTCTTTTGAAATGAAAGATGTGTGTTGTTCTGTTTATAAAATGACTTGGCTAAACTTACTTCTTAATTTGCTGCTTATGGCAAGATGTGACCTTTCTCAGGTTACATCAGGCCCAGCATTACCTCTGAAGCATGTGGAGTGCCTCTCATAGAATGTGCTGAGCTACTGGAAATTATTTGCTAAAGGTGGAATCTGCAGGCTTGTAAAGACACAATTATCAGAAGGTAGTGCTTAACAAAGAAGGGACAACTGTGTAGCAAGTGAATGACCTTAATGCTGCATCTTCTGAGAATACCTGAAAATAACTAGCTTCCCAGGGAGAAGTAGATAAGTGTAACTGGGAGCAGAATTTACAGCTCCAACTGAAGATTTAAAAAACCAAAATCAAAACCAAAAGAAAATCAAACCGAATCAAAACTGAAGAGAAAATTATTATAGCATGTATTCAAGCATCCAGTCTTCAAAAAAACCCACTAAAGTGGTGTTATACAATCAAGTTTCCAAGCACAGGGTAAGGCTTTCAAATCTTCCAGGCCATTTACAGGAAAGAAGCCTACAGAAGCCTATTGTCTATGCATGAAAAACACCTCAGTTCACGCTTTTTCCAAGACTGTTTTTAGCTGTCTTACATGTACATCAAGCTTGAAGATATGAAAGGCTGTGCAAGAGAAGGATCTGCATTTTTTTTTTTTTTAAGAAGTTTGCTACCGATCAAATTGCATTAGCAAATTTCTTTGAAGAGACTAAATTAAACAAAATACAAATGTTTATCCCAGGAAATGAGTACTTGGCTATTTCTATAACCCCTCCTGAGGACAAGGGTGGTAAAGCCTCCAAAACAGTATGTTCTCACACATAACCCAATGGTGGTAATTACACAAAAAATGCCTCTTGGAAACAAACTGATCTGTAATTAAATTCCACTGACTTCTACTGTTGTATCAGCAAAGCTTTATCAAAGATGATTGCAGGTTTACAGTGAGCTTGCTCTACAAATTCTGTGACAAACATTTGTCTTTAGTTCCTTGGTTTCAGAAGGTGTTTGGGTCAGCAGGTAGGCTTTAATCTCTGTTCCAATGATTAACTGCATCAGGATCTTTTCACACAAAGTATGTGTGGACTACAGATGTTTTAGTGTCCTCCTGGTGAATATGCTGAATAAGTATTCTGCTGCATATCCCAGGTTATATGACCTTAGGCTCATACGTAAGAAAAATGGATTATAGATATTGGCCATTTATAGTTGTTGAGGACCTCAGTTTTTTACAAAGTATTATTATAATTCAAGCCATGTGTCTATCAGAATTTCAGCAGTAAATAGGGCTGGTTCATTCAAAACTCTAAGTATGTTCATTCTGTGCAATACAGTGGTATATGGAAATACCTGAATTGCCATTGAAATAGCTTAGGTACAGGAATGTACCTTGGGTACCTTCAGGTACCCCTTACACCAAGATAAATTTAACCTCTGCAAATAATTGCCCCTTGGGTAAATTAGCCTGTGTGGTAAGTCACATGAATAGCACAGTACTACTTCTGACAGCCCTAAAGAAATTACCTCCAATAGCTATAAACACATATACAGTATATAATTGCACTATGGAAGTGTAAATTCAAAGAAGCACACCTGATTATGACCCCTACGTCTAAATAGGAAAGAACTAATCTCAGTTCAAGCTCCTTATGATAAAGAAAATTACCAGGAAAATATGTTTACCTTCCCTTAGGAATCTAAAAGAAAAAACAAGCCAGTGAAACCAAACTATCTATCTTATCCTTAAGATGATGAAAGACATGCAGGGCCATGTCTGTCTAGAAGTGAAAGATTCCTAATTTCTTGGAAAGTGCTGGGGAAATAGATCACTTACCTCTTTCAAAATGCGAAACTGGACAAAATTAAAATGCTTAAAGAAAGATTTAAAAAAAAGAAAGGAAAATATAATTATCTTCGATGAGCAAACTTTACCCTGGGGAAAGGGCAGGAAACTGGAGATCAATTGGAAAAACCCTACTGGGTCCCATATATCTAATTCTTGCCTGCTGGTTAGCTCTAAATCTTCAAGTGTGAAGTTCAATCAGCTAAATAAGCAGATAAACAGAAGGGGAATTATATGTCCCAAACCCATACCTACCAATTAAACAGTCACCTAGTGTTCAGTGATGGAAGTTATCATAATGCTACTTCAGAAAAGAAGGCATTCTTGAAAGTGAGTAAGCACAGGAGTGAGTGCAGGGCATAAAATCCAAACTGGGGAAATGGTTTGGTGGCATTGCTCATGGTCATTTTTCACTAATATTACACATGATATAGATATATAATGTATGCTCTGTATACATAGGAACCACTGGAAATATCTGTTACCCCAGTTTATTTTGTTTTCCTTTGCTGTTACACAGATACAGGCTGTGCTGAGATGTTAGGGAGGCTTTCTAAACCTCCTGTGCTGGCCTTACTGCTTCAGACTATCTGCAGACAGTGCTGCAGGCACCTTGCTTCAATCTTCTCTTCAGACCTTGGACAAGAGAAATTTATGTCTATTTCTCTAGTTAAAAGTGGTGACAGACAGACGAATTCACGCTACCTTAACTTGGTTAATCATTTGTGAAATTTCTTGCTGAGATTACCCCAAAATAGAGTAGGTGTGAGCATTCAGCCTGCCTGCAGGTACAGCACACAATGGTGTTACATTATTCTGAACCCTGGTTTACTCACATGATTGCACGAAAAACTGCACCAATTCAGGCTGTTTTCTAGATTCTGACTATTGGCAAGTGCTACTTGAGCATGAACTACCATACTGTTTATATAACAAAATGTTGCAGAAAATCATCAATAATAAATACACTGATATTTATATATTTGATGTGTACATGAAAAGTCTAAGTATGGACAGGAGAAGGTCTTCAAATGTAGATCTTTAACAAGTGATATCCAAGCTATCTATTTCCTCACTTTTTATCTGAGATTAAATGTTGAACACCCTAGCCATTCAGGAGTCTTAAACTGGTGAGAGCAAGCCAGCTTTTAATAATCTGACTTTTTTTTCCACAAATGTCCTGATACACGGATGAACAAAGCAACTTATGCAATACATATTCCAATATATTGTATACAGACTCTGTCCTTTTACAACCACCATAAGCTGAAGCACCTTAAGCTGAAGCAGTCTGAAAAAGTTGCCTCAGCTGAATAACTGCTATTTGTACTTGACAGGATACAAAAATTATTTTGGCAAAATTTAAGCATGTCATGCTCCAAAAGGAGAGTATGTAAACTTGTTAAGATTGAATGTTCTTCCCCTGCCTGCTCCCCAGTAAGAAGTCCTTTAAAAGGTATTGCTATTGTTATTCCCATTGCTCTTAGGAATCTTCAGGATCTATTTCCTTTACACACCTTTGATGAGAATTAAGAATTGCTCTAAGGTCTGTAAAATCTCAATAAAAAAGCCAAATTAAAAAAACCCAAAACCCAAACAACCCTCTACAACAATAAAACAGACAACCAAAAATAGTAGCCTATGAATTCTTTTTATACTGTGAATGTTGTTACAAATTCAAAAAATTTCATGATGTGGTTTCAACAGAATATAAACAGTCATTGCTTACAGTCGTACAGTAGGAAAAGTCTTTACACCTTGGGCTTTACTGTCAAAACCACAGAAACACAGACAAGTTGATTAAAAGGAAGCTCAGTCAGTTATCTAGCCCAAGCTATTATTTGAAGTGTGACTATCTGCAGTTCTAGATCTCCTAATGAAAGAAAGAATAACAATCTCTTTGAGGATGTTAAACTCAAGCCATTTGTAAATCAGAAAAAGTGCATGTTGTTAATTTCAAAGAATTTTCCAGCTAGAAGACTAGACTGGCCTCATTTCTGCTGCCTTCTCCTCCATGTTTCTTATTTTTAAACCACCACATTTCTGGTTCTTGCCACGTATTTTAAGGTTTTCCTGTTTCTAGACCACTTCTGGCAGACTCCAAGCCAACAGAACTTCAGAGCTTATCAGGAAGGCCACCTCTGGTGCTGTGTCACTTGGAGCTGGGGCAGTGCTGAGAGGTGTCTCATGAGCTGGGAACAGGATGGGTAGATGAAAGTCTACAGAAATTTGCTTTGCATGATAGTCATCTTATGAACTCAATGTGTACAAATTTGAAAGGGAACTTACAGGCTTTGGAGTTTTCCATGGAGAAAATAAACCTGAAATAAATAAAAAATAATGTTAGCAGCTTTTTCTGATGCATAAAGAATGGAGGCTAAGTGGTGCCTATGCTCCCATTCTCATTCAGGTCTGCAGATAATATTGATAGATATGAAAATTCTCTACACACAAGGGGTGAAAACACAAAACACGAGGGATAATTTCTAAGAAAAAATAGATAGAAATACATACAGATACATGTACATATACATATACATATACATATACATATACATATACATATACATATATATACATGTGCAAGTGGAGCTATTGAGATCATTGCCATACTTTACAAACAGCATGGGATTAGGTTGAAATTAAAAGAATTAATCAAAAGGACTTCCAAATGTCTTGGTGGACATTGGATAAGACACCAAATGACCTGGTATTGATGTGTCAAATGCAGTCGCACCTTTAGGAAGAAGCATTCAGAACATCCCATCAACAAAACCTAATAATACAAGAGATTTTTTTAGAAGAAAAGCCTGAAGAAAAATTACTGTTTCATCAGTCTAGATAAGGTGGCCAAGTCTAGAGCGGATTGCTTATTTTGATACTGTCCTGGATTTTGGTCTTAGTTAGCAAGAAGTCATACACTGACTCCCTCTTACACATGCAGTTATTCCTTTTCCATAGTTATTGACTGATTGGTAACTTGCTTCAGTGACTTTCCTACATTTCAACTCTTGTAGCTTACAAATGTTTAAAACTCCAGATATGTCTTTTTCATAAAAGGAAATAATTTGTAACACTCATTGTAAACACTGTTCCTATCTTATGCAGTACAATGTTAAAAACCTTTGCAAAGTATTAAATAAAAAGAAGCCTTACAAAGGGTATTGGGTCACATTTTTTAAAATACCAGTTTTTAACACAGTTTTCATTAAAAAAACTCATTCTCAGTTTAATAGCAGATAAAAAAAAGTCTGTGGACCTTTCAAGGTAAGATTAAAAGCTAATAACAAAGAGTTCATTTGTTTTGTGAAAAACAGACACTGGGTTTGAACTGCAATATCTAATAGGAGGGTTGTTCTTTCATTCAAAAAATGAATTCAGCCAAAAGAGTAGTACTGACTTCATTATTTCTTTTTTCTAAAGTGAGTCTAAAAAAGAAAATTATAATTATTAGAGAGAGCATTAGGATAGTATCTTTCTACAGACAAATCACAACAGAAATTATATTTGCACATATATTTAAGTTTTGTAGAATTCTGTGAAAATAAGGTAATCTTTTCTGCCCTGATACCTAATTAATTTCAACTGAAATATCTCGCAGTGTAAAAGCACTTCAGCCATTTGTAGTGAGACACTGGCTATTCAGTAATACTGATGTCTAAGCTGATAGTGCTTTTTTTTTAAAAAAAAAAAAAGTCTATTGAAAAAAGTAATCCTGGAAAGTTTATGTTTATTAACTCTAGAGTGCCTGGATAAAAACTGCTTTATTAACAAGTGGACAGATTTCTTTCCATCTGCAAACTCAAGCTGAGATAACAGACATCCTTGATAGACCTGGCTTGTACATCACTTTCAGTATTAAAGATTCTGTAGCAGAAACTCATTTAATAACTTATTGGATGGCAGATGGCTACCTTTTTATTACCCACTATGTTTCTGCACTGATAGTAAGAGTGAAAGCTAAAAAGTACTTCTCTGCTCTGAGATAAAGGTAAGACTAGAAACTTGCTCAAATCAACTTACTACCCTTACTACCCTGGTTTGTTATTCAAAAAATATTGGTAGAGATAACACTTGTTACCCATTGATACTGGTGCACCTCCCATAACTTAATGTCATCAAAAAATTACTCCTGATTAAACTGAAAGGTCTTTTTTCCCCTATTTATTTACTGTCTCCACCTAAAAATAAATTACGTGTAGATATAATTAAAAAATTGCCATCAATTAAAAATATAATAAATATTTAAAAATAAACAGTGACATATATATATATATTTTTTTTTAAAGCCCTCAATTAAAAAGAATTCAATTATTTGCTCAAACAAAGAGAATTTAAACTTCTATTTAGCTTGGAGGTTATGGGCACAGACTGCAACATACAAATGACAACATCTACACTCAAAACAAATAAAAGGCAATAATTATTCACAAAGTATGAAATTATGTTGAGAACTAACAAATATAGGATGCCAGAGAAGTAAAAGATCCAAAGGAAAATAAAATAAATAAATGAAATTTAAAAAAAAAAAAAAAAAAAAAAAATTTGGAGGTCCATATGCGCACAAAAGGATGCTAAAGAAGCAACAATCTCTAAAGGTAACAAACCTTGGGACTAATAGTAAAATCCATTCTTCTGATTTAATTTCATCTGTAACACCTTGACCTCATGTAAGATGAAATAATCTCTCACCCCTGAGATTAATCTCTGTAAAGACTAGGTGCTAGGCTAAAGGGGTGAAGGCCTAGTTCCATAAAGCAAACTTTACAATACACCTTTTACGTATTTCTTGACAATTTTAATGTCTTCTCACATAAAATCTACACTCACAGCTGAAATAAAGATCCTTTTCCCAACCTAAACAAAACTGACTTTTATAGAACATATGGCATTATCAGTTATTCAATATGAGACTGATCATGGATAATTGTTGTGTACCAAACATCCAGAATTATCACTGGTATTTAAACAGATGCAACAAATGCTGCAAATTCAAGAAAATATTGCATATGTAGCACACTGCAAGTGTAATAGAAACTTCACATGAAGAGATATAAAAGCAAAATGCACTTTCTTGGGAATGCTGCTCCCATCCTTCTAATTTTCATTTTTGAACAGTACTCAGCAACAGTACAGAAACAAATTCTCTACATATAGAAAACTGAGGCTTAAAATCTCATCTGAAGAGTATTCCTTAATAATGTATATTCAGTGTCCACTCAACTGTGTTGGCTGCCTGCAGCCACATCTAGAGTGGGCAATGAGACGTGGACTTTCATTTAGTCTGACCTCACATCACACCACATTTCCCCTTGACTTTCCCATGCTCCTTACATGCCATGTGAGCATGCCCCACCAGGGACAGAAGGATCCCACCTGAATGTCAGCTGCAAGCAGACTGGCATCAGTTCATATACAGACACTGATTTATCAACAGGGCTGAAGTTTGTTCTCCAAAAAATGCAGCTTTCTTTTGAGCACTAATACAATACTAATACTGCCCAACCTGATCAACTCACATCTAACTAGAAACATACACTGGATAAACTCTTACAACCTCATTCCACCACCAGATTTCTGCTTCTTCCTCCCCAAACTCCCAGCCCCCTGCTGTCCAACTTGCCATGTCTTCATAAAAACACGAGTAGCTGAAAATATTATACACATTTACATATGAACACTCCTCACCTCCATATCCACATACATGTTTAAAATTCGAAATAATAAAAGTCAATTTAGATCCACCTAAAAATACTTCATGCAGTCTGCTCTTACCATGAGTGCCTTTTGGCCCACCCATGTGCTTGACAGCCACCCCTTCTCATGGTAACCTCACCACACAAGCTGTAGCCCATTTCTTAAAGATTCCTGTACCTCTTTTATTAACACCCATTGTAAAGACAGACAGGTCTGCATCAGTTTTGGAAAGGAGAGTGGGGTTACTGGCTTTTTTTAAAGAGCAACCAGCACCATTCAGCCAGGTGCAACCAGGAAAATACTGTGATAAACAGTAAACATGCAAGCGTGCAACAATAAAAATACACAACCTCATATGCTTTTGCAAAATTAGTTTTGAGAATATAATGATTTCTTATCCCAGGTTGGCCATTTAAATTGTAATAAGGTACAGCAGCTGGTGGCCTACACATATGAACATTTTAATTGTTTCATTTCAGAAAAATAAGCTGAGGTACAGTAACAACCACACGTTTTCTAAAAATCAGAATTACATTTTCTCATAAAGCAGTATTACAAAAATTCTTTTCGAGATTGCTTTTTAAGTTGTATTTACCACCTTCCAAAATGAGCTTCCCTGGAAATCAGAGCTGTGATGGTTTCTATGTTGTAACTTAACTAAAAACCACTGTGAACTGAAAACAGATTTTGGATTCAAATGTAGCAGGAAGAAAAAATTTTTTTTTTCCTTTTTTTTTTTTTTTTTTCAGAGCAAGGCAAATTCCAGCTTCAGTTTACTGTACTTCTCCTTTTTGATGAAGGTATCCTGTAACAAAAGACAAATCATATCACACTCATTGTATCTACTCCTTCTTATATCCAAGTTTAAGTAAGCTTTTGTTGTAAAGTACTCTTACAGCTATCATGTGCTTTACACTTCAGCAAGGATTTACGGTTGAAAAATTTAGTTTTCTAAAAGCAGCTTATCAGGCAGGAGTAAGAGCATTTGCAAGACAGAGTTCTTATTAGTTTCCTTTTTTTTTTTTTTTTTTTTTTTTTTTTTCCAGGAAAAATCATGAATTTGGCAAATTCCGTAATGCCAGTAGTACAAAACCAGCCTTTGGTTATAAGTCTGGTCCCATGGGAATGATTTTTTTCTTCATTTCCATCTTCATTATTCTCACTATTTTGCATTGTTTCCTGGAAAAGTTCTTCACACCTTATAGAATCATAAGTAACTAACATAGCTATTGCAAAGTCACAGGACTTTTAATGATGTTCACCTCTCTGGCAGATGTGTATGGATAATTAAACTGAAGCCTGGGAACAGTTTGATTTCTGCAGTGACAGTGTGTGCTGCAGGGAGGAACTCAACAGCATCAAACACAAAGCCTTTTAATCTAAAGCAATGTTCAGGGTAAGTCAACATCCCTCTACATCACTTGTCACACTTTCACTTTTAATGGGTGAAAGCCCACTAGCTTTCACTGGGCTTCTTGGGAGTCTTTTCTGTACTTTAATATCCCTGTTGCATATGGCTTCCTGAGAAAAGCTGTCTTAAGCACTGAACAGACCTTTCTCCTTCCTAGGTGCTTGGAAGTCACTGAACAGATGGCTGATGAGGATTTCCAGAGTATTATCTGACTCCATGGGCATCTTATCAACATCCATGTGACAGCACTTCAGGCAAAAGTTTTCCTTTCTAGAATAGTTACTGGATAAATCTACTGTAAGAGTAGATTTTTTCTTTTCTGTGCTTTTTTCTTTCTCGTACTGGAATCCCTGAGATGTCTGTCTACATGGGCCTGATTTCCAAAGGTATCAAATACTCATTAACTTCAAATGGACGTGACAGGGGAGAACACTGAGAGTTCAGACTCAGGTGTTCTCCTCTAGCAGGGTTCAGGGAACTGTTTCTTACCATTCACATTACACTGGTTTCGCCCTTTGTATGTTTACCAGTTGTTGAGCTATGTTAGGTGTGGTCAGATTGGGTGCATAGAACTAATGCTACCACTGAGCTGACTCATTAAGGTTTAAAATACCCTATAGCTAAAATTCTGAAAATACTTGTGGGAGAAGTAATTTTTTGCACATACGTAGAACAAATACACAACACTAATTCAATTACACTTCAAATATTTCTCCTTTTAAAGAAAAGAAACAGGATCAAGGAGAAGTAGTACGTTCAATTAATTTATATACTGTAGTAAACAAAATCTAAAAGGAGACAATGAATGAAAATAAATGTAAATAATACTTATGAAAACAAGCAGGTGATAAAACGTTTCAGTTGATCATGTCATATTTAAAGTATCAGATGATGTATAGGGAATGGCAATTAGTAGTTCCATTTCTAATAAAATCAATACATAATATTTTTTCAAAGCTCCATCATTTTCATAGAGCTCTAAATATTGAGCTCTTACTCTAGCAACATGAAGAAGTTGATTTACCTTGAAATAAACAGTAGGTGTAAGAAGACTGGGAGCTCTAGCTCTTCAAGCATAGTTAGCTAGGCCTGCTGTCAGCTTCAGAGTGATGGTGCCATGCTGTGGAGGATCCATTTGGTCTTTAGCTGGGATGGCACCTGATGCAATGGGTCAAAAATCAACACATCCCACACCAATGTGAGATGAATGACCCACTGCCTTTGATCAGGCCACAACATTCCAGATGTTTAGAGCCAGTGCCTTTTCCCTTGCAGTAGGCTACACACAAGCAGCATGGCAAGTAACTGATACAGCACTGTGTTGCACTAAGATGAAAGCTGGTTACAGTCATTGGTTGTATCAAACACAGGTTCACATTAATGAAACTGAGAAATACATCTGCCTTCTTTATGGCTATATACATATGCTCAGACGTTAAACACAGTTTTTCCTGAAAAAAGACTCACAATGGTACAAACTGATTCTCAGTAATTGCTTGTGCCAGCATTTTGATTTATGCTCCACTTCTCAATTGCTCCTGATCTCAACCCAAGTGCAACTGCAGCAGAAGTAGTGCTCCAGTTTAAATCATCACTGTTTTACAGTCTTTGGCATACTATACCTATAAGAAGTGATCCCAAATAATGAATACATTCCTGCCTACAGACAATCTATGAAGGTACAAGCAAAAAGCAGGGACTGTTCAAAGGAAGGTCAGCTAGATGTTTATCACTGGGGTACCACCCAGGTGACCTGGGGGCATCACGAGTCCAAGTCTTTGTTTCAGCTCTTCAGAGTTTCAGACTTCTTGACACATAGCATAAAGTGTGAGACGGAAGTTAATCAGAAATGAGGCAGAGGCAGAGGAGTATCTTAGGAAAATGTACCTGATCTCATCCTACTGAAGTTGCTGAGGTGAGTGGCTCTGGTGCTGACATGATTGGCTCTGGAGTGGTCCAGTGAGGTGCATGGGGGAGTTGTCTGAACTTGGGAAGCTCAGAGGAGGGCCAACACATGCCTGCAGCTCATGCCACAGTGGCTGATAGGACCAGAAGCAACAGGTCAAGCGTTCCTTCAAAGGATAAAAGAAGTCTGTAGGGATCTCTAGGGGCCAGGAGCACCATCAGCAGGATGGGCATAAAGGGCTTGGTGTGGCACCAAGGGCATGTTGTGACAGTCTGGTGGCAGCTGGCACAGAAGGGCACACAGGAATGGTGCTGAAACCCTGCCAGCTACAAGAAGAAAGACATGGCCTGTGTAACTCTGCACCGATCATGAGGGACACAGCTGCCCTGTTCCAGTGGGAACACGCTGCCATCCTGGTGCCAGGATTTGCACTGCCCTTGTGCCAGAACTGCTGGCACAGTGAGGAGCTCCTGTGCTCAGTGACACCTCTAGGAGGAAGTGTTGGCTGAGGAATCAGTGGGGGTATTAAAGTATCAGACTACTGGAATCATAGAATATTCTGAGTTGGAACAGACCCACAGGGATCATTGAGTCCAATTCTAAGTGAATGGCCCATCCAGAGATTGAGCCCATTGTTGGTGTTACTAGCACTGTGCTCTAACCTTCATTCCCTGTCTTCCTTGGGACAGGTTCCCCAGATATACAAGACATGTGATAGACAGAATTTGTTATCCTCTCCCCCTGGCTGAACACAGAGACTTAAGGGATTGATGGCAGTAGTGACAAGTGCCTGCCCAGTGCATGTTCCCTCTGGGAGTGCCCCAGGTGTCCAGGCATAGCAGGTGTAAGGCTCTGCAAGTGGAACTAAACATAACAAGGGAGGTGCTTTATCCAGCATTGGTGTGATGCTGTCATCAAGTTGGCCTGCTCTCTGTGCCTTCCAAAGCTTCCTTCCAAAACAAAGACGGGTCACTGTCACAGGAAACTCCCTTCTGAAGGGAACAGAAGTCCAATATGCAGCCTAGACCCACTTATGGGAGCATGTTGCCTCCCTGCAGCCTAGGTTAAAGATATGAAGAGAAAGCTTCCTACTCTGACAGCTCTATTATTAATTTCTCAGGTAGGCAGTGATGAAGCTGCAACAAGAGGTTAGATGGAAATCAAGAGACTTCAGGGCCTTGGGATGAGTGGTTAAGGGATCAGAAGCATAGGTAGTGTTCTCCATTTTTACAGTTGCAGATTATGACAGAAGAAACAGGAAGAACCAGCAGATCAATCCTTGGCTCTGAGCCTGGTGCCACCAGCACAAGTGTGGGTTTTGTTCTTTTGATCATGGGTTAGTTTAGAGAACACTACGACTTCAGGGAACAGATAGGGTACAGTTGTCTCATAGTGGGGAATCTATGCACAGGAGTTAGCTGGACTAATTCAAAGAGATTTAAACCAGATTTGGAAGGGATAAGGGATAAAACCCAGGCTTGCCAGAGGTAACCCTGGGGGCTGCATGTCACTGTTTGAGGAACAGTGTGCTAGCAATGTCCTCTGGTCTGCTGTCTCAGTGGAGGTAGGGGATGGAGATCCATGCAGCAGCAGAGACGTGAGGATTATTGATGTGCTAGAAACCATGAAAGCAGCTGATAATGGTCACACATGAATTAGGGCTTCTCCTCCCAAAAAGGTGGCAGGCTCAATAACCCAGCTGGAGAATGTCTACATCACTGCACAGAGCACAGGCAACAAACAGGAAGGCTAGAAGCACGGTTCTTGGTACTGCAGGAAAGCTATGATATAGTTGCCATCACAGAAGTGTGGTGGATGACTCACATGACTGCTGCTGTGGATGACTATAAACTCTTCAGAAGAGACAGGCAGGCAAGGAAGGAGGGGCAGTGAGGCAGCTCTGTATGTTAGGGGCTGTCTTGACTGTCTGGAGCTTAGTGATGACAGGGCAGAATGTTTAAGAATCAGGGGAAAGGCCAACTAGACAGATAACATGGTGGGAGCCTTTTGTATACCACCCAACCAGGATGAAGAGGCACATGAAATTTTCTATAAGCAGCTGGGAGAAGTCTTACAATCACTGGCATCCTGGCTTGCATCAGCAATAGTGTGGCCAGCAGGACAAGGGCAGTGATCATTCCCTTATACTCACCAATGGTGAGGCCACACCTTGAATCAATTTTGGGCCTCTCAGGACAAGAAAGACATTGAGGTGCTGGAATGGGTTCAGAGAACAGCCTGCATAGGGCCAGTGAAGGATCTGGAGCACAAGTCTGATGAGGAGCAGCTGAGGAGCTGGGGGTGTTAACCTGGGGAAAGGGAGGCTCGGCGGGACCTTTTTGCTCCACACATTACAGGTAGGAGGTTGTGGTGAGGTGGGACTTGATCTCTTTTCACAAGTAACAGGAGATATGACAAGAGAAAATGGCCTAAAATTGCACAGGGGACATTTAGATTGTATATTTGGAAAAAATTCTCCACCTAAAGGAGTGCCAAGCAGTGGAACATGCTGTCCAGGGACTTGATCGAGTCACTGTCCCTGGAGGTATTTAAAGATGTGTAAATGTGGTACTTCAGGACATGGTTTAGTGATGGACTTTGCAGTGCTGGGTTAATGGTTGGCCTTGATGATCTTAAGGTATTTTCCAATCTAAACCTTTTTATGATTCTATGATTCTAAGTTTCTATGTTTATAGAGCTGATGCAAAAGCTTAAATGACTGTGAGGTCAGGTACTATCAATATCCAGCTATTTCAAAATAGGAGCACTTTTTGTGCAGTTCATGAAGTTTCACTGACCTAGCTGCTTAAGCAACAAATTTTCAATAATATTCAAGTCTTCACAAATAATTAGAAAAAGGATAGCTATTCAAAGTCATGAATGCTAGAAGTATTTGCTGTTCAAGCTGGAGCCCTCACCGGTCACCTGAGTCTATCAGAATGTAATCTAAAATACACCAGAGAATCTCAAGCTACCATTAAATTTCACTTTCATGAATAGCAAAGAGTCTTTGTTAGCAAGAATACAGCCATCAGAAAAGGTCAGAAACTGGCATAGTAATGAGTTAATTTGCATTCTAATGGACATACAGGTATTTATTTTCCTTGGCTGCTACAGCTCTGTGAATTGCTTATCAGTCAGAGATTTAAAATAATTTATGAAACCAGGAAAAAACCCCCAACAAGTACATTGTCCTTCTAATTAATCTGGATGTGAGGCAGAGAATTTTTGCATCATATCTAAAGTAGCACAGAGGCAAATGCAACAGTTAGTGACAGTTTCTGATGTGCAAATATACTAGAGGTTGAAAAAATAATAAAAGTCTCAATTTACAGAAATTAAGAATACATTTTTGGAACAAGCTTTCTATGTGGTCACAAGAATGAATTATTTTCCAAGGACAAAGTTAAATACTAAACACACTAAACACCTATATATAGAATGTCTCATTTTTACACAAGCTGTCTTCTTTTTTCAGACACCATTACCAGAACAGTGTTACTCCGTTACAGATTTATTTCCTTGCTGATAGCAAATGACATTATCTGAAGGACAGTCATGTCTTGGAGTAGAGAAAATGTTGCTGCAGAACAGATTTTAGTGGGACAACTTGACCTGGAGTAGAAGAAGCTATCTTATGGAATTGAGGAAAAGCCTGGTCTATTTTTAGAACAGAAGTTTCTACTAAAAGTTCAAATCCTTAGGTTCATATCCTAATATTGATTTGGAGATGCACGTAGTATTGGATGAACTGTTCTTTTCCTCTCTGAAGTCTAAGAATATACATTTTAATTTAAATACTAACCCAATCAGCAAAAGTCTGCATGCATAGGTACTCATACATGACGAGCAAGACATCTCAGATGTTTGCTCACAGGTTGTTGATTCTATCAACATTTTGAAAAGGTCAAGGGTATATTTTTGTACAGACATGAAAAAGAACCTTTTGTTTGGATGAACAGAAATTTTCCCTGAAGAATCAGCAGGTTTGCTCATGTGTGTTGTCCAATGACTGCTGCTAAAAACAGTGTCACTGGTTCTCTTTCCAGACTAGCAATTACACTCTTGACTGTACTGCTCCAATGCTGTGAGAACTGTAATGAAAGCAATGCCTTGTCTCAGGCAAAAACATATAGTTAAATGCAACTCCCCCTGAGCAGAGCAAACCCAGCAAGGTGAAAATCCTGGTATGTGTCATACACACAGAACCAGCAACATCATTTGGAATAAAAATTGGCACTTCAGAACCCTGACAGCTTGTGGCTGTTGCTACTAGAAGGGTCTGCAAGCACTGCCATACCCATAAAGACTTTGTATGCTTGCTAAGAACATGTCTGACAACTCAGCCTGGCTTTAGTGAAAGTTAATTTAAGCCTCAAAAACTTTTCAGGAATACTGCATCATATTTTTGGAGCTCTCTGACAGTCAGAAACTCTGCCTGACTCTCTCTGCCCTTTCATGTGTCTAGATTCTGCTCCCATTTTGCTTTAACAATTTCTAAGCCCAATAAAGAAATCTCACATTGCATTACAGTATATCATGTTGATGAATATCACGGCATGTTCCAAGTATTTTCTGTTAAAATATAGATGGTGCAGAAGTTGTTTGAATACAGTGTCCTAAAGTCCTCTTCATGAAAATACATTCACAAAATATCTTCAGCAAGTGTGGGGGAAAAATATGCAATAATAAATCCATTCTTTTGCTTGCATGTGTATCCTCCAAGTGTTGCCAACTGTGACAAAAGGACTTTTGGTGGGAAGTGAGATGGAATAACCACAGGCATCTCAATGGAATAGGATGCCTACATGTCAGCAGTTAATAAAAGTCCCCATCAGTTATAATAACAAAGACATATGCCAGATTTAGATACTGATATTCAGACAAGTAAATTTTCATGTCATAGTCTGTGAATTAGGAACTTAACACAGATGCAGAAATATAGGTCTAGCATCCAAGGTGCCATACCTAATGTTATTCAGAAATCTGTCCTAGATGGGAAGATATGACACAGAATCTATGGAAGCTTCCAGAGCTTCAGTTGTCATCCTTACTCTGCCATTCCAGTGAAGACCTCTTGGTATGCCAGTGCATCCCAGATGGCCCTGGATGTCACTAATGAGCTCAGAATCTCCCTCCTCCTGATTTCTCGGTGATTTGGGAGCACTGGACAAAAGTTCATCATAAAGCAACAAATAAGTGTAATTACAGAGAGTTAAAGAACCTCCTGGCTTCCTCTGACTGCTTCTCCTTATTAAATTACACAGTAGCAACTTCAGTATTTTGTGTTTAATATGCATCAAGCTGTCTGCATGGTTCTAAATTTTATTAATTTGCTTTTGAAATCTGTTCTGTGGAAATGGGAAGTGTCAGGAGCTCAGGTGTTAACCATAATTGACTCATTTTCATACCACATGGTGAAATGACAAACACTCAATGGCAACATAATAAAAAGGTAATCATGCCACTTGGCCACAGTGATGAAAGCCGGGGTAAGCAATAGCATGATTATTTGATGCTTTGGATCCAGATATTATTCAAAGGAATAACTAATTTCCCATCTCCTGCTCCTTCACACCAGCTTGACAGATGAGTTTATTCCTTGCTATAGGGATTCGGGTAGAATAGAAAGATTGAAAACCAGCTGGAGGCTGTGAAAGAAAAGACCAACTGGAGAAGCAAAACTTATCACAAGACCAAGCTTTACGTGGTCTAGATGTGAAAATATAACATTTAGTGTTGAAAAGCAGAACATTTGGCAAGTGATATTAGTGGAAGGCCCATGTACAAAGCGAAACAAAACTGTGAAAAGAACAGTGAACTTCTAAATTTGCAGTTACCTGGTTGAACCTCCAGGTAACACAGTTTTGAGCTACTGGAGATTTGATATTGTCCACTCTGACACATACCTAGTAGAGATAAATGTCTTTGCTTTCACATTCCCACTCAGGAGGTAATTTTCAGTATGCAACTTATTTATCAAGAAGAATAAAACTGAATTAGTAAAAGCTTTGCTGATCATTTTAGTGATTGAAATTATAGTGGTTAAAATGACATGAAGTTCAGATGGCTTAGCATAATACCACAGGAGCCTGAAAGAAAAAATGAGAGAGTAATAATGATCGATGGGCATGATATTATTGCAGTACAGAACACTGAATAGCATAAAGCATGATAAATTGATCAAGATGACCTGGCTTTTTTTAAAAAAAAAAAAAAAAAAAAAAAAATTAAGAAATGTGATTTTTCCATGAATTCCTGAAAGTTTGGAGTTGAGCAATTAACGTAAAGAACGGATGTATCCTGAAGTCTAGTGAGAGGGGAACAGTATTGATGTAAATTTTATGATGCTTAGATTATGTGCTGGTCACATGTAGTCTTGCGCAGTACTTAAAAAAAGTTAATGAACAGAACACTAAAAAACGATGCTGAAAAGGGATCCTGACAAGATAGTTGGGAAGTGATGAGTAATAACTGAATGTATTACAAGGAAAAGGAAGAAAAACTGTGAATAGATTTTTTTTTGCCCCTTCTGACATTGATGTGTCTCTCAGAGGAACACAGATTGGTTTCAGATTTGAGTTAGATGACATGTCCAACATAATGGAAATAAACCCCTCAATACTGAGAAAATTGGAACAGTACATAAACATGACAAGTTAAACGGAGGAGATTATGGTGCTGACAACCATGAAGCACTTTGTGGACCTTAAAGATTAGCATTTTTAGAAAGACATGCTAGGGTATGCTGCATGTATGTCCCTCCTTATTTAAAATCAGACCTTACTGTGTAAGAAAACAAACTTGGATGTAGTATTTGGATCCATAAACCATCTTCTTCCTCAGTCTACCCTCCTACTTCAGTATCCGCATTTGATCACAAAACAAAAACTGAATTTATGCCTGAAGAACATAGCTGGCTGAAGGAATCTGGATGAGCAGCACAATTAATTTGTGATGGTCACAATACTTTCTCCTTGGGTTTCCCCAAAGAACAGATAAATAAAATGACAATAAAGGTAGATCTGTATACTCTTTACCCTGTCACCCTACAGGTTTACTGGTGTATAATCCCAATCTGATAGGATAGGAAATAATTTGTAGAGGAAATTTCCCCTGGAGTTCTTTTTTAAAAAGTAATATTTTTTAACTCTAACAAGCTAACTTAAAGAGTATAATTCATGCCACAGGGATCAACAACAAAGGGCCTGCTTCAGAGGAAAGGGAAGGAGAAGGTCAATTCAAATTAGAGCCTGTCCTGGGGTGACTTTTACCAAAGGGGAGTCTTTTATCAAAGGGTGTTTTCCTTGGTTGATGGTAATTCTCTAACACCATCTTTGTGAAAAGCAGCTGCATTTCCAGAATGTATTGAACTCCAATGGGTAGAAAAACATAATAAATCAGATCTCAGATGAAATTTCTATTCAGGTTCTAGACAAAATGACTCCTGGCCATCTAACCTTTAGCAGGATCATCTAATATTTAGCAAGCACTAAATATTAGATGTCCCTCACAACATGGAACCTGAAGTAACTTACCCTGTTATAAGCATGCCTTTGCTTTTCATACCATCAAAAAGTTTTTGATCTATCAGGCAACCAACAGTTCTAGATTAAGTTCCTCTACTTCTCAGTTGATGTTCACTTTGGTGATTTTTTTAAAAGCTTTAAGACTCATGGGACAGAGAAAACAAATTACAAACCCATTATAATTTAAAAAAAAAATTACATTTCAATCTACTCAGAAGTTAGTAATTCAGAAATAATTGTTGCAATTTGAAAATAAAATCATTATGCAAGAGAAAACAACAAAAGAATTTGCTTTCAGACTCTCCACAGAACAATTTTTCCCCTGAAGAATGTTCTGAAAGTTGTGTGTTCTGCCATACAAAGAGACCTTAAATGGGAGACATGGCAAATACCTGTAAGTCTCCTTAATCTGGTAAAGTTTATTTACTGTTGAGGCAAATAGAAAAAAAACCAAACCAGTGTGCAAGTAGCTGTCACATATTAATGAATAAAAATGGGTAGTTCTGTAGAAACATGAGTCATGAATTTTTATTCATTCCTTTCCTAGTAGGAACTAGTCAGAAATGTAACTGAATTGCAATTCTACACCAGTAATCTGCAATAGATGCATTTAAATTTAGTGACAAAAGGATATATGTGGTTACACTGCAATTCTTTATCTTTCAGACAACAGAGAGGAGAAAATAATAAAAAGCTTTTGAATACTTCATAATTAAAACTCATTCTCTAGAGACTAGGCCTGATCCCCCACCCGCAAAATTTCAGAGGCATTAATGTTTTCCTAAATATGTTTCTTTTTAATTTGCAACATTATTTTCAATAGACAAAGTTATTATTTTCTTATTTATTATACTGCATTCTAAACCACTATTATTTATTTTTTATTACTTTGATGTCTGTGGGGTTTTTTCCAAATATAAACTTTATAGCTTTAAGTTGCAAAAGAGAAAGTGATAGCAGTATATTTCAATTTGAGTCTGTTTTTTTCTGACTTCTTAATTATAATAATTCATACTATTTTTGTCTTTATCACCCCAAATTGTAGAACTGGTGCAGTGGAACTTCCCCTTTCTGTAAAAATCTCTGAAAACCCTAGAATTTATGTGTGATTTTTGTTTCTTCATTACTAACTCACAATTAAATAGCCACAGAAATGATTATCAGTTCAGAAGAAAAAGCAACTTCAGTACTTAGCTCCAGAATTCAAGCCTCTATTCTGCAAGGCAAAGGATATACCAAACTGGTGAAGAGTTTACTTTCTATTTTGTGGCAATATAGCATGTTTGGATTTGGTGTTTTCTTCCCACATAAGCTTGATCCTAGGCTGGCCAAAGATTATATCTAGACTCCTTCTTATAACAGCTCCAAAGTCTTGGTTATATATAACCAAACAAAAACCCAAACTACTGAGCTTTATCATAACAGAACTAAAATACATATGTTTTCAAATAGGAAGATGTAAAATCACTAACTGCAGAACACAGAAATCCAAGAAACTTCAGAACAGCTTGTCCTGCTCACAATGTCCCTATATCAGTGGTCCTTGTTTCCAGTGAAATCAATGACTCCCTGAGTTATAAAAAGCTGTGTACAGTCCCTGCTAGTCCCCAGATTTTCATCCCATTCCATCTGCAGCCCATGTGCCTGCACTTTGCTCCTCTCAGCAGGTTGCTGGATTAGGCTGTAGATCTCCAGCTTTCTGCCCTGACCCTTCTTTCACTTGCTCTGAACCCACAGCCACTGGCAATGCCTCTCCATCAAGGCTCAGGAAGGAGGGCTCTGTCTTCACTGCAGAAAGACCTGCCTGTCTCAGGCACTGGGAAGGAACCAAAGAGATCTCTCTATTAGACTGCTGTTCTCTATTTCATAGAGAGGGTGGCTGCAGCTGTTTCAGGTAAATATTTACTCATGGTAACCACACATGTCTTTGAAGAGGTTTTATGGCTAATAGACTCTGATACCCAGAGAGCTGTAGGTCAGGGACTGTGCCTCCTACCTGCTGAAAAAAGGATCACCTGACAACATGGCTCCTACCAGTACTCTTTTTGTGACCAAAACATTTTTTCTGAATGTCTAATTCTTCACTAGCTGCTTTCTATCCTTTCAGCTCTGTTTTAGACTACTTTTCCCAAGCAGTCTGTTTCTTTAATTTTTACAAACTTTTAATAAACAACTACTTGCATGATTCCTCACAGGAAATAAATCCTGAAATTACATGTCTAGTTGTCTGCACAGGAAATAAGATTATTATAGGAGTTAGGTTGTAAGGAAATGGCTTTCCATCTACCTTGCACATGGACAACTGAATCAGCCATTACTTTTGCTAATGAAGAACTTTATGGAAAATCCTATAGAAATCCCATATTTCAGGTCTAAAGAAAAAGAAACTTTAGTTAAAGATAAGACATCTACAAGATGCTTGATCTTTGCATAGTATATGGAAGTGTCACAAAGTAACTTAGAAGTAAATGGGAAAAAATGGAAAAATAAGATGGATGGGGAAGTATGAAGAAATAGGGAAAGACAATCTGGAACAGGACCTTATTTATATTCTTAACATTAATAATAAGTGCAATAAAATAGTGTAGTAATGGCATCTTACTAAGAAAAATATAAACAAAATTTAGTTTTTAGAAGTTTTGTTGAATCTGCCTGTTTTCATTGTGATGTTATGATCAGGTAGTTATAGATAATGATTCAAAAGCACTTCTACAAGTTTGGGTTGCATTCCTTACTTTCTTTCAGGAATTAATTTGCAATGACTGGATTAAAACACTCTGCTGATGCCCCATTTATTAAGCATTCCACATTGCTCTTTATCAGTAATGTCTTATCTATTCAATGACATGAACCAAACTCCCTGCCAATTGCAAAGTTTATCAGTATTGTTTTTATGTTTTCTACAGGATTTTAAAAGAAAGTGCATTTAGTCATAAACCAAGAACTTTTCCTAGAGACAGTTCATTAAAAATAAATTCCTTCACTGATTTCCTACTTATAATTATGTTAAAAGATTGATAAGTAAAGCAATTTTTCAATCCAATGTAAACCATACTAATTTTACTTGTTTCCATTTTTAGGTAAGGAGCAGAATTGTTTTATGTAAAGATTTACGGAAGTCTATTATATAAAAACAATTAAATTTGATAAAAAAACTTGTAGTATTAATAAAGATATTAATATATATTTAATGTGAAGTAGTCTACATTTCTAGCTTCACTATTATAAAGAAATCCAGAGAGTTTTCTATAGTAGCATGAATGGGAATCCAGGTTTAGCCTTAGTGCATGAGGTAGCTTTCAGCTTTTGTGGTAATGCAGGTTTTTTTTAATAACTTTGATTTTTACATATGCTTGCTGCTGGCGTGTGGGCAGGACTGATCCCATGCACTCTTTTTCATATGGCTTGATAGTTCAGTTTTCATCTAGATTTCTCTCCCATCTGTGGCGCATAATAGCCAAACCCAGAGAACAAGCTGCATAGGCAATGACTGAATAAAATTATTTAAGTCATCTTCTTCAGGTGCCTATTTCTACCACTGGCTCTAGGGGTAAATATTTTGACTCATGTAGACTAGAAATCTAACTATTTTACAGTTAAGTTGGGATTCATCTGACCAAAAGTGAGTAGAAATTTAAATTTGTAATGTTAGTAGGTGATTTTTTTTAAACTTTAATAATCAACAGGGAAGAATAGGTTCTTTTAGAAGTCTATTGATTTCAGCTACTTTAGATGTTTACAGTACCTGAATGGCACTATAGAGATGCCTGTTTCCCTCACCACAAAGGATCCCTGCTTGCTGCCCAGAGCAGATGAGGAAGGATTCACTGTAGCTGCCTAAACAGGATTCCTGATAACATGTGGTGAGGAGAATGTGTTGCAAGGCAAGACTGGAAAGACAAGTTGAAGGATGTTGCATGTAAAAGATTTTCAACTTATTTGCCTTTAGGGACATGTGAAAAAACATAGAATCAATTAATCATTGAGATGAATGCTTAAAAAAGACCATTTTGTCTGAATCTGTATATGGATGGTTCCTCTTTTATTACATCACATCCTAATGTGACGCTAAATCCTGACGCTAATTCAAGTTCTAGGATAAAGTACTTGATAAAGTTAAAAATCTGATATGCAATAAAGAAATTACAAGAGAAACCTCTTGATTATTCAAGGTTAACTTTAGTAGAAATAATCATTCCAGTTGGTGGTCATGCAGTGAATGGTAGCTGCATCAGACGCTCCAGAAGTTTCTACTTTGGAGCCAACCCCATAAGCCAGAGATCTCTCAGAAATGCTATATAATAAGGAAATAAACACTGCATTATTTTTTAATTGCAGTGTGAGAATAATTTGTTGTGTATTTAATCTCAACAAACACATCTGGCAAGCTGAAATCAAAAAGCATGTCACCATTCTTCCTACTTGCACTGGCTTTTAAATATCTCTCATATATAAAGAGATAAATATTCAATATGGTGTAATAAGGAAATAAGATTAAAAAGCTTCTCTTTCACTCTGAGAATTACTGTGGAAGATAAAATTATCCAGATGATGATTTGTTCAATCAGAGACCGTCTCTTTTAGCACCTTGGGCTTAAATGTGGGAGATATGGAGAACCACAGAATATTCTAAGTGATTAGCTTGGAAGGGACAGTTGGAGTTCAGCTAGGCCAATCTCTTGCTCAAAGCAAGACTAAGTTCAAAGACTGGGCTGACATTCAAGAATGGCAGCTTCTCTGAATTGCCAAACGAAGGAGAATGGAGCCAGAATGACAAGCAATAACCATGCAGACCGAGGAAGGACTGGGTAAAACACGGAAAACGCTAGTGAAGAATGGCAGAAACTGGATGGAGCTGACTGTCTTTGACTCTGCCACATTTTTTGGCTCTCACTGGCCACAGATCAAAGCCCTGTGGACTTTTCCCAGAATTCTCTCCCGGCTGCTCTAGGGTCTTCCATCGATGTAATCATCCTGCATTTTGGCTAAACAGTGGAATCATCTGCCAGAATATTTCCATTTTCATAAAATGCTTCCTCATACTTATTCCAGAGAACATGAGATGTTAAATCGTGTGAGGCCTAAAAGTGATGCAAAAGAGAAGCTGGGGTTCCTGATACACTATCCCACTAGGATCATATTTACAGTTCCTCAACTGGTCATTCTTTTTTCCTCTTAAGGAACAGATTAAAGTGTCTTTTGCTGTTCTTCAGAGATATGATGGTGTTTATATTGGAGTAGAGAGGCACTGCTTGGCCCCAGATGCCTAAAATATTTATTGATAACAAATTACAATACAGAAGTTATGCAGGGGTTGTAAGAAAAAGATATTTGCTTTACATTGATTAGTGAATTTTATGAAACTTAGAATATAGATAATACTGTGGTATTCCCATAATCAGCAAACCTTTCCTATGATGTCAAATAATCCCTGAAGTATTACTTAATAATTTTTTAAAAATTCTTTAAGAAAAATGGCATTTTTATTAATATTATTACTACTACTGTTACTATCATCATCATTTATTAACCTAAAATATTAGCAAATTTTCTGCTATGAAAAAACCTAATTGTAGAAATGGAAAAAAATTGGTACAATGGATGTAAAGATCATTAAAATATTTTCTCATTCAAAGATTTTGCATTTGTGCTTATATTCATGGATACAGAGTATTTTTCTAATTAACTGAGAATTTTTAGAAGTGCTTAATCTAGAATACATAGAAAATGCAATTTAAAATGCTTATGTCATAGAAAAAGATACTCTAAAAAGTTCATTGAGTATGATTTTCACCCAACTGAAATATACACTAAAAATAAGGTGATCTTGGGAATGTTCATAAAGAAAGCTTGTCTTCTTTTTGATTATGGTAATAAAAGGTACCAAACAAATAAAAGTCAAGATTTTTCTCATTTACCAAACAGGAACACTGCACAGTATGTTTCTTCTGTGCTGAAATACTGTTCCAACTTATAAAAAAATTTGGCTTTGGAAAGCAATTTATTTCCTTCAGAAATCTGTTTGGACATACTTGGGAGTCAACTTTCAGAATTTGTGCCTGGCAATTTTGGCTTCCATGTCCTTTTTTTAAACTGTAAACTTAAAGTGACATAACAAAGGGTTTGTATGCTGGCACTGGTTTTGATTGTGTTTGAATTATGAGTCACCCAAAGGCTTCCTGATAAGGCAGGGTTGTATTTAATAAATGTTATAATCTTGGTTTATTAAAAAAAAATGTGTTGAGCACAAATAGTAGAGGGCAAGCATAGCCATTGTTAAAGCCTTCCTTCCCTTTTTAAGAATGTAAATGAAAATGGCTCGGACTAATACCTCATTTAGAAGGCTAATTTAGTTTCTGCATTTTTACTGGATATGCAAACCATAGGGGCCAAGAGAGTTTTGTGGTTTAGGAAGTGCCTGAAAAGCACACCTTCCCACCTCCCCAGTGCTGTGTCTCAAGTTTGTAGCACAATAGATAATGTAGTCACTTTTTTCATAGTGTATTAGCTTACTTTATTACTATAAAATATTGCACTGTTTTACAAATCACCACATCACAACGTCTACACAATGTACTTTGACAACAGATTTGGAAGCCCAACAAATACTGTTTAATAGGACATTACATTATACTGAACCAACAAAAACATTGTTCAACACATTTAGACTAAACTTTAGACATGCCTCAGTACACAAGCACAGGTTATATGGTACTTTTTTAGAGTCCAGCTCTGTAGTTCTCCATCCTTAGGCTGAGATCTCCCAAATCTCCTCTGAAGAAGGTGAGATTCACTCAGAAACTAGACTATAGGTGACTGGGAAAACCCCCCAACTTTCTTGATGCCTCAGGCTCTCCCACATACCATGCCTGGGAGGTATTTGGCTTCAAAAGATGTCATCTTTCACTGAGATGCACAGTCCAAGACAATACCATTAAGTTTTCTCGTAGTACTGCTTGCAAGTACAGAGGAGAAACTTTTCTGGCCTGGCCAGATTCCAAGGCAGACAAGCCAAAAAGTCTATTTTTTCAAACAAACTGTCCTTCAGTTTGTGTGAATTCATTCACTAATACCAGTAAGACTGAAACCAATCTGCAGTATTGCCAGTGGAGCTCTTGGGTTCTAGCAGTGATGTGGGCTGTAGCTATTAGAAAACAATGTGCCCTGTACTCCTCAAGAGAGAGAAGCAGTTGCCTGTCCTGAAGGCAGAGTTCCTGTAGCTCTGCACAAATCCTGTGTGCAGAGTAAGTCTCTTTGTAGTGCTAATAACTCCAGTGCCTGACTGCTCACTGTTTGCAGCCTCTTAGGCATAAGAATTTAATGGCAGAACAGCACTGGAGCAATGGTAGTTACCTCTTTATGGCATGCAATGATGACAAAATATGCCTATACATTTGTGTTTCTTTTTTGCTAAAGGGTTTTCTACAGGGACTTATTTCTCCAGTGTGCAAACTAATTCCTCCCAATACCAGCAAGAGTTAGGCACACACATCCATAGGAGAAGTGTCCCCAGGTTTTAATAGAAGCACTGTTCAAATTTCACACAGACCACATAAGCCTACATTGGAAAGCAGATTCACCAGTAATAAAAGCACTTTTGAAACAAAATGCCTTCTAAAAGTCATTAAAAACCTTTTGTGTAACATATGTAAAAAGGGTTTATCTAATGCTTTCCAAAATTATCCACAAATGTACCACACAGTGCACAAACATTAATAAAAGAAGCAGCAAAACCATAGCACTACCACTTTGAAATGCAATGCAGTTAACACTACTTCCAGTAATACAGTATAACAGCTACTAACTATTATTAATGTCTATTTTTTCAGGAATCCATATTCATTAAGGACATCTATGGTTTCTTTATCTTTTATTCAGAAATATGGAAGCAATTGCACACTGTTTCACTGCTAACGAGAGCTATACAAAAAAGGATATGAAAGTTCCATTAGTGCAAATTTTAGGATAACTGGTCTCCTGCCCTAACTCCTCCTGTTCAAATTTGTCATTCCCTGTGTTACTGAAAGGTTACAATTTCTCTCAGTAAAAAGATTTAAATTGAATCCCTTCATAAACAAGGCTCTATATGTAACTTATTTTTTGTTTACCTGCTATAATATGTAATATTTATTGAAACAGATTTTATACCAGATAATTGCAACAAGATGCTTAAAAAGTATTTCAAGTGAATCCAAGGTATAAAACATTTTCAATGTGTAGGGCAAAAAGGATGAAACTAATTGAAAGGTTACTAGGAGAGTACATATGCAAGGTGAAACATACCTTGTAAAAATGATTCAGGAAAGCAGTGCTTCAGGAATCTTGTTAATGTAACAGCAGGGTTTGGTTTTTTTTTTTTTTTTTTTAATGTTATCACTGTTTTCTGAAAATCTTTCAGAAATTTTCCTTTTGGAATTAACAAAGGAAAGACAACTGTCCTTCTCACAAGGCTGTTAGGACTGATTTCTATGTAGGGAAGGAAAGAAGGGATAAGTTTCCATGGCTGGGAAAAGGGCAACGTGACATCTAACAGAAAAGTCAGTGAAGTGGACAATATAGCATGACTCACAATATTTTTGAACATTAAATGTTTTTGGCTTTACTAGCTAAAAATAGCAACAAAAAGAGCATGAGAAAAAGGGAAACAACTCAAAAGCCAGCATGAGAAGTCTATGTTTACAGAGAAATCACGCTGGTGAAACTGCTGAATTTATGCTATTATAAAAAAAGCTCATAATTTTGAGATGGAAAGGAAAAAGGTCAGCTATGAACCTTTGTTTTCCATCGTTTTTAAAGCAGATGGATCTAGGAACATCAGAGCACTTAGAAGGATGGCAAGGCAAAATGGTGTGGCAAACTGGAAAGAGAAGATTGTTAGAGGATGCTGTCAGCAGCATGTTCAATAGAAGGCATTTATGTCTCCACTTTCTAGGTTCATGTGCACATTCCCTTTGTGTGATCGAATGTCCCTTAATCTCACAAACAAGAGATACATGTGACATTTAAGAATACAGGAGGGCTAAAAAAGCAAATATTGCCAAATATACCTCTCAACATTAGACTAATTTCAGGAAATGGATCACGAACAAATGTACAGTTGAAGTAAGCATCTGGAGAGAAGAAAGTATATCAGGAAACAAGCGAAATATGAGGCCTTGTCTGTCCCAAAATCTCCTCTCAGAAACAATGAAAGAAGCAGAACTTCATGAGCAAGATAAGTATGAACAAGACTACTGTCAATTTAGAGTATCCATAGACTGCAACTAAACCAAGATTGGGTTCCTTTAGAAAATGACTGAAAAGGAAAAATTTGCCAATGGCTCAGGAATGTAAAACAGTAGAGACAGCAGGCTGATGAAAAACCTCTGTAATTTGCAAATCAAAAACCTATAACATACTTCCAAGGATTTAATTTCTTTAAATCCTCAGGACTGTTGACTAGAACTTTCTGAACTGGTGATGAGCCAGCCATGAGATACAGGGTCTCCAGTTTGCAACAGGTACTCTGTTAATATTTTGGATGAAGAACTGCAGAATGAGAATAAAAGCCACAGAGGCCTCAGGGGTGGGCTGAACTCATGGAGCAAAGAGATCAGAATTTCCTGGGCCAGAGTGGTGCTAGCAGGGTGACAGTGCTGCTTCAGTTTTATCTTGTGCAGCTTTCCCAAAAAACCAACAACCTGGAGATAAAGAAGCATGAGCATTCCTGACCAGAAGAATTGAAACTGACAGCGATCCTGGCAAAACAAAACAAAACAAAACAGAACAAAACAAAACAAACCAAAAAAACAACCCTCACCTCTATGGGAGAAAGGCAAATTTGAAATAAGTCCATGGAAAAGGTACTGAAGATGGAGGGTTCCTCCCACTGAAGTCTATTTATTTTGATAGGTTAGTGTTTTTTCACTAGAATATTCAGAGATTTTTTTGGTGAAATTTCTGCCTGCTTTTGAAACTGCTAATGCTGTGTGTGAGGTACCAATATCTGCTAGTGGTTTTAAGGAGTTACACACTTCTACTAAGATTTATACAATATCTGAGAAAGATAATTTGCCTTCCTTTTATTCGCACAATTTAAAAGTACATAGTTAAATTCTCCCTCCTCATCATGACTGTGTGTGCATTGCATGTGGCCCTCACTATTTCCCACACCCTGTCATGGTGACACTTGCTGACAGTCCAGTCCCACACCAGGACTGGGCTAGCAATTAAACAGAATCAACAGTGTGTCAGTTCTGGCTTAGTTTCATACCAACATTCTCAGTTTCTCAGAGCCAGTTTGGATTCTACCATAGTCTGATTCCATGATTATAAAATAGCCATCTGATGTAGGAATTTTGTCAGCCTCCCACTTTTTGCATTTAATGTTTCAATCTCAACACCTGTTATGAGTTGCCATAACTTCATGAATCAGTCCTGGGTTGTCTGTAGGTTTCCTTAACAACAGTATTTCAGACATAGTCTTGATGGATCACTTGCATCTATCAGTTCTCTTTTAGACAGGAACATTTCTGCAGCTGGGCTACCATCTTTAGGTTTATATATTTCAAAGGTACTTTCCAAAAGAGATAGCATATGTCAAATAGTTCAATTAGTAGAACATGCCTAACCTAGCTTTCGAAGTCCTCATTGCTGAATATTTTGTTCTATGTAAATTTGCTGCATACCTCTTCAACCACTAAGTGCTGTTTTTCAGTAGTATTGGACTAATCAAGAATTTATGCTCTATCTACATTCAGACAGACTGATTTTTGAGAGCTCTTCCACACTATTACAGCAGTGTATACTCAGTAAAATCTACTGCTGAAGCTGAGGATAAAGTGTAAAGCCTGAAGCAAAGCTGCAAAGGAGTAAATCTCTTTGGGTGTTATTTTCTTTCTATTAATTTTTTTTTAGGTAACACTTTTCCACTAACTTTTCCATTAATTTTAGTTTTTGTTTTTCTGTACAAACACATCTGTCAGCTCATAGTAATCAATGGAAACGTTATGGCTGTTCAGCAAAAAACAGATGCAAAGATACTGAACTATTATGGTGCATCTACTTAGGAAAGGACTTGTCCAATAAACAAGAAAAAGACAGTAACATGTCTAGCCAGTGCTAGAGAGAGGCTTTCCCTTGATAGACAATTATATAATTTCAATTACTATTTTTTTAAGAAGCAGATACATTGCTACTTCTGCTTTAGAAATCTTAAATCGAGTAGGCGATGAGTTGTGGGACTATCTTCAGCTGGATTGCACCCCATGACAAGTCTCTGTTTGGTGCTGGTGAGAGAGATTTTAAGTGGCCTCTTTAAATTTGAGTACTGCTATTCCCTCATCCTTTTGAGACATGTAGACCTTTCCTTCGCCTACATACTCTGGCTGTTGATCTTTTAAGCTTGAGGAACAATGGTTTTTAAAATGCTGTAGCATGCATACTATGTGAATCCAAGGGAGTATTTTTCCAGTATTCTTCCCATAGTGAGAATAAATCTCAGCCAATGTCAATCTGTTCTTGTCTGTAATGTAGATAAGATTGCTGGATGAGAGAGAAATTAAGTCACTTACACAAATGGATTTGCCACAATTAGGTGTGCTGTCAGGCCATATTCATATCAGAGACAGAAACATTACAAGGCAACACACAACCCTATGCAAAACATAGCCTTCCTCCACAGGCAGGAAGAGTCCTTTGGTCTTAATCTTAAAAATGAGACATTAAAGACAGGATGCATAGGGTAATGATGGAAAAGGATGGCATAATTCAATTGTCATTACACATCAAAGTTAATAAACTAAAAATTGGATCCATGAGTAATAAGAAAATATTCCTTGCTTTACTGGCGTCACTGACTAAATACAGAGTCAAAGAAAGTTTCTCGAACTATTTGGTTTTGGATTCAGATTCTCACATGACCAAATTTTATCACCTATTTATTAGCAGCAACATGTCAGATAGGCACATACACCTGAATCAGTCATCCTCTACTCCCTTTATAATCAGTCAAGCAGCAAATATATTTTTTAGGTATACGTAGATATACCTATTTGAACATCCAGAGCGAAATTACATGAATTACATCATAGAAAAACCCATTTCTGCCCAGGGACTATAAAAGGAGACATGACGACTAACATAGACATAATAACCTGCATTCTAGGTGTGTATTTAGTCACATAGATTCCCTTTTACTATGAATAGATGAAAAAAAAAAAAAAAAGAAACAAACCCCTGGTTTCCATCTAAAACAGTTCTCATATCTGTGCTAAGATATGATTTAGCTATCTCTTAGGCAGAGTAGATTTGATTTGTACATTTATACAGTATTTTTCAGTTCTTTTGAACCACTCAAACAAGTGAGCTTTTTTTAAATTTTAATTTAGTCTCACAACCTTAAGGTATAGTCATTATTTCTGATGTACAAAAATTTATGGCAGTAAACTTGCATTTGTTCTGTATCATCCCATTAAGTTTAATGACACTGTAGCACTTCCAAGCATTTGCTTTAGTCTTGGTCATTGTTCTACCATGAACAAAGCATGCTCTCTTTCTCTGCATTCTCTAAAGCAACTAACCACTTCCTGCCCCAGCAACAAGGGTTAAATGTTACTGCATTTGGACCTAGTATGCTGTGCCACCTGAGCCAGGAGAAGGAGCTGTACCTCGGTGTTTGGCCTGAGATGAGACCAGACGGTGTAAACTTACAGCGCTTTTATCAAGCACTGGGCTCAGTGCAGTATCTCCTACCTGCCACAGCGACATATAGAAAATAACCACAGCTCAGTAAATGTACCAGAACTTGTTAAACTATCATGTTCATCAATGTTAAACTATCATGCTTTGATCATGAATCAATGACCTAAGAAGAAATTCTCCTCAGAGAGAGCAATTATCCTCAAGGGCTTGAGTATGTTGCTGCTTCAGGTTTTTTTGCTACTGTCCTGCACTGATTGCTGAAATATCAATTTTGTTGTCTATTATTACTCAGGCTTGTTCAGCATACTTGATTTCACACTCCACTTCTCTCTGAAGACTGCTGTTCTAAATTGTTTCCTCTAGAGTGTGATCATCTTGTCTTTTTCAAAATAAAATTCCACCTTTTTGGGATTACACTAACCCTTCTAATCCTCTTTATGTTCTTTTTTTGGCCATGGAATTTTCCCTAATTTGTCAACATCTTAATAAAAAAACATGTTACTTACTCCATTGTTCAAGATTCTTAATGGCCATTAAGGAGAACCAGATTTAATACCAATGAGTACAGCTTCTCTGCAACATTAACTTTCTCCAAGTTCATACACTATAGTGACTCCACCTTAATTATCATCCTAATTTGGTTTCATTCCAAAGAAATATAAGATTCTGTCTCTTATAAATCATTCTTATATATATATATATATAAGAATATATATATATATATATATACAATATATATATATATATATATACATGAAAAATACTTGACTATGTGCCTTTATTGACTATGTGACTATAGGTTGCCTATAATCACCCTATGTTTGTTACTTCTGCAATTTGATTTAATGTTACTATATTCCTTATTCTATGGATTTTTAGGCATTGTAATGATAAACATTTTGCATATGCAAACACTAAAGCTTCACTTCCCTGTTTCTATTCTTCAGAAGGGAAGTAGTTAGTATTTTTGCATCTTTGTGCTTAGAATCCTTTTTCTTTTGAAGCACAGAGTAATGTACATTAAGTGATGAATGTCTTTAGAGAAACAAAGATTTTAATTTAAAATTTCCAACCATTATTTACTTTAGATAATAATAAATTAGGATGAATGCTCACCTCAAACCACCAAAGAAATTTTGTTTGGCTAAAATAATAAGAGCTATGAAATAACTTAGCACTGTCAAGTTTTTAACTCTTTTTCTGTTCTTATTGCTTCTTTATGGATAAGTCTTGACTCTCCCCTTCCAAAGGTGAACATTCAAACTTACTGTGTCAGGCTGGTGAGAAAAAACAAGTTGCTAGAAACTATTTCTTTTTTTAAATCAGAGAAATATATACCATGGATCTCTGTTATGAGGAAAGAAAATAACCCCAAAAACTGTTGTACAAAATTTTTACAATGAATGAAAAGGATGCAAAATGGGTTAGGAAAACCAGTAACCTTGTTAAGGGCAAATAAATTTCTCTGATTTTGATCTACATTAATGAGTCAATACATACCATTATCTAAATCTTGCAGCAGTGCTTTGGGTCTACATGAGTTTGCTGCAGACACCACACAAACTATTATGGGATGAAAGGTCCAGAACTGCCCTAGTTTTAGCCTTATACAGAAATGGGACCATTGACACTCAAAACACATAAAGGAATGTACAACAAACTGTAAGATTTTGCCTAGGATACTTAATTACAGACACACTTTTCCAGAACCAATGGTGTTACTTCCCACAACATGGAAATTCATTTCCAATCTAGCAAACAAGGACGTAGTGAGTATATGTATGTCTGGTGGTTTAGAACCTTTTACACACATTTTTGTAATTGTACAGACTTTCCAAACTTACCTCCTCTATGGATAATCAAAGAAGTTTCACTTCCAACAGGACATTCTTTAAGTATATCCACTACTTCTGCATGGCTCAGGTTCTGTACATTCTGCTGGTTGATCTCAACAATGAGGTCACCTTCACACAAACCAGGACATCCCTGAATGTCTAGAATTTGCTTCACCCTCTGTCCTGTAGGACTGTCTGCTATAGTGAAGCCAAAGCCCTGGGCCCCTTTCACAATGGTTAAGGTCATGAGTTCAGCTTGGGTGGCCCCAGAAGAAGCCATTGATACATTATCATCATGGGCAGGTGGTGGGAATGTGCTATCAAGCTGACTATCTGCTGGAATGGAGTGCAAGGAGTGTGGTGGTCGATCTGTTACGTCTGGAACAGACTGAGAAGTCCTAGAAATGTATTCCAAATAAGTTTCATAGTTATGTCTTCCATTTACCACTACCGGAGGCCTCTCCATTACTGCAAGGGGTGGCACCATGCTGTTGGCAGGATCTTCAGGATCAAAGGGCAAAGGGTATCCACGACATAGCACCAAGTTGACACTCTGACCAATAGGAACAGACTGGAAGAGTTTGACTACATCTGCGTGAGTATGTCCAAGGACACAAACTTCATTAATATAGACAATCACATCACCTAGAACGAGAAGAACAAACAGTGACAACATGAGACAACTTCCGTTGCTGTATATGCAGTGCATTTTTTTAAATGAGATAGAAGTCTACTTAAAAAAATAGGATAAATTCAATCAACATACTGACTCATATAGGAGAGACAAAAAAGCAAAGTTTGTCTGGCAGCAAATGCAATACAAAGACACAACAACAATACCAGTTATTTTCTGCGTAAGCTCACAGATGGAAAATTCATATGGATCCAGACATTCACCTTTTCTTAACATTTCCTCCCTATTTTTCCAACTCTATTCAGTGTAGTCTCCATAGATCACTTTTTTATAAGGCAAAATGGATGACTATTTGGAGAGTATGTTGTCAAGAAATACCATTGTTTGGTGAAGAGTAAAGGAAAAAAAAACCTAAGTATTCCTAGACTTAAGAATCAATGAATAGCAATGCAAGACTGTGTATGCATGTGCATAAGGAAACACTTTTTGCATTGACTATGGTATTGACACTTTTTTGTTAAATTTGATTACTTGCCATCAGCCATTTAATACTGGTTACAGTCATTTCCTATTCTAGGCATGAACTATCTATTTTACATAATATAGAGGTGTTTCAGGGCATTTTGTTGTAGCCAAAAGGCTCAAGGACAATGACACAACACATTTTTTTGGTAGGTTCAATAGCTTTTACATCAGAAAAATCTAGGCAAACATATGAAAATCAGTTTAATATTTTTACCTAAGCAGCTGATCAAATAAAACCAAGGACACTACCTTTAACTTAAAATCTTGGCTCACGTATAGCAGACCTACCAGTTGGAGCATATGGAAGAAGAATGCTTTAAGTCAACAGGCTATTTATGGGTCTCCATATTGCCCATGCACCAACCATCTACTGTTGCTGAAAAGTTCAGAAATAAGTTCAAGATTCCTCCTGGTGTTAAAATAGATCTGTATATTTATAGCCATAAATAATTTTTTAATGCACTGTTAAGGTGCATATTAAAGTAAAAATGAGTTATTGGTGCAAACAATATTCAGAATAGTTTGATGACCCACAGTCAGTTTTCACTTTCATAAAAAAGTGCATCTTTATAGAGAAAGAAAAGGATATTTGGTTGGATAACTCTAGAAGTTAAATTATTTTTTTTCTAAGTGAAGACTGTTTTATTATCTTATCATTAATCACTAGGGTACTGTGAGGTGTCTACAAGGTACACAATTCAAAAATTGACACTTCCCAACACAAAGCTTTTCAAAGGTATTTGAAATCTCAGCAATAAAATGAGAATGATTTAGGGAGAAGGTGGTTTGGGTGGAATTGCTTTAAGTGTATTTATAAAATTATGTCTTTCAAGTACTACAATCAAAATATCTAATCCAGCAAACTGAGGATGAGAATGTCATCAAGATGCCAATGCAGGGGCTGTTTCTAAGTGAGGACAAAAGGCAAAGGCTGTTCCTATGTGAAAATGAAATGGTCAATTCCCACATGATCAGTCTGTGTAACAGCCCAGCAGTAATTAATTGCATATGCACAAACTGTGATTCAGAGGAAGATTTCTTCAGAGGGTGCCTAGAAAAAAATGCTAAGGAAGATTGTTTAAATGACATATAAACCTTAGGAGCTGCAAATGCTTTCTTAAATGTGTATCATAAATAGATTTCTAAACAAGCACAAACAGTAATATCACTTCATAGGCAGTGCTGAAAAAACTCCATTGCTTTTGTCTCAAACAGCTGAAAATAAAGCAGTTTTCAAAAGCAAAAATCTGAAAGAAAATATGCACTGTAAAGATTACCGTGGCAATGGCTGCTATTCCTTATGATTTGCTCATGCCCTAGTATAGAAAGATCTTACCTGCATTCTCATCCCTGGCTCCCACGTTAGCAGTGAGGCTGACACTGCTCACAACAGGACTGCTTCTGTTGAACTGAGAGCTCTTCAGTGCATGCTCCTGTTTCAGTAGCTATGCCTTAATAGTAACCTTTCGACTTTTTAATCCATGCAGTCTTTATTTCCCTGAGTGCTGGCAATGCAGCTATGTGGTGGGAGGAGACCAATCTGTTTGTTCATCCTCTCTTACAATACATTAGCAGAGTGCAAAATGAAAAATGCAATTTTTGTGTTGGTCAAGTAAAGCATTGCCTGTTTTCAGCCCTTCACTTTTAAGTATTTGGACAGGATTAGCTACAATATAAAACTTGAATCAATATGGTTTTGATATAACAGAACATTACATAAAATAGTTGACATTAGATCTCTAGTGAAAAGAAATTAGCTTTTGCAAAAGGAGTGCAGTCAGGAAACATACAGGCCAAGTAGTCCCTTTCCTCAGTCATTACACAGGCAAAAATCTGAGCACTAGAAGATCTTGGGTAAGAACTTCTTCAAATAACAAACTGCCATTATCCCTCACAGGCCATCAGAAAATTCTTCTGCATTTCCTGAATCAGTATATATTTAAAGCTCTTTGTTGTTATTACAAAGGTATAACATGAATAGCATGCCTGTGCAGACCCTGAAACTGTAACTCAGTCACAGTGGGACTGTTTGTGACCCACCTGCTGTACTGTTACATGGAGAATGTACAGCCACAGGTTAAGTGTGATGAACACAAGGGCATGAGTTACTAAGTTCAGCTCAAAGAAAGGAGTTACAGTGGGGCTGCAGTGGGGAGAAACTTTCAGATCTTGAGACAGGAAGGAGGAATAAAAGGGGTTAATTTCAGAAATCCTTCAAATTAATCTCTCTGCTGTACTTTCTCCAAACCTAACTCATTTTTCTAAGGCTGAGAGTTCTTCATTGCTGACACAGAGAGAAGTACTCAGCATTTGGTAGGAAGAGACAGATAAGTTAAGAGCATTACAGAGCCAGTGCCATGTTAATGCAAAGTTCAAAACCTCTCTTCTTTAGGAAACCTCCCTTAAAGGTTCCTGTAGCATCTTTTCTGCATGTTCTCTTCTGCTGCTTCTAATAATAATGGTTGCATATGGAAAAACATAATAGTGATCCACTTTATAACTCCTGTCTGATTTTCTGAGCAAGCCATAGTCTGCCTCCAGAAATCACAGTTTCACAGTGAGTGGGAATCTTTGAAGTTATGCAGAACATTTATATTAAGCATCAAACTTTGCCTGACTTTTAGAATTAAATTTACTAAAATGACTAGAGATTGCTTACAGAACTGAGCTTGGCAGGGATCTCTAGAAGTCATATTGCCCAAACCCTGCTCATTTAGAATCACTTAGAACCAGCTGCCCCGGATCATGTCCAGGTGGCTTTTGAAAACCTCCAAGGGGGTAGACTCCACATCTTCTCTGGGCAACCTGTGCCAGTGCTCCAAGCAGGCAAAGTGTTTTTTGATGTTCAAAGGGAATCTTCTATGTTAGAGTGCTTGTCCATTGCCTCTTTTCTTGCAACTGGAAAGAACTTGGCTCCATCTTCTTTATACAGGTATTTACGTAGATTGATAAAATCCCCCCAGGCCTTCTGTTCTCCAAGGTGAACATATTCTCTCTGAGAATTTCATCTTCCTCACTAGCCTGTACAAACTGTACACATGCCCTACAACCTCATCTTACTTGAGACTGTTCAGGGATGAGGGAGCCCAGAAGGCTGATCTATGGAGAAGGCAACTGAATCAGATTCTCTAGATGAACTGGCATGGTTTATAGACACCTAGCAGACAACAGATACTCTGGCCTACATCTCAAAAATCTACACTGCCACAACAACAGATTCTTCAATGTCTAAATTCAGCACTGAGTTAAGAATCTTAAAGAATACTGACAGCAAGCAAATTTTTCAAACTGTCCTAAAGTTACCTCTGATTTAGTTAAGGCTCTTGAACTAAACGGAAAAAATTAGGAAATGGATCTGGACAGGACTTCCTGGATGGCTAGTCCCCTGTCGTCAGATACAACACACTATTTTACACCTAATGAAATTTGATGTCTTCACAGAAACAATCACAACCCCCCCATGATATTTCATATTTTTAACCAGCTTGTTTTGCTTATTAAAATCTGTTGATCATTACTTATTGTCATGTAATGTTAATTGACTCAGTTGCCTGAATGTTTGATTAGAGGTTACATTTTGTTACCAACATATTTCAAAGCAAAAACCGGAGCTATATGCTCTGTCATTATCTTTAGTTGGATTAGTAACTGGTGAAGAAATTTCTGAGCTTCAATATCTTTTAATGACAGATTCTTTTTACATTCCTCTCTACAATATTGTTGCAGAATTAAATCTGACACCCTGGGGATTTTCCACAAGCATTAATTCTGAAAAAAACCCCAAACCCCTACATTTTCATGCTTGAAGTGCTTGATCCAAACAGAATGTGTTTTATTGACATAACCAGTTTCATCACACATTATCTTATAGTTTCAGGCAATTTTACCAGCTCTATTTAACTCCTTTCTGAAGAACCTGTACTATCCAGTTGACTCCAGTTACTGTTTCTGATAGGTTTTTGCTACCCCTAGATTCTCTGTGTAAACATCTTGCATTTGTAGGTAAAGTTTGTCCAGTTTCTTACTGGTGTTCCCACTATTTGTATACGAACCTTTTACCTATTTCTTCTTACGTTTCTTGTGCACTTAGGTTTCTGACTGTACTTCAGTGAACCAAGTTGCCTACCAGACTGCCACTCTCATTATTATTTAGAATTTACTAAACTTTGAAGTATGAATGCAGAGAAAATAGTGCAGATTAGTTCTTCAATCAAAATTTAGTAGAAATGTCTCCATTCTTTCTGACAGGTTTTTGATCACGCTTTTCGTGCTATGTTTATGTGCTTAAAATATGACAGAATGCTGTGATTTGGGGTAGAGACAGCTCTGCTACCCCCCTGTAGCCAGCACAAGCCAATAGCAACAGAGCTAAAACCAGCTCATGGTTTGTCAAGTCAGCACAGGACACACCAGCTCTGCAGGACTTGGGCTGCATAATTTTTTGCTGCACTTATAGCCCACATAAACTCTGCTAACTTCTCCAACATTACTTATTCCCACTTGCATTTCTCACCCATATAATCTAAATTCTGCATATGCATACTTTGCATCAGTTTCAGAACTAGCAATACATGATTACTTCATCGTTGAAGCTTTCCCTTCACCTGCCCACCCACACACTCTACTGTCATTACCAGATATTTCTGTCACTTCTCAGCAGTGACCTTGTCTTCTCTTTCTGCAGAGTGCTGCAAGATTGCTGGCACTGGAGAGCGTTAATAATAAATTCAGAGCACGTTTCCAGTATCAAAATATGAAACATGGGGGTAATTTTAATAACAACAGCATGTGATTGATGGTCATGAAAGAAGCAAAGATTTGTAAAAAATGAGCCATTTTTACATTCACACATACACTTACAAGCAGCAGTGCAGAGAATTATTGTGTGAGGGATCCTTTAGTTAAACAGTAACAGATGAACTACATTCTGAAACTTTGAAGCTCAATTTTCCTCCACTTGCCATAGCTGTTAATTCAGTGTGTGAATAAATAATTTCCATTAAAAATGGCTAGAAACATTTTTGGGCTGTAAAAGATTTCAGAAAGTTCTGCATAAACAGAAATTTTCTGATTTCTTGTACTTTGACTTGCCACAGAACCTTGTAAAACCTATTTGGCTCTAGCTGCTGAGATCTGACAGCCTGACTTTTACAGACAAAAGATAAAGCCTAGGGTCCTGCAGTTCATGGTAGCCTGATTTATCTTAAAAAAAAAAAAAAAGAAAAAAGGCCCTAATTTTATTAATAATCAGTATAAAATTACCCTTATTTTTGAATAAAAATTTTGAAATTACAACAACTTCTTAAAGAAGATTGCAGTGTAAGAGGACTATTGCATACTAGTACTGAAATACTCAAAACACCTGCCAAGAAAATACTTACTTAGTTCTTCTAAAGAGGAACATTAGATTAACTGCTAAAACATATCAAAAAGGCAACCTGGGGAGAAGTACATGCATACAATAACTCAATAACTACAGCTACTGATCAAAAGAGCTAAATTTAAAACTGACCACATTATTATCAGCTTTATAACAACTTTCTCTGATAGGCAGTACTGCAGCAGCCTCAATAAAATGAAAAGAGCTGCTGGGAGACATAATGGGCAGCTGCCTCTGCATTCAGAAAGAGTTTCAGGACCACTTGCTGGTATGTGAGAACACTAAATAATCCATTAAAATATCACTGTTCATACTGGTATGGAAGAACCATTTCCCAGTCTTCATCACATACATGTTTAACCATGTGTGGCAAACTCGGCAAAGCTGACAGGTAATCACTATCCACAGCTCCTTCTTTCCCTCACTGAACTCTGGGAACTGAGGTTCAGGGGGAAAAAATCAGGGTAATGAAAATTATTATTTATGTAATCGATCATTAATTATGATAATAATTTATTATTTCTTTAAATTGGACAAAAAGTCAAGCCAAAGTATTCCTAGGCATTCAGGCACTCGAACTGACATAAAATAAAATAAAATAGGCCTAGATTTTTTTCTTTCTGAAAACCTGAGCAAAAAATGTAAATCATCTGTTTGTCAGATTTGAGTCAGTATTTGTGCAAAACAGCATCGCAGGAGTGGTAACTTGGGATAAAATCTGTTCCCATAATTGTACTTCATAATTTTCATCTGAGCACTGGCTGTGAACTTTGCTTCTAGGGCTAACACAAATATGTGACACAGACACTTGTCTGCAACTTTACCCAAGATTCAGATTTGTTGAGTAAGCAGGTGCCATTTTTATACAGTCAATTTTTTAGAACCCATTTTAATTCTACTGTGACTCAATGCATATGCCTAATTAAAAAGCTCTCTATTCAGAATTTTTGTGCTTAACCAGCATGTATCATGTAATTACACTCAGGCAGATGTGGATTAGTAGAAGAAACTATTCCCATTTTATTTGTATTTTGCATATAGTGGTAAAAGTTATTTAAATAGAGGCATTTATTTGGGAGAGAAATAAAATACATTCAAAAAAAATCTGAAGACCTTGATTATTTGCTGATCTAGTAAACATGAAACATTGTAGATTAAAAAATGTAAGCAATGCAATAGCAAAAGCATACTTAAATAATGCTGGTCATAAAGCAGTAAAGAGTAGGCAAATTTTCTTCCTAGAAAGTTTTTCACTTCTTCAAGGATCCGAAAGTATAGCATGAATGTTAAAACTTCTGCTTTCCAAAAAAGGTAATTACTTAAAAGATGGTAAACATATTGGAGGCAACACCACATAAAAAGGAAAAGGTTCCATTTTCAAGGTAGCTTTTTATTTACAAATTATGTAAGCTTGCTCTGTCTAAGCTTTGCTTGCAGGAACTACTTGTGCATCCTGAAACGCCTGGTGTGAATGAACTGCGTGACAGAGCGTCAGTGGATCTGAAGAGCGAGATAAAAAATGCATGCCATGTTTGCATTGCTATTTGGGATAACTTTGAAAGGTGTCACTGCGCGCAGAGGCTCATGAAGAAATGAAACCCTTTTTCTTTAGAAAAAGGAGGTCAAAATTTACAACACATTTGCTTTTGTACGCACATTTTATTTCTGTAGGCAGCACATCACATTTATCCAGGTAATGGCTCCCAGGAGGAGGAAAGTAGCCCAGCCAGCCTCCTGGCAGCCTAAAGGCAGAGGGGTATGGAAAAGCATGATGTAAATAGCAAGCAGCCCCTGTGCCCCACTGGGAATCCTGGCCATGTGCCACCTGTCCCTGGTGGAAGATTTTCAGCAGCAATGTCAACTGCATGCCATTGCCACTGCTGATTCCTGACATAAACTGTCAGGAAGGAAGAAGGGAGACGGATGAGGTGAGGAATTAGATGGAGCATTTATAAAGATGCTGCAGCACGCTGACAAATGCTTTCATACGTGGAAATATAAATATATATGTTACTGGGAATTTTTAGTTATAGGCAGTCATGTTGTGAACTGAAATAGTTAATAGAGCTATTTTATTTCTTTGAGTAATGCTAGCACCATGAAGACAAGAATAACTAGTCAAATACTAAATTAGTGATTTGTAAAAGCAACAGCACTTTGTTGGACACTTAAAAAACATGTGCAAAGATAGATGAGTAGGATTCATCTCCATTTAAAATCTATAGAGGTACAACTTGAAAATTCATTTCTATTTTAGAGATTTTATGGTTTCCAAGGAGATTCCTTGTTACTGCAGTGGGCATTACTGCCAGAAATGGGTCAGTTTTATAACTGTTATCTATTTGGTAAGACTACGATTTTCATCATTGTTTGATCAATACTTTGTTTTTCCTGCTACACTCACACAGTGCCCATCCGGGTGCCTAATTGTCCAGCTGACTCTCTGAGACCAATACAAATCTGATTTGACTATCAATCAGGTTATTAATTTATCTTAAGGCTAAGACTTAAAGCTAGTGGATGTTTTGTGTATTCATTGCTCAAGTCCACATTCTGCTGACTAAGATCAACGTGAGCTGCCAGCAATGTGCTTATTCAGATCCAAACCATGGATGTGGGCACCAGGGTTCTGAAGGGGTTTCGCTGATGTACTGCTTAGCAATGTTAATATATAATAATAATCATATGCATCCACACTCTTTCAAAAGAAATGTTTACTGTTGTCCCAGACGCTACCTTTTATGATATAAATTCACTACCAAACTTTATGCTGAAGAATCTGACTGATTAACATCTTAATCATGCTGTTAGTTGTAATGAAATGTGTGCTCACTCACTGCTTCATCCTAGAGCTTCTGGAGGTTCTCCTGTCATGCCAAACCATAAATTCAGAACATATATATGCACACTCCTAGTTGTAGATATATATAAATTCTCAAATCTTGATCTATCTTGAAAGTAGTCAACTGCGTTTACAGGGTCAGCACCTTTCAGAAAATGATATTTCAAAAGCGGTCTGGATCACTACAGATTAATGTTTTCAATCAAAATTAAAGACAGGAAGCATTTTATCAAGCAGAAATTAAATGTATCAAAACAGGGAAATAATTTCCAGCTAAATAAAGGGATTTTTACTAATTGTCCACTACATATAAATACCTCAGTGCATTTGAAATGGAGCTATATTTGATTACCAATTTATTAACAAATGCTTATGCAAAGGTATGGCTAGTATATAAATAATTTTCTACTCATAAATTTTATAAAGACCATTCAAATTTTAGTTTATATGTGCTTATCTTATGTATTGCCTCTATATTTTCTTTTTTTGATAGCAAAATCATCTACAAAAATAATTACATTAACTTCAGAGGGTTTCTTACACAATTCCTATAACAAAAGATCTCAATAGTTTTTCAGGCATGTATGAATATATTACTTGCTTTAAAAATGCATGGTAAAGATAAATAATGGAGTTCCTGTAGGTTCTCTAAGGTTTTGCAGATTTTTCCAGGTTAATAGAGGGAATGTATTATCAAACTGACCTTCCTTCCAAGCAAATGTTGGTTGCCTTAATATCTCTAGAGCCTCTTGCACTGCCAAGCACTCATTTTCAAGGACAATATATTTTTATTCTTTGCAAAAAAATTTAAGACCTTCACTACTGAATCATTCTTCTTTCACTTTCATTTCTGAATACTATACTGATTATAAACTACAAAATTCAGTTTGCATAATTTTTTTTTTTTTTTTTTGTAAGGAGGCAAAATCATTAAGAAAAGTCCCACCAAGCTCCTTCTTTAAAACTGCTTTATAACACACAGAAAACTCCATCCTTACAATAGTTAGGAAAAGGTCACTTTCTAGCCTTATAGCTTTATGGCTAAGAATCACATTCCCTTTTTATGAGGATTATCCAATCTCCCACTAGCTATTCTTCCTCCTTTTATGTCTCATCCACCTTCTCTATTTTCTGTTTTGATTTCTGAGAGAAAAGAGAATTTTTGGTGCTCTTGTATGGTTTACAGCACTGAGAAATCACAATATTGTTGTGACTTCATTTCCACTGTCGCAACTATATGACCAATAACACCACTGATAGGGCAAATAGTCCATCATTTTCCATTGCAATATAGAGGTTCAGCTGAATGTTTGGATCCCAACTCTTGCCACAAACCGCTTCAATATGGATACATCAATTGCTGTTCAGTAGTCAAATCTCAGATTTTATATATAAAGGGGTATTAACCCTGTTGTGTATGAGAGCAACAATATCTTCCTCTTCATAAAAGACATAACTTTTTGGATGCCTATATTCATTAATTTTTTAATTAGCTAATGAATAAAAATAAATTAAAATGTGTTATTATGAATGACTGTGATGCCACATCAGACTATTTGTTCAGACCATGAAAAAGTAGTCTCACTCTATGCCTGCCATTTCCCAATGTTCCCTGTGAATTGTCCCATGATAATTAAAAAGGCCTTTTCCAAAATTATTGTATCTGATTTTTCTTCAAAAGGCTGCCACTTAATATCATTTGCTTCCACACAATATTTCTATCCTGCTCCTGACAAAGTAGATGGCACCATCTGAGTACCACAGAAGCATACACTGAGAGTGTATTGCTTCTATGTCCATCAAAAACTGAGATCCCATCTCATTGGAGATGGTAGCCATAGTGGTTGGAAGTGATTAATGGAAAAGTTATCTCAAGCATATTATATGCACACCTTCCTCCTCTTTGGAAAGCCTTTAAAAATGGTGGGAAGTGGGACAGCCACTCCATAAACTTCCTTCGAAGAAATGCTACATGAGAAGTGCACAAATTAGGGCAAGAGCAATTCTGTGATTCTGTGAAGAGTACCATGTGTTAATGGATGCAGCACACTGGAGAGAGGGGATAACTACAGGTGAGCACTGGATGAGAGTGTGTGCTGTGGGGTACAGGAATGGAAGGAGCAGGAGGAACATGGGACATGAATGCCAGCAGCGGAGTGAGAGAGAAAGCAGAAATTGCTGTGCACTGGGTGCTTTGCTCTTCCCTGTTTTAAAAAACCCTAACTGCCTGCCTGCCTAAGAGCCTTGTCCTGCTTCAGGAAGGCACAAACAGACTGGATTATACCAGTGAAACCTGCTCCAAAAGCTGTTTTTAAATTGGAGGACAATTTACATTAAAACCCCTTCTGTTCTTTCTGCTTCTCATGGCATTTTAAGTATAAAATTATTAATTTTTCTGACTTGTACGCAAGCAATGCTCACATACAGGCACTATCTGAAAATGGTTTCCAGACAAAAAACACAGTCAGGTGTCAACTGCTTATATGTCAACTGCAATTCTTAGAAATATGGTGAGATTACACAGTCATTATTTCCAATGAGGATTTTAATCAGAGAAACTCAGGTACCTAAGATCAAACTAAAAAAATGCAAACAACCTTGGGTATAAAAATGAAAGCATGCTTTTTGTCTATTTTAGTTCTTACTGCTTTTACTACAAACTATGAGTTCAGAAAAAACCTCAGGACTGTCTTTGTGAATCACTCAAACCCAAGATGGGGCTGCTGACGCTAACAAGAGACATCACTATAAATGATACTGTCCTACCAGCAAAGCTAAGCATTACTGGGTGAATGAATTCAGTGTTTGCTTGACCTAGTGCATTTTGATTTCATGGATTTTATGATGATATATATCAATGAGACTCTATACCAGTTCAATACAATAAAAAAACCCCCAACAAACAATATTCACAACACAGAACATGCTTTTACAACAATTGATAAAAATGTACTAAATGTTAGAATTACAAAATATAATTTGTCCCTAATTTTATTCCATTCACAGTTGATACATTATATTTTCAATTAATATTTAGAAAAATAAATTACATAATTTTGAAACCGACAGTCCTTTAGCTGTTCTCAGCAAGGAATCCCCAAATCGTTTAGCCTTGAGAAATTTTACATAAAGATGAACCAAATCTATCAATGTAGTAAATGTCTGGTAAGCCTTTAATACTGTAAACTCCTTTTGAAACATTTTTAAGCATTAATGAGTAAGTGGAATTACAGTTAAACACTGTGAAGAAACAAATTCTGAAGAGTTCTATCATTTTATTTTTATTGAAACTACCCAGTCTTTTCACTATCCCTCCAAAAGTAGGTATATTTGTATCTGTTATGGCAAAACTACTGTAACAGCACTCCCTTGGGAAGGAGTATTCTGATTAACTGGGACTGTGGAAGGGGTTTATGGAAAAAAAAATCAATACCATGTTTTTAATGTCCCTATAGCACCGTTTCTAACACTACTTCTATGAATTATTCAATATGCTCAGGGTAACTAGTGTGAGCGCTTCTCAGCATGCTTATTTGTGATGTGACAGACACCACAAAAAGAGAGGACAGTAACTTTGATATTAGCAGTGACCACATTTTTGTTCTCTGACTTCACTATTCTCCCAGATTTATTGCAATGAGGTGCAAACTAAATGCTGAATACCACAGTTCCACCTAGTAGAACTCATCTAAAACGTACTTTTGGAAAACAGAAGAATGCATATTTTCACACTTTTCATATATCTTCAGCTAGCTTCAAAACCAGTACTGATTTAGAAGGAGAATAAGTGGTCCATCTACTCTAAAAACCGGAAAGCATGTTTTGGATTTTGTGGCAATCTGGAATTCATAGAACAGCAAGCATAGCTGTTTCTCTGGTGCAGAGCCTCTGATAAGCAGAGGTGGCACATTTTCTTCCAGCTGTGATCACTTGGCCTTGAAGGCACAGGACCTTCATTCACCCTGAGAGAGCAGAGACCACCTGCCCCTGCGTCCAGTTTCAGGCTGCTGCTATCAGACAGAGCCCCATAGCACCAGAGATCCCTTGAAGCCAGCCTAGCACAAGGGAACAGTGGAGCTGATAGCATCAAGTAAGTGATGAAAATAGAGAAAAAACAAATACTAGCAGCAATGGAAGGAGAAATATAATGATGTGAAAAAATTGTGAGACAGTGCCTACTGTGGCCCATGCTGGCCAAGGCAGCTGAAAGGCATTTCTGTATTTGCACAGTCCTTGCCAGCCAATAGATAATCTTATAGAGAACACATCCCCCAAACCTATTAATGGCTTTGTCCTTTCATTCAAAAATATATCATCATTAAAATGAGTAATAGCACAAAATGAGGCTCAGGTCCAATGGCAAGCCTTCTGCATGCATAGGGAAGAACTGCTTGCACACAATAAATGTGCTTCTGTTCCACTGGAGCCTATGCAGGTTTTAGTTTGGATTATAACTAAATATTTTCTCAACTCTCTTACACAGTCCCTACATTTCTTCTGTTGAAGGACTCTTGCTTGCCCTCCCCCCAGTCATGAAAAGTAGAATGACTGCTTTTCTGTATGGTTATTTTTGTGTAGTTAAAGAGAATCTGCAAAAGCAAGACTCTTTAAGATGAATGATAATATATTCTTCTTTTTCACTTGCACAAATAGAATCCTATAGGGAATGATGCTCTTGAGGCATAACAAGGATTTTGAATACCTTAGTAAGACCCAGATGTGCTTAGATACCAACAAGATGTGAAAGAGGTTAAAAACCATTGCCATTAAAAGAAAAATTAGTTACATGAGCATTCTGCAATTTCCTCAAACCTCTCACTCTTCCAAATTAAAAGAGAGATGCAGACACAAAAATATGAGGTGTGCCTTTATCTAATGGAAGGATTATATTGTTGCATTAAATTGACTGATATGCAAAGAAATGAAAGAAAAAGGAATGAAAATTATATGCGCTTAATGTGATTTTTCTCTTTTATAGATAAAACGGGATATAAAAGAACATCTAACTCCATCACCAATAGCAATAAAATAGTAAGGCTATGGTGCATGAGAAATTTAAATTACTCTGAAGGAGTAGGTTTGATATTTAGCCTGTCCCTAAACCCTGCTATTGCAGGATGCAAACAAAGGTCACAAAAAAAAGTTGTAACTCATGTAATTTCTAATATTTGGGAGACGAACTTGCTGTCACTGCATGGAAGAGTAAAAATCTTGCTAGAGTCTGTTAAGTGGATGCAATTATACTGTACACGTATCATGCACCACTCTCCTTGTCAACTGGACAGGAGTGCTTGCATTGCCATGGGATGGCTGTCAGAAACTGACTTTCTCCGTCCAGTCTTGACTCTGAGCTAGGTTGTTTCAAGTATCTTTTATGATTTCTATTATATACTCCAAATTTGGGGTAATCTTTTGGAAAATTAAAGATTAAAGGTTATTTACATTGTGTCGATTGTGTTTGCATTGTGCAAACAGATTTTGATACAGTCTTGATTGAGATCACACTTTGCATTTTATTCTATGATATAGGGTCTTTGTTCTAGCCCCTCCTTTTTCCCATACTTGGCCTGGCTGTTTCCCACAGCTGTGTTTTCCAGTTATGTGAGAGAGAGAAGGGGGGGAGAGAGAGAGAGAGCGCCAGCATGATGTAACTTGCTATGGCCACTGCCATTACTGCACAACTTAACAGCAGACCCAAATCAGGGAAAGCCTGGCTTTTTCTGTCAGCCCATGGTAAAGCATGTTTAACACAGAATTCACACTGGAGAAAAAAATTAGCACCTGATTCTGACACACACATTCAAAATGAGACAAACATCTAAGAGTGGTTATATTTGTATGTGGAAAAGATGAAATCCTATATACCTGGGACCAGGCTGATCACACCTAGCTTGGGGTTAGGTAGAAGATTTTCTCAGTCTGTGGCAATTTTTCTGGAATAGGTAAATTAAAAAACCCTCTAAAGGTAAGAAATATTGTGATTTTGTTTTTTCACTGAATGGAATTAAGACCATTATATTTTCAATGTGAATTATTTTAATATCCCCCAACATATTTTGAAAAATATTTCTTACAGTTGACTTCAGATTACAAGTATTATGCCCTAGCAAAGATGAATTCATTATTCTTGTAGCAAACAAAACCATTGAAGTATCACAATCCCGCTTTCAGAACTGAATGAACTATTGAAAGATAGTACTTACAACACTGCACATTTTAAAATAAAAATCTATCTGCTCAGCACCTTGGCTGGAGTGGAATTTTTGGCACAAACAATTGCTCAAGTACAATTATTTTTATTATTCCTATTGACCCAAACAAATCAGAACTACTTTTTCAACTGTGCTAGAAACACTTGAATACCTTATATAATAGCCAACGGCATTTTCTTTTGAAGCAATCAAGTTTGGCCTAAAAAAATACACTCTTGTCTGATATGCAGAAAATAATTGGAACAAGACAGACTAAAGAGATTAGAAAAAAAAAATCTGCCAAAAATAGGAAGTTTGTTTGAACTCTGAGTACTGATGCTGCCATTGTGACCTGTCTAGGAAATGACCAAAGATATGAGTGTTTTTGACTTCTCCCATCTGGGTTAGAACAACTCCCTCTCATTAAAATAAAACAATCTTCTAAAGTGATATTAAAAATATAAACACATAAACATGATGAAGATTTTCATACCACGTGTAGCAGTGCAGTATTGCTTGACTTTCCTGTGGAATTTGTCAGAGGATTCTACTCTCAATCCCAGCTGTTAAATAAACAAGGTTAAATACACATGTGTTTCCAGTGACAAGGTCTGACAGGAGGCAATGTCTTTGCTGTGGATGGATGTGCTCCTTCCGAGGTGCCTGAGGAAAACCTGTCTGAGCACACCAGGCTGCTGTGTGGCACACGAACTTTTGCTGAAGTTTCAGTGCAAGAAAGTCGACTCCAACAAACCCCAACAGACTCCAACAAACAAGTACCAAGAGCATTGGCTGAGGCTCTGCCCAATACCAGGAGAATATCCTGGTAACAGGCTAATGATGGGGGTAAGATTAATGCTGCCCCACACATCTAGGGTGTCTTTCAGTCCCATACAATGAGGTTTCTCCACTTCCCCTTTGCAAGAAAGCACTGTCAGGTTCTCATCATAACCTCAATTTCCACATTTTCCAGTTTCCCACCTCTTTCTGATGCCTTTTTTCAATCACCCCAGTGCAAAACAAGCAATTTTTTCAGTGGTCTTTCAGTCCTTCACCCTGTTACAGGCTTAGCTCTGACAGCTTCTTCAGAACTGACAGGTTTGCAGGATTCAAAGGCATGATTTCAGGCCAGTAATCATGAACTGCTGACAGCCTTTGCTTATTGGGACTTGCTATTTTGCTTATGTAAAGGTGGAATAGAAGAGATCACAAATAACAGAGCAGCAGCATAATCCAACATGCTTCATGACTGACCTTTAGCCTATGAATAAATTCTCAAAGAACGCCAATCAAGACAAGGTGTCCAATATTATCTGACTTTTCCCCAGCAGTACTACAGGTGATGCTCAGTATGGCAAAGAAGGTCTCAGTAAATACTGCATACAATGATGCTGATTTTAATGCAGAAGAGATTATTTTAATAAAAAAAATTAATTTACTTCCATTTGGAGCTAAAGAAGAAAACAATACATCAAAAGGAGTGAAACTGCCAGTGTTTAAAAGATCTGTACTCACATCAGTGCTCTCAGACCTTTCTTGCAGAGCTCCTTTCTTCTTTTCCTTAGAACTTTGCCCTCCCCCTCCTGCCTCCTACACACTCACACATGCATAGAAACACCCACTTTCCAACCATTTCTAGCATAAAATTACTGCCTTTTCTCCTTGCCTCCCTGCAGAACAAAAACAAATTATGTCATCTTCAGCTCCATTATATCCTAGTCTAGTCGGTTTTCTCCTGTTTTGCACTCGGTCTCTGGAGATTGGACCCTCTTCTCCCCTCTTCACCAGCCAGTCACCCCTGAGGCTGATAGCCAGGACTCGGCAAAACACCAAAGCTCCAGACACCAAGAATTTGTCTACGTTCCTGTGCACAACCCTCACTTATTTGGGCATGGCAGCAGAGCAGTGTTTAGGGCACCCTGGCTCTATCACCCTGGCTCTACCACTATTTCCTTCTGGCACCTGCTGAAGGGGGAGCTAAGGGACAGACAGGGGTGCCCAGGCAGCTCCTACTGCTGCACACACAAGAACTTTTGAGAGCAGCAGGGCACCTTGAGCTCCACCTCCATCCACTGACTCAGAGACAACATCACACTTATGTGACTGCTGGAGGGGAGAAGACTTTTGTGGGGCAGAGGGAGAAAAGGCTGGAAGAATTTTTCCAAGGGCTTCTTGCTTTCCATCAGGATTCACTTCATGCCCGCTTCATGGTTGGAAAAGTGCTCCTTATGTCATTGAGAAATTTTCATTACAGGTCTTTAAACAAACAAGCCATTTTTAAAATGTCAGAATCATCAATTACAAAGAGGCAGTCGCGTAAGTGCTGGAATAAACTTTGCTCTTCTTATAAAGGCTGTGTGAGCAGCTAAACAGGGTCAGATGAGAGGTGCATCTGTGCTAAAATCCTGATTCTGGCAACAGACAGTGAAAGATGCTTTTAGAAGTGAACTTCTAATAAAATTGCCTCAAATGTCTCTGTAACTCCCCATTAGTTAAAGGTTCACAAAGCTCCTCAAATATGATTTATACACCGGAAATGTGTTGTCATCTCTAATGCAATTCTGGATAGTTTTACTTCTTGTCATGCATCAAATGATAAAACTCAGAGCACTGACAAAAATATTGATCCATGTGTGTTTGAGCACAGATCTCTCTTTTAATATACATTTCACAATTGAATTTTGACAGTACTTGGCCTTAATATCTTAAGCTGAACTCCATTAAGCTTCTCTTCACTTATGTTTTTAGCAGTTATGATGGGAGTTGCTAAATTCAATAATTATTGGACATTTACATTAATAAAATGATTATTTCTTCTTTTTGATGAGGAAATTGAGATACACAGATGTAAATTAATTTGTTCAAGCAAAATATTTGCTAACTGTCAAGACAGATACTTGCCATTTTAATTGTCCAGCAGAAATTGTATCTTAAAATTAATTACTTAATTTATTCTTAAATTCTCAAAGAATTTAAAATTTGTTCTCAAAAATAGCTAAAGGCAAAAAAATGAGTGGAATTTTTGAACTCTCAGATTTGAATATAGGTACTTGTGTATTTGATTGCACAAGTGTGGAGGCAGAGGTGAATATACATAAATGTAGTAATTTTTTAATACAAAATTAAAATGAAAATTTGAAACTCAGCTAAATATTTACTTTTTGTTTTGATAATCGAATGGTAAAATAAAGCCCTATATGCCAAAACAAAAGAAAATCAAATGTGGCATGGCTGACAATATTGAAAAGTACATCATGCAATATGAAATTCTCACTTTTCATGTCGTCTTTTTATGTCATCTTTCTGACCTCATAGATAATTCTTCTTAAGAAGCAAAATTTTACTATTTATTGAATTAAATAGTTCATGAGAAGATGATGATTATTATTTTCAATGTATATATTTGTCTGTTCATACAAATAGCCAAATCATGTGAGATAGATGTTAATTATATTTGATAGGAAAAAAGTAATTTCTGCAACTGCAGCATTTTTGGCAGCTACTGAGTTCAGTGCATGCTTCTTACTCATGTGGCAACTTGAAAAATTTACAAAAACTGTCCTAATAAATGTGAGGATTACAATAATATATTTATCATCTCCTGGTATATGTTAAACACCATAGTATCAGAATCTGAAGATTTTGCATGATGAAGTTCAGACTGAAGAATGAATTTATGGGCTTCATACACAAAACAAGTGTTTATTTCAATATGAACACTCAAATTGGATAAAGGTGTATTAGGATGTGATAGTGGACAGAATAAATAATTCAACATTTTTTCTGCCTTCATATTTTGCATCCTATAATAAGTATGACATAGTTTTAGTATCCTTGTCTACGCTGTGGCCATTTTTGCACAGAGCCAGACCTTGAATTAGTAGGAATATGAGACTGCACATACTTGAATAATTTGCATCCACACAGTTTCTTTGCTTTTTTACCTTTACTCTTTCAAATTTACTCTAACATATTTCTTGATTTCTGTATGATCTCATTTTCTGCTAAAGATATAGCACATTTGAGCACCAAAATGTCTCCATTTACTCTTTTTCTAGAAGAGACTGAGGCCATTGCTCTAGGTTAAACAGGCTGTGTACGCCTTGTATTTACGGTTTGTGTTGCATTTGTACATAAGAGACAGGATTTTTATATTATCATGGATCATATTTCCATTATACCCTCTCTTCCCATCAAATGACTTCACCATTGGTTTCTGGGTTAAACAAAAACATAACTGCAGGGAGAATCTGGTCAAAGGTGAAGCAGCTGGATAAAAGACAGTAAGAGCTGTACATGTGGAATCTGGCATGGCTGGGCATGTTCAGACCTCAGTCATCTCTAATCAAATATCTTCAGCTTTCTATATGGAAGATTTGTTCTAATGGCTTAAATATTAGAAAAAACTTACCACGTATAAGCAGATCTGCTCATATACTATCTCCTGCAGAAGATCATGTGGCACATTTACATAACCCAGAATTTCACCTATTTACACATCCAGTATTCTGCTGTTTCAAGTAACAAGCACACGTTATCCTTCTTGGGACTCATAATCATAGATCAAAATACAGTGTCTACAAATGTGAGTTTCTTTCAAAATTAAGTAAGTGCCATAAACCGTGAGCACTGTGAGCTGTTTTCTGTGCATAAATATGTACTTTATCAAAGCAGAAAGAAATATTGGTACTCTTTTTGGATTCCTCCTGCATTTCTGTGTAATATGTGGACTTTGAAAAAAATGAGTCACTCACTTCAAAATTAATTTTGAAGAAAAGCCACCATAGGAAAGAAAACAAGTTACATATACAATATTCAATCTTGATATTGGCATATTCTTTATGGATACCAACAATATAAGAAGCAAAATATTGCAAGTGCTAGAGATGAAAATTAATTTATAATCCCCAGTATGTGGCTGAACTTAATCATCAAACTTCTTATAATGTTGTTGTTTGAACAGTTAAATGAGAGAGAATTAAGCCTATTAATTTAAAAAGGAGTTTTGTTGCTTTTTAAAATATTCATAGAATCACAAATGTGAGTTTTGAATTAGGCTAGGGGAAACAAACATCTTAAAAATTGTCGGAAAAGGATGATTATTACAGTAATTAATAGATCAATCACTGGTTGCTCTAATAGTTGATAAGGAAAACCAAAGGAGCCTATTAACACACTCCTTGTTGAAGGAGGAATGAGTTTGTTTAGGAAGGTGTCTAATGTAATTTGCAACAGCCTTTGACATTTGAGATATTGCATGTGACCTGCAGGTACCACACAGGATTTACAAAAGAGTGCTGCCTGGAAAGGAGTGGGATCCCTGCAGCTTTTAATGGCACTGGACACCTATGTTTATGCAACTGAATTGCACCCACATTTTGGTCGTCTTAGTTATCTCTCTTTCCTTCCCTGTTGCCATCCTTCTAGGGAATCTATCTTCCTTAGTGTCCTGCTTTGAACCACCTCAAGTTAAGGTAATACGCATAAAATGTGAGACAGAAGATTCCCAACATTTCTACGTTATGGCAGACTTTAGGGATAAACCCCAAGATATGGAGTCAGGGAGCACTGAGTTCCATTTGTACTAATAATGCAAGCCCAGAATCATCTCATGAAGTGAGACAGCATGTGATGTGGAGACAAGAAGTTCCTAAGAATTTTTTTTAAAATTACTCTTATGACTTAAACAATACACTGTCCATTTTCAATTTAGATGCTCTGCTACAATTGTTCTTTCAGTTTCCATCAGTAATTTTAATTGATGACTTCAAGGGAATAGACGAATGACAGGGCTAAAAGAATCAAAAGCTCTCTTCATAGCTCAAGGAATGTCTGTTTGGAGGCACTACTTAACAAATACTCAGTAGCTCGGAGAGTCAGCCCAGACTCAATCTCTAAACCCCTATCAGGCCGAACAGACAGTGACACATGAATTTTTTGCAACTTTTTGCAATTTTTTGTGATATTGAATATCACACAGCCAACTGAAAATTCTGACAAGGTGCACACAAAGTCCTCAAATTCACACAGTAATAGTGTGTGGTATACAAAATGTAGATACGTTTTTTCAGTCTAGGCTTGTCTCTGTCCTGGTCATCATTCAATGAGTACCTCACAATATAGTGAATATCAAAAGAAAGAAAATATGAAGAAAACACCAAAATAAGAACCTCATGGAGAGTAAAATTTAGTAACTTTGTGACAAATGTAGACACCTTTCCTAGTCCTTTGGTCAAGACAAGGAAAAATTTACAGATATTAATGTGACCACTGTACCAAGTTATCTGAAAGCCATAGAAACATAAAAAATATAATGGAAAATTAATCTTAGAAAAAAGTAGCACAAGTACAAAAAATTTCTAGCAACCTAAGTACTACCTTCTTGTCTTACTATTTACATACAGAGCTCAATGAATTGCCTGCCTTAAATTTGAAAGAACAAGGGATTGAAAAAGAATCACTTGCTATTAATATTCTTAAGATGCAAGTATTAGTTTAACTGTTACCATCACACATTTAAAGTGACAAGTCATATCGTTTTCCCTAGCTAAACTGAGTCTCAATATATGATATCACATAAATAGTAAAACTGGCATTTTTTTCTTTTGCTTTGTGTTTGAAACCCCCTGAATATAATGTGGTCATAATTCAGCACTTTCCTATGTGACAGGGGAACAGAGGATTTAAGATAAATTTAAGATAAGATTCAGATTTAGACCTCTTTAAACAACAAAATATAATTAAGAGGTTTCTTTAAAGAATTCTGGTTACTAGAGACTCAGGATAAAATTGTGAGGACTGGCAATATTGATAGATTGTTAAAACAGGGTTAATTTTAAATCTACAGCACTTGCATAGTTTTGGCATTAGTTATATGATGTGCAAGTTTTTGTGGTGAGAAATACAGAGTGGATTAAATTAAATGGAATGCTGCGTACTGCAAATAGGAAAAAAAGGTTATATCAGTTTTCCTCAGCTATGAACAAGCAGGGCATCTGTTTACTCTGTCCTCATGTCTGGTGCAAAGACCACAGCACTCACATTGTGGTTTACAGTCTCCAAACCCTCACAATCTTCTTGATTTAAAAAGCCAAATTAACTTGTGAAATGAAAGAAGACAGGTATGACAAAACCAGGCTAAGGTTTTAACAAATAGTTACTCTTCGGATGTCTCACAAACAAGAAAATGTAATCAGCACTGCTGGCGGAAAGAACTATAGGCTTTGGTCATATCTGATGTAAATATAGTGCTTCTGCTGTGCTTTGCACCATTTCATCATCAGCCTGGAGGATGCTGGAATACAAGCAGTAAATATAACACAAATTCACACCAACTGGAGTTGATTCTCCACCATGCTGAAGTAATTTTTGTTATTGCTGTTATTTACTTTTCAAACAGTTAATTTTCTTTGAACTCCATGGTATGATTAGCAACATACGGAGACAGAGATGTGCAGTCTCAGCTGGACTAAAACATCACATGAAACATCCTAGCTTCCAAATAAAGCAGGAATAGTAAGAGAAGCAGATAATACAAGCTGGTTTTATATGTGCTGCTCTACTTTCACCGTCCTGCCTCACCTGGCATCAGCTTGCAGCTGCAAGACTGACACTTCATGAGGCCTTGGTGCATATCAAAAGAGTGTTTTAGCCTGGAGATATATAAGACCAATGAAAAGATAGTCCTTCCTCAGCAATCCAACTAGTAGCACAGTTTCTCACTTTCCTAACATCATGCCTTAACTTTGGGAGGCTAGTTTTACTGGAGCCACTGCATGAGAAGGTGTCAGGTAGGTGAGAGAGCTGAATTTCAGCCAGCTTCAGGTCTGTTGAAATCAAGCTCTACATGTATGTGACCAGCTCCTCCTCCTCTTGAGAGGGCAACTGTGGTAAACCAGCAAGGGAAGGGAGTGTTGTAAAAGACAAGATTATTGATTGGGTTTTGACTGATAGCATTTCAGAAAGACATGTCTTATTTGAAAAAGAGTATAGGTACTGTGGTGTGTGGTCATGATACACTGAATGATGTTCTGAAAGTATTAACATTTCCAGATGACTGCCAAAAAATAGATTTGAATTTCAACATTTTTATTTCTTTGGATTGAAGGCATTCTTTGTGCATACGTAGTTCATCTTTTGATGATTTTGATGATTGCTCAAACTAGACAGCTTTCATCTCAGCTGAGCTCACATTAGGTGAGGTGATGGTTTGTTCACGTGATCTGACAGTGGATAAACAGGGAACAGAATTAAGCATCTGTTTGAACTTCTAAAAATTCATTCTTTTGCAGATATCCCCAATTCCCTCTGTCTTGAGTACTGAACTTTTTATAAAGGTTGTATGATATTAGCCTTACTGTGAAAAAATAAGCATTAATGAAACTAGATAATTATTTCCTAAGCCTAGTGACATTGTAAAGATCAACCACCTGATATTGGCTTTGGGTTTCCTCTTATTCACTTAAATAATAACAGTAATGGTTTTGTAGATCAACAAGTATGGTTTCTCCAATTTTCTTACATTTAAAGCAACCTGAGCTTCTTGAAAAAATCATCCAATGCAGAAGATTGTTATGGGTCTTGATGGAATGTCCCTGGACAGAAGCAAGGCCATGGGTCAGTCCTTCTAGCATTTCTAACAGCTCATTCATTCTGGAGATCTCTAAGGTGCAGTAGAAATTCTGAGTGGTAGGTATGGGACCAATCTCTATTTTTTTTTCTAGGCTTCATGCTATTAGTCACACAAAAGTAATAGATGTCTGCTTATATGATAGGTGTAGAGAGCTGTGTTGTAGACATGTATATCTGTTAGCTGAACCTTATCTTTAATTTATGAATTTCTATCTCTAGACTAGATCAACTAATATAGAAAAACTACCATTCCTGAGAGAACAACATCTACAAAAGCCCTAGTTTGCATTGTTTACAGATGATTTAGCATCTTAAAGCTGGCCAAGTGCACGCTTGGCAGATGAAATAAGAGAAAGTATTTCCCCTTTCTTAATTTACACTGTTGAGCTATGACATTTCCCCACCAGTTTATGTTTCTGGAAAGTTCAACCTGCAGTGACCAAAGATATTCATCAGTCAGAAGGGTCATCACCAGACTCCAAGAACCACTTTCACACTATGTCTTTGACCTGTTTCCTGGAAACTTTCACCAAAGGAAATGGAGCTTGCTGAAATGTGGAGTGAGAGTCTTTCCCTGAGCCTGATCATGTGGGAGTGTTTCAGTTTATCCAGTCCATTGAATAACCTTGAGAATTGTAGGAGACTTTTTGCCTTTGCAGCTTGAGCTTTTATCTGACTCAGCCGCAGGCCTAAATCTTTCTTTGCCTTAGAACAGCAGTCAGTCTAAATCACTCACTGTATAAAAATCTTTTCATGTAGATGCGGTCTTTTACCAGTGATGTTCACTCAGCATTTTAATTGAATGCAGGGGCATCTTAAATACAGTTAGTTTTCTGTTGGCTGCATGAGGCTTCAGACAAGACAAAGCAATGTAACCTCCCAGAAAAGAAAGTGGTATCGGCTCCTAGGCTGTCCTGATATAGACAGAGATGCTGTGGAGTGTAATGTTCATATCCAGCAGCTTGATCGAGCTCCAAATGCTAAAACATGTCCTAGAAAGGCATTTTCAGGATTATTAACAACCATTAGCACATAGATGCAAGATTTACATGAGGGCATAATAGCCCCTACAAATTCTGAAACATCTGGCAAATGGGATCAGGAATGTAATTTTGGTTGTTTTTGACTCATCCACTGAGATCTAGTTCCTCTGAGTCTGCTTGTGAGGTTTATTGTGGGTCTAGGACAAATATAAATACCTTTTAGTGCCCAGCACTGGGAACCAAGCAGTTCTGATAGCTTGTCAGGACCTCAGATATCTCTTGTTGCATCTCAGTGCACTCGGTTTGCCTCATTGGTTTGTTTTACATCAATGCCAAGTCACTGCCAGGCAGCTGCTTTTGTGTTCCCAGTGGCCTCCAGGCTTTCAGCAGTGTTCCTCAGAGTTCAGTACTGGGACAGGCACCATTTAACATCTCTGTTGGTGATCTGGATGCAGAGGTTGACTGCACCCTCAGCAAACTTGCATCAAGCTGTGTGGTCACACGCTGGAGTTCCACCTGGTTTGGTGGAAGGTTTACCTCTTTCTGGTATGGAAGGTGGGACTGGATGATCTTGAAGGCCCTTTCCAACCCAAACCATTCTATGGCTCTATGTTCCAAAGGATAAAATCCAAAATTGCTCTGTTTTGAAACCTTCAGGTCAAACTACTTTATTATGATCATATTAAAGGGTGACAATGTCTTACATAGACTCACTCTTTGACTAGCATTTGTATCTGACTCCTATATCAGAATTTGGGTGGAGAAATAAACCAAAGGTACAACAGTGATTTTCTATGAGCTTGTACAAGAAGCTTTAACAATTAGCTTGAAGTACAGTTTCTGTGTCTTCAGCTTGTGGTCAAAGTTTAGGTAAGGTAAACAAGATGGTGCCTTTTCTTCATATTTCCCCCAAATCTGATGAAGGTCTGAATCATGAAGATTTATATAACCACTTGGCCAAAAAATAGTATCAGCTTTGCCAGGGATGGTGTCCAGAATCATATTAGAGCTGGGGGCACCAGTGCTGTGGTTATCCCTTACACTCAGCTTGCTTCACAGATCATTATCACTGCCCTCAGACTTTCTACTACTATGTCATACTGCCACATGATGTTTTGATCATTAACGAATGCTTCCCATGACTCCTATCATATATAGAGTACACATAAATTGAACAATGACACATAGTTTGTATCAAAAGAATAAATAAAATCTATTTTAAAAGTTCTTTTTATTATCCAATGATGCCTAAAGTAACAAACAAAAAGAAAAAGATGTAATTTCAAGTAGTTTTCCAACTTAGGATTTTAACAGCTTTATAAACAAAAAGCTATTGGTGGAACCTGGGAGGCTTTTATATCTTCAGTTGATTATACTGTGAAATAGCTCAATAGGGAGAGAGATTCTAATTCAGGAAATGTGAAAAGGATTTGACATCAAGAAATACAAGCACTTTGTTGAACAGTGCTTTTATAAACATTCTAACCTTAAATATATTTTTTCAGTTTACCATTAACATATTTAGAAATTACTATATTCATAGAAACCACATTAGATGCCACAATCATTAGTCTGAAATTCGCCAATTACTTTACATCAGAATCTGTTACTCTTCTTAAAAATGAAGACACTTGAGGCCAAAATTTGTTCTGAGATCTAATTTTGTATGTTTTGGGTCACATAATTATAGAGTGATTGTATCTTTGAATGTACATTTCTGTTTTGCAATGTAGTTGAATTAATTACCTGAGGGAAAAAAAAAGCTATTTCTATGCATTTTAAGGAACATTTTTCTGACATGTTCTCATCACAATCCATGACTACAATAATGACCATCAACAGTATTATGAAATCCATCTTCAATTTCAGCATAAAAATTCAAGTAAGTTGCAAGGATATCCTGTTTTCCAGAAAAAATAACTCCATATGACCAAGTTCACTAATAACCAACCCACACTTCAGAGAGATTAGCAAGTAACTATATTTGAGGTCTGCATCTGAGAATACTAAACCATGACAAACAAGGAAAAATTCTCATGCCATGTATTAGATAGTATGAAAATATTAGGGAAAAATGAAGTTTATGTCACTGAAGTCTTCTGCACTTTAGGAACTCTGTTCACCTAATCAGCTAATTTAATAAATTTTGCCTTTGGGAACCAAACTGCATTAAGTTAAAATGGCAACAAGAACTGAGAATTATAAAGCTTTTAGACTAGTGTTTTTTGTAAAATCAGTGCCAAAAATCTATATTCTATTTCTTACACTTTGTTTCTTAATATAAATTTTCTATTTATTTATTTGGCATTACAAACATCATGCCGGCTATAACATTAGCTTCAAAGCAAATCCTGTTTGTGTTTTTTAAAAAAATACTTTCACAACCTTTACACTTGGCAAGTCCTGGAGAGTCCTACAAAATAAACTAGAATTCAGGGTGATTTATTCTGAAATACAAATATGACTACGATAAAAAAATGGACTACAATAAAAGAAGGATGAAATAAAATTTCCAGAAAAATCACTTCAGACTATTCCACTTACATCATTTGTGCCTGCATGTGTTTCTGTGTCTGCTCCCTGCACTGTAATGAACTAAAAGGATCTTTGCTGCTGTGATCCATCCACAATGATCTGTTATCAAAGTTTAGAAAATTATCTTCATAGTGATCCTGGCCACCACAAAATGGGTATTCTACAGAGGCAACAAAAACCCCAAACTAGCATTTCTTTATTTCAATGTCTTGGTGAGAAATGGAAGGACGAATTATGCACATGGGATAAATTATTCTGGGGAGAGATGGTTCAGAGTGACAGGGCTGCACAAACACAGGAACACAGGACTTCAGGCCCTAGTAACTAGCTGTTGGAAAGCCCAACTGGACCTAAAGAACAAAAATCATAGAACAACAGAATGGTTTGTTTTGAAAGGGACTTTCAAGAACATCTACTTCCCTTGCCACCCACTAGACCAGGTTGCTCAGGGCCCTGGCCAACCTGGCCTTCAACACTTTCAATGGTGAGGCATCCACAAATTCAGGACAAAAGTCTTCATCATGAGAGTGGAGAAACACTGGGACATGAGTCCACAGAGGCTGTGGAATTTGTGTCTTATAAAATTTTCTAAAGACCTTGAGAAACCTGATTCAAGCACAAAGTTAGCCTTTTTTTAAGCAGTGACTGAAGGTCCCTACCAAGTGAAATAATTCAATAATTCTCTGTCTTTTCCTGAAAAGATGACAACTGCTTGGAAACTGAGTTCATCTTCCTCCAAAAGAATTTCATTCATACATACCTTATGTGACCTTTAAGACAGTAGTCTGCAATCTTTACCAATCTATGAACATGAAAATGTTTGCAGTGGTGGTGTAGATCTTCAGAGCAGCTTTCAATCTCTTCAGAAGTTTCTTTTATTTCATGAGCTTTCACGGGTTCTTTTTAAATAGGACACAAATGCCTATGCGGCCATATGCCACCCTGAAAACTCTTGTTATGATGGTTCTAATGAGAACAGTATTGGATCAGACTCAACTGATTATTTTGCAAAACCATCCTTTCTAAAGAAATAAATTTGCACTTAGTAGTCTGTGCTCTCTCTCCTTTCTATGTAGACTTCTCTTAAGTAAACACCCTATAAACCATATCCTATTTTTATGTACGGAAATTCAGAGATCTTTTGTCCCTTAAGATATTGTGAAGTGGGAAAAATAAGCTATCTGGCATTTATTAGCAAGAAATTTTTACCAAGAAACTTACCTTTTCTACAAATTAACACAGAAAATCTTATGGAAAATGTATTCATTCATGGAGAGAGTAAGACTCAGAAATTTATTTCTCATCCTATTTCTCATATAAAAGACGAGAGGAACCTTCATAATTACCTGTTTCCATTTTCCCATCTTGTGCTGCAGGCCCATCAGGAATTACACTCTTCACCTGGAGAAACTCATCCGGCTCATCCCCACCAATGATGGTAAATCCAAAACCCATGTTGCTTTTCTTAAGAGTTGTGCTGAGGAAAGTCCCCTTCAGTTGTGATGCATCACGGGTGAAGAGTGGTTTTTCTACATCAGTCAACACAAGAAAGACGAAAGTTCTGATCTAGTCACAACACACAGCAGGGACAGCACATAACAATATTGGCTGACAGCAAGTGGCAGTGTATCAAAGGCAACAAAATAAAGAGTGCAGGCATTCCAGGAAAAATATTTGTGGGTTCTTGTACCATTACAAAGCTTAAAACATATTTCTTATCTATGGCAGATCAGCCATAAATGAAAAGATATAAATACACTTTGATATTAGAAATCCATTTAGAAGTGGATATTGTGTAGCTAAAATAATTACAACAATAAAAATGATCTGTGAGGTAATTTAAAAACCTCTTTCCTAACCTATAAATTCAGCTTTCACTATAAAGTAATACATTCTTCCTAATTTCCCTCCCGACCACAATGAGGAAAATATCCCCTGTGAATGTCTCATTCCATTACCAAGAAGAGCTTTTCTCTCCAAACACACGGGGTTTGGGCATCCAACAAGTGACACACATGACTGCTGTGCAAACTTCGTGTCCCCTCTCCATGTGCCTCGGGGTGCAGTGAGGGTACCGAGGGGTTCCCGTGCATGTGTCCCGTGCTGCACTCGGTGAGAGAGGGTTGGGGAATGTGCGGGGTTTGTGAGCACGGCTGGAGAATTTGTGAGCCCGGTCTGTGTGAACCCGGCTGGAGAACTTGTGAGCCCGGCTGGGGGATCTGTGTGAGCTCGGCTGCGGGGTCTGTGTGAGCCGGGTCTGTGTGAACCGGGTCTGTGTGAACCGGGTCTGTGTGAGCCCAGCTGAGGGATTGGTGTGAGCCCGGTCTGTGTGAGCCGGGCTCGGGGGTTCTGTGTGAGCCCGGCTGGGGGATCTGTGTGAGCCCGGTCTGCGTGAGCCCGGCTGGGGGATCTGTGTGAGCCGGGTCTGTGTGAGCCCGGCTCGGGGGGTCTGTGTGAGCCCAGCTGAGGGATTGGTGTGAGCCCGGTCTGTGTGAGCCGGGTCTGTGTGAGCCCGGCTCGG
>CM031879.1:9899399-10003585 GCA_018697195.1 Certhia americana | reverse complement strand
GCGGGCACGTACCGTACAGCCCGCGCACCCCGGCGGGGCCGCGCCGGCACTGCGACAGGTCACTCACGCTGCGGGATCTCCTGGGAACGGGGCGCAGGCGGGCAAATTTGGGCCTAGGTAAGGTTGATGAGGAGCTTTCTACTGTTACAAAGGAGAACAAGCCTCATTCTCTGACTATAACTTTACATTAAAGCTCATTTGTCTATACCAGTACTGTTTGCTGCTTATACAGGTCCTCTGGAGCGCATTAATTTTTATGTTACCAAGTGGCTGCATTCTTGTAAAATCCTATAACACTGTGCTTGAGGCTTTTAACTTAATTGATGCTTGTTAGATGAGCTAGCTTACAAACATACGAAACATCAATTAAGAGTAATTTAGAGAAAGTACAATTAAGTATTTCAGTGTTGCCAACCTCGGGTGCTCAAGAGAGAGTCATACATTCCCAGGAACAGAATTTATGATTTTATTTAGAAAATTACTTTGGGAGTCTTATTGTGCTTTCAGTTTCTCAGCCTTTAGGAAACACTAGATTCAACTCTTCTGTTTTTTCTCTGTGCCTCTGTCCTGGTTTGACCCCGACTGGCCAAGCCTCTAAGAGGTTTAGTTGACTAGTGTGTCCTGCAACTATTGGAACCCTAATGTTTAAGGGAGAAAATTGCCAAGATATAGGTGATAACCTTCTGAGCATTGGCAACACCACTCTTTTAACCAGACTATGACAAAATCATTGCCACATAAGCAGGAGAGCAGGATCTTTCATCTTAACTAAGATAGTTGACATGGTACCGTACCTCGGAAACCTTGGGCCTGCATAGGCTTTGTTCCAAGTTCTGCGTTGGGCATGTTATGCTGCTGTAGCTTCCTTTTTGCTTCTAGGACAGGATTTTCAAATTGAGTTCTTCTATTTATGTGGCTGGAAAAAATATTGGTTTTGATTAAAAACTGGGTTCAGTTGGGTAAAATTATAATTTTCACAGTAGGGCGCTGTATGTGTCTGTGTGTGGTTAGAGGAACCCCCAATGGGTCTGAGTGTGTCCCTTACATTCCACACAATTCCAAAATTTTGTTGGGGATGAGAATATACAACCAGTGCCCTGTGTAATGGTCAGCACTGAGCAGCATCCTATCACTTCAATATGCTGAACTCTGCTACAGACAAATGGTTTTGATGTATGGGACTACATATTAAACAGCAGCACTACTGAAACATGCTACAGCAACAGTTTTTCATGTCTTCAGCATGAACACTGTTCTGTGTGTGATTCAAAGGATCTCAACCAGTTTTGTGCATTATAATCAATGAGTTGTAAGTGAATTCACTCAATCACTTACAGATAAAAGAAAAGCCTAGACAACAAGGTCCTTTTATGATGGCAATTGACAAATAAATCTAACATAGGTAATAAATAGAAGATTATTTCTTTTTAGTATTATGGTATGTATCTGTTCAGCTGTACAGAATAATCAAATGGAGAAACTAAACTAGATGGCAGATTAGAACTACACAATCACGTATGAAATACAAGAAAAATTAGTACACACATTTTTTCTTGATGTTTTACATTTCCTACTACAGGTCATTAAGTCCATCTCTGGCATTACACCCCTTTTTTTCTGCATTGTGCTTAGGACTAAGATCTTTCACTACTGTCACCATATCCTTTTAATTCTTTAAAGTGCATTTTACCAGTCACCGAGCTATCCTTCAGTCCTGTCCTGGGATATGTTTTGCATGTTTTCTGGAACATAGCTTTTTTGGCAAAACAGTGTAGTAGGCTGCATGGAATGTAGCTGCAGGATAGGATCGCAATAGGATTACAACAAAGAGAAGGAGCCTGTGCTTCAAACACTGTTCTGGGGAAACACATATGTACAGAAGGGCAGGCTTATGTCACTCCTTATTTGTCCTCACTAGGCGACCATCTACTGAGGTCTTCTGAAAATCCAATCCCAAACAAGGGTTTAAGCAACTGGACAGGTTACCTGGTAACTTTTACAACTCTTAAGATCCTAAAAGGGTCTGTCTTTACATTGCAGTGACCTTTTGTGCCACATTAAGCACTTTTCACGTCCTTTGAGATTTTGATCTTACCAACGCTTCAAAGAAAATAAGTGGAATCACCATTAGGAAGTGAGGCAGAGGAAAGGTAGCAAGTCCTATGGGAGTGCAATACACTTGCAAAATAGGATTTAGTGGCGAGTGTTTAGTGAAATGAAAATACTTTCAGTCATGTAAAAGAATATTTGATTCAATGAGATGAAGTAAATGTGATAAATCCTTAAGTTGCTACTTTGTTCATATGGCTATAACTAATTCAAGTGGCTGCTAGCTTAGTCTCATACTCTAAAATTTTGATTAATAGCTTTCAGTAAATTTTGGTCTATGCTGCAGACAGAGAAAGTCGCTCTCATTTCTTTCCTTCTTCAGACAGGCTGTTTAAGATTGTAGGTGTTACTTTCTTAGACTTTTGCTTTCTGTTATTTCTAGCAATTATCAGGCTCTTCAGCACCTTATTCAATTGGAAACCTAGAAACTTATGATGAAAGGGAGAAAAACTTCACTAGTTAAAAATGGAGAAAGCAAGACTTACGTGCATTAAAAAAGGTAATCATGAACTACTAACATAAGCATGAAAAAAGTCATTATGTGATATGTTTATCATTTGATGTATTTCCATGTTGTAAAGAAAATACTGCTTTTGCCTTTACACAAGACAGTGATGAAACTCAAATACTACATAAAGTTTGAGCACCCAAGATCAAATGAAATGAATCTATATGAAAGGTTTTACAAGAAGACCAGCGAAAGAGTATTCTATTATAGAAGATCAAAGAAATTTTAGCTTTTTATTCAAGCAGAATTAATTCTGATATATAATTGCATTCTATGAATACATTTGGAAGTAAATACTAGAATGTATTAAAGATGCCAGGATTTCAGACTTGAAGTCTGTAGGCTTCTCACAAGAGAAGTGTGAAGTTAGGAAACAGCTTCCAGTAGGAGGTATGGAGTACGATATCTAGCATTTTTTTTACATAAGCATTTGATAAGGTTAAAACCAGGGTTGCTACATACATGGGTTAATTGCTTCAACATAGGCATCTTCTCTTACTTTAGGTGCTCTAAAGTATCCTGCCCTGTTCTTCAGCTGCCCTCCACAAGAGCAGAGGCTTCCCATGGCTTTTGTGCTGTATCATGCAGATGTATCCAATATTGCACTCCAGATCTTCATTCAGGACGTTGCAATTGCAGGGCACATCTCAGAGCTGCAGGAGGGCCCTTGCAGACCTAAGATTCAGTTTATATGTGGTTCTGTGACATAAATTTGGGATTTTAGCTAATCTGTGTTCATGGCTCAAGAATGATTACTTACTGTGGTATTGACATCACAGCTAGAATCCATTTTCTATTGCCTGCCTACAGTTTCTAGGTAGAGTTTAAGTTGTGGTTTGGTCCATTTAAACAGAAATATCTTTGATAACAGCTGTCTTGAAAATGACATTTTGTTCTATCAGGTAGGAGGACTAACACAGGTTCTTGAAGCACCTCATGTTGTTGGTGCAACTTTAATAATTCTAAGCTCCAATTTATTTCTATATTTTGACTGTTTTTTGCTAGTGTACAATTTCAAAAACACAATGTGAAATTTTCAACTATTTAAAAAAAACCTGCATTGAATATTGTGTCCAAGAGGAGTCAAAGAAAAAAAAAATTATATTTATAGTCAGTCACTTTTATCAGTCAGTAATATTGTATTATTCTCCTACACTGATGATACATGAAACACATCTCTATTATGCAATTTTAAGTGCTATACAGCTTCATGGATAAATCAGAAAAAGTGCTGCTGCTGAGTTTACTTGAGAAAGAAGTTATTAAGCTAAGTAATACTCTTGAAAGGACATTCTAGCTTTTCATCTAGCTACTTCAACAGCATACAAAATATATATTACTAGCATAGGCATTCACAAGACAAGCCAAATTTGAGTTTTAGAGATGGTTACAAGTAAGTGCTTTTGTGGTTAAAACAGATTTTGGATGGTAGCCAAAATGTATTGCTCATTGCTCACAGGATCTAATTCAATGAACAATTTTAACTTCAATTTTCTTCCTTTATTTTATGCAATATATATGAAATAAAAAATTCTAATCCAAAACCTAATCCAGCTAATTTCTTCTAGTGCCCGTGTGGCTGTGCAGGGAAGGAGTGGCTGGTGCTGCTGGCTCCTGTTAGCTCACTGTATCTTAATGGGGGACAAACCCTCAGAGGTAGGATTTTCTTTTGAGCAGCATTTACTTGGGATGTCAAAATACTGTCTCCATGTGATGACCATCGCCACCAGCCGGCCTATCAGACATAGATACAGTTCTGCTCTCTCAGCAGTCAGTGGGGCCAGGCTAAGTTGTTTTTGTGATGAGTTTCAGGTTTTATGCACTTAAGGCTACTGAAACACATCCTTAGGAGATTTGTGGGCTGTAGTCCCTAATTTGCAGGCTATAGTTGATGGTCAAGGCACTGAGCTCTGACAAAATGGTACCAGGTCAGAGCATGAGCACCAGTAGAAGGATTTTAATCCATCCTCCTTTCTTAGCTACTTTAATGTATAGGGTGGGGTTTTCCTGCAGTATTTGCTTATAGCTTTTGAAATTGTTGCCTATTACCCAACAAAGTAATTCTGGGCATCAGGATGCCTATAAAATGGATATTCTAATGCCTAACTTGTTAGTGCCTACTCTTTATTTTCACTTTTTTTTTTTTTTTTGATAACACTTTGTAATGACGAAAAGACCTGAAATAACTAATTCTGTTTGAGTAGTAGCAGAGCATTGTCAGAAGCTGTAAGTCAAAGAGAGGGATTTTTCCAGAATAAATACCTGTATGGCTAATTTAGCTGTTCTATTAAAGAGCCCATGTCTGGAAATTGAGCTCTGTGTTGTAGTTAATCATCTTTAATGAGGGAAACAATCTTTTGGTAATTAGAATCTTGAAATTACTCTAATCACTACTTTCGCTCCATAGTCCTGCACAGCTCAGTGCTGTTAATTCTTAGTTAACAGATTAATACCAGATTGCATGAAAGTTAACAAACATATAGCAAACACTTATCATTTATATCAAATGTCTACACATTACAAATGAAGTCTGGACCTGCATAACAAAGCAAATGAAAATTATAATACCTCACATCTACATTAATGCATGATTCAAAGAGGTAGTTATAATGGAAACTTCTTTTAATAACAGGATTTGCAAATAGGTTGTGATTCGTCTTTAGGAACTCAACTAGCGAGTGGTTTAAATTTCTTTGTTTTGGTTTCTTTTTTAGCTTTTTCTCTGGTCTCAGAATATTTGAGCTGAACGTAGCTGCTCCTTGTAAGGTGGAATGGAGACTGTCTGCCTTAATATTCAACCTTACAAACCTCCCATGGGATACAAATACCTCAGTGAGCAGAGTATGAGCCCTTCTTTCATGAGGATTTTGTAGGCCTGCATGTAACCTTGGACTGGATCTGAATGTGTGGAAGTTTGTAATCCTTCTTTTCATAATTTACATAATTTTAGGATAAAAGTAAGAGAGTTTATTGTAATCTGATTTTATCCAGTTAAAAATGAACTCATCTGTTGAGTACTGGTAATAAAAAAAGCTGTGACTTATATATTGTAACAGGAAAAGTGGAAAGCAATCTTTGTTTCAAACTTATTGTGCTCAGACAGCAAATTAAACTACAGCTACATTTTTCTGACTATAAAACTCCATGTGAATTTAGCAGGTCTGCAGTTTTAATGCCATTCCATGAGCATCCATTCCACTTCTAAAAACCTCAGAGACTGCAGTAGGTTTGATATATCTGTTCACAAATCTTATCTGTGGTAGGATTAATAAATTTGGCACTAACAGCCTTAAAATACATAATTGCAGGATAACATCTGGGCCTGGTGCCTTGTGTCTGTTTACCTCTGGTTGGACACAAAATGCAGATAAATTCCTTTTCTGACTCTGCAGTGGAGTGTAAGCCTTGCTGGTGCCAGGATGCCTCAGGCTGCACTAACAACCAAGAGGAGTCTCAGTAAGAGATTGATGCACAGAAATTGCACAACACCTGTTACACCCCAAAATACACTCAAACCTACTGGGGCAGAAGCTTTACTTACACCCAGCAGCTGCATAATTGCATGTGCAGAAATCTGTGGCAGGGGTTAAGTACAAAACGATACAAGAACTGCAGCCCCTACCTACTCGGGCATCACAAGGGCGAGTAATTTAATGGTGTTATGAAGGGACTGCAAAATGGTGTTCTGTAGGGATCCTTTTGCTTGAATCTGGACTTGATAAGGTGACTTGAGCTGAGCAGCAAAGTAGATGGAGCTGCTGCCTCTTTCACCTGAGGGCAGGAAGCAAGCTGGGGGCAAAGAAGGAGAGCAGGTGCTCTGGCATCTGGAGAATGGGACAAAAGGAGTCAGCAGAGTAGTGACCAAATGCCATTTTCTGTTGATTGTTTGCTTTGTAGAAGTCTGGGGAACATGCATGGGCTGCTGTGACAGTAGGTAAGAAAGGGGCATCTTACATCTTCTAGACCTCCAGAAATCAGATGATTTTTTGATCTCCCTACACACCTGAACCCTTGCATAACAGCAGCATACCCTGAATCTGGAAATTCTGTGTCTCCAATACCTGTCCAGGGCAATCCTGCAGTGTGTTGGTATGGATTCAAGAGACCAAGGGAAAAATGTGAGACACAAAGGAAATTTTCTATTTTCTATGAAACAACGAGATAAATATACTGCTTGAGTGTCAGGATTTGAAATTGAGCTCTTAGGTCAGGGGCCATATTCTCTAAAGATACCTCTGGTTTAATAAAAGGCACTAATGGATAGTTGTTTCTCAACCTTTCAAGTGCTGTGACAAGAGTGGTTTCCTGTCTCCTCTCTTACATACTGTCTGTAGAGATCAGAGTGAGAATTGACCCCTCCCAGAAAGGTATCAAAATTTGAATCTAGATTAATTTTGCGTAAGTCTCATTCAGTATGTTAAAAAGTAGAGGAAATCATCTATCAGATTTCATGTATTTTATGTTCAAACTGTCCAGGTTCTACCACTACTTCAACCAAAAGCATTTTGTTGGCCTTTGCACAGAGGAAAAAGCTTTTTTCTTGTTTCATAACTAAAATAAAATCTGAAGAAAATGAAAACAAGGATTGTGCTATGAAAATAGAATTTATATTGTTTTCAGCTGCACTTTTAAATACAAAATAAACCATAAAATTTTCTATGCAATGTATAAATAACTTGACTTCTGGTACAACCAGTATAAACACCTGATTTGCAGTGAGGATTACCCAGAAATGGATCTTAACTGAGCTAAAATGATTATGCTTTGCTCTGTACATTGGTTAACAAGATTTATACCTGGCTGGATATCCAAAGCTTAGATAGAAAATGTAACATCTCTTTAATGGATATGTTCTTCGTACAAGTGTCAGCTGGAATGAAACCAGACCCTGGATAAAGAGAGTGTCTGAATGCCTGAGTCACTGATTTGGGACACTTTGAATGTATCTGGATACATTAATTGCATTGATGACTGAGAATTCCTGGTATACCCTTAGTTTAACATGCCAAGTAATTGTAACCATTCCTTGCCAGGCTGAGCATTGCAGAGGATACCAGTATGCAATGACATATTAATAGCAACTTTAATATTGAACTTGGGAACTTACTCAACATAATAAGTGCCATAAATAGGATCATCAATTTTCTCCCAGCCATATGGAAGCTCTGAAAAACAAAGAGTTAATCCCTCTCAGTAAATGCAGTACAGAATGCAAAGATTTCTAATAACAAAATTGTGGATCTTTGCTGGGTGTTGAGGGAAATAATAATGAAATTAGATACAGTGACTAAAGCAAATGCCAAATCTTCAACACACCCCATGGCAGCCAGAAGTAGTAGCTACTTGGAAATTTGCATGTGAAACCAGCTCTCAGTTTCTAGAGCAACACATTTTGGTTGAACTTCTTTGTTGTTCCAACAGTTGTACTAGCCAACAACTGTAGCACATCTTGTGTGACATCACCACCAGAGGAAGTGAGGGCATTCTGTTTTCACAGAGGTGCACACAAAAAAATTAATTTGATTTTGGAGCTTTTTTTCTTAGGAATCCTGGAAAAGCTGGTCTAGAAGGAATGAAAAGAGTTTGCTTCCTGCCATATAAGTACAATTAGTATACTGAAATGTTTGCATTATTCTTCTTACTGTGATGGCAATTCCACAATCTCCAAAGGCATCCTGTTCCAAAGGTTAGTTATATATCAGGAACATAGGAGCACAGAACAGTACATGAAAGTACAAACCAAAAGAAGATATTGTAGCATCCTCTGGACATAAAGCTAACTACATTTTTCAGAAACAGGGATCCCTAAAACATTCTAGTCTTTACAATGAAACCATTATAAATATAATTCAATAATCTTGAAAATCAATCTGCATTCATTTATAACCAAACTGCCACATATATATTCATGTACATCCATATTTATTTTATTATCACTAACACTGAATGCTTAAAAATATTCCATAATAAATATTCTTTATTAAAAAATAAATAATTTAATCTTGTGTTTAAAAGCCATTAGACAGAAGCAACAAGTATCTCAGTTGACATGAGCAGACTAAAAGCCTCAGTAGAAGATGTGGTGACTTGGATGGAGGAAACTCACAAAGGGATGGGCATTCCCATTATGCAAAGGTATTGATTTCTGCACAGTTAAAGACTATGACACAATGTATGGGGAGCAGTACTGAGATTCTAAAAGGAAATTTGACTCTGGAATTCTTTATCTCTTTTTTTTGTTTTGTTTTTTTTTTTAAACTCTGGTGCACTATTTTAAAATTATTTTTTGGAGACAGTGAGTACTGAACTAGACAGAGCAGAACTGATGTAGGTCATATTGAACAGTCATTACACTGGTCATAAAGAAGTACTCCTAGATGATTTGAGCTTTTCTTTTTTCACTGACAATATGAATAGACAATTATTCACTTGCTCAAAGGGGCAAATAGAAAAGTAAAGCCTGAGAGGCAAAAAGGAGGTTAAAGGGTTAAATGTTAATCTCTGCTTGTTACTTCTCCTTTAAATGCATCTGTAGTAGCTGATCCCTTCTTGAGTGAACCTGTTTAGACTGCTGTGATCTTCATGTCACGTTGCCCCCAGGGGATGTTCCTGTTCAGCCTATTCCAATCCTGCAAAGAAGGATACAACCCTCTGGCAGAGACAGGCAGATGAGGAAATGCCACATTACTTATTTTTTTAACAGAAGGCTTAATGTTGATACTCAGTTTTTCCTATTATTTGTAAAATATTATTAGCTTTGAAATCTTCTTAAGTTCACATTCTGAACTACTTTTGTCAGGGCTATTTTGTTATTGTCACTTCATAGGAATAAGTGCAGCATAAGGTATTCAGGCAGATCACAGAATTACAGAATGGTTGTTGTTGGAAGGGAACTTCTGAAGTTGTCTAGCCCAACCCCTCTGCTCAAGCAGGGTCAGCCAGATTAGATTGCTCAGGACCATCTTCAGACAGCAGTTGAATATATCTGAGGATGGCAACTCCACAACCTTTCTGGGTTACTCTGTGCCCTTTTGCGTCCTGCCTGTCCTGTCACCAGACACCATTGCAAAGAGCCTGGTTCTGTCCTTGCACCTCCCTTCATGTATTTAGATGCACAAAACCTCCCTTTAACTTTTACTTCTTCAGGCTAAACCGTCCCAGGTCTAATCCTGTCCTCATAGGATTATGTCCTATGTCCCCTAATCGTCTTAATGGCCACTTGTTGGACTCTATGTCCATGTCTCTCCTGTTCTGGAAGCCCTGGATCCAGCACTCCAGCTGTGTCTCACCTGTGCTGAGCAGAGGGGCAGGATCATTTCCTTGATCTGCTGGTGATGCTCTGCCAAGTGCAGCCCAGGAGGTTCCTGACCTACATTGTTGCAGGGGCACATCACTGGCATGTCACGGCTCTAAGCATTAGAGAGCCCTGGTGATGCTCTTTCCAGACCTTCTCAGAACTTGAGTAAAATGAGGTGAGTCACCCTACAATGACTCTCACAAAATCCTGTGTATTTTGGGTCAAGACTGTGTAATGTAATCCATAAATATTCAAAAAGAAATCAGTTGATGCATAAATCCTGTACTGCCCCTACAGAAAGTTTCATTGCCAACTCATGCATGATAAGCGAGGCAAAAATCTGCTATGAAAAATTATGCTCTTACCAAACACTATGACACAGGATGAATATAAAATATTACCTTAAGTACTATTAGTACATTTTTTCATGTAACCTTGCACAGTTTTCTTCTGCTAATTAACTTAATGTTGCTTTCATATCTGTTCATCTAAAATTATATTTCCTTAGAGAAAACTCAGGTACCAGTAAGACCTGTATGTAAAAATACACGCAAACACACACATTCCCATATACATACACACACAGGTATGCATAAGTTCCTCTCCCAAAGTCCATTAGTAGATGCATTTTTTCCAAGTATGAAATAAGTAAAAAAGTAGATATTTTGTCCAACTTTGGAATGGCTATTTTTATGTAAGTATATACATTAGAAGTTATACAGATAACATATTTAATTTTATGTATTCATAAAAATCTGAAATAACTGAGGATTCACTATTAACCTATTGGCCTGTTTTTTCCTAAAGTAATACTTAATTGTGCTTATGAACTGGTACAACTACTGAGAAGGAAAAAGAAAAATTTCATTTATTAGTGAAAAAGTCTGTAAAAATTTAATGTATTTTACATACTAAGGATAACCTACTTTTAAATGCATGGATTGAACCTCTGATTATTTAACATCATAAGATAGCCGTGGGTTCAGAAGAAAGAAAAACAAGATTACCTTTGTGTACCATAATACACTCCATGTAAGGTTATGCTCTGATTTTATTATTCCATTTAAGATTCGGCCTATAAGCTATGTTTAATTAAAATTTTGTGTTGACTAGTAAAACAGAATTGCTAGAGCACAAACCCCAGGCCCCTGCCTGTTGAGAATGGCAGACAAGATTAGTGGAGTGTAGTTTACTACAGAGGTTCTCTAAGAAGAATCTTCTGCTACATTAGCTTTCAGGAGCACTGTGATTATTTTTCATTACATTAAATAGTGGCATCTATTCCATTTTTCACTATTGAAATGAAAGATTAAAGGACAGAAATACTTTACTGCTTCATAAAACAGGAAGCTAAGCATTTGCCAAATTAGGGGTGAGGGCATTACTGTTTCTCCTTTTGATTTCACTGTATCCAGGGATGATCATTAGGGATGAAAGTGAACAGTAAATATTTGTAAAAGAGAATTGTTGTAAAACACTAATGAAGGAGATTGCTGATGGCCACCATGATGTGAATAGGGAAAGGAGCTATATCTTACAGCTGATACTCATTTGGTAGCATCAACATGCTCATTCGTGTGCAATTTTTGCAAGCACTAGATCATGGATACTGTGCTATAATATGACAGACATCATCTTTGGGAGCTCAACACTTCTACTGCTCTTGTCCTCCAAGTCTATAGACTACTGAACGCTTTCTCTCTATAGAAGGAAAAGAAAAATCTACCTTTTAGTTTTAAAGCTTAAATATTTTACATCCTCCTATTATCCAGTGCAGGGCCTGTTCAGGAATATTTATAAAATCAGCAATAATTTGTGCAGTGGTTGGCAATGCTGAGACCCTGAGTGGATGTAAGTGTGCTGGACAATCTGTATGGTATGTTTATATCCTCCAGATTTTGGAATGCGTGCTTTATTCCTTAGAAGAGAAGCAGCATCTAGCCAACACCAGTCATCCAAAACAACCTTTGCTCAGTAAACATCTGTGTGAGCTTTTAATTCAGAAGAAACTACCTTTCTAAAAGTTAAATGTCCAGTGGTAATGAAAGTCAGAAGAAAAGAAAGCAAGAAAGCAAGATAAAAAGAGAAAAAGAGAAGGAAGGAAAAAAAGGAAAGACTAATATGGATTCGAGCAGGTCACTTCAATAATCAGCTGTAGTGTCTTCTCATCACAGACTGCTTATGCTAATGGTGCAGATGCTCTTATTCTGCCTTCTGAAAGCTGTTGCATTTCAAAATGATTTTTAATGGTGCCACTTAACATTCTCTAGGGATGGAGGAAAGAGTACATTTTGGATCTCAATGTGCCAAGATGAAAAAGCATACTACCAAGCCCAGAGATTAATTTTTCTGAAGTTTATCATTTACTAAGTGAGTTAAAGAGAGTCATAAAAGCTTCTCAAGGTTTCAGGAGAACAGACAGCATTGTGTCACTACCCTACTGACAGGCTGCAAAGAAAGATGAGAGCATATTTCCTGATTCAGCTGCAAATCAAAATATTTGTATAGTTCAAAGGAATATAGTATGAGAGAGAAAAAGAAAATTTAATGCCTGCTGTTACTGAAAATATGTCATATGTCAATGAGCATGTGGAAGCTCTGAAAGTCAACACAAGTTTGGTTCACCTGGCTTGTTAACACCCAGGCACAGGCCAGGAATCATTTTCTAACCTATATAAGAGAACTTTCAGAAAAATACTTTATCGTCCCACTCAAAAACATGTAGTTTTTTTCATCTCTTACTTCCTCTCTTACCTTTTCTTTCTCCCTGTTTCAAATTCAGTTTTGCCTTTTCAAGTCAGTTACCTACTGCAGAGGATATCAAAAGAGTTGGATTAAAAGTTACAAAACAGTGCAGCCTCACAGTCCAATGCAGTGTCACAGTCTTCCAGTTTCTCTAAGAGATACAGTCTTTGCAAATATTTATCTCTAAGTATAACCCAGTGTTCCTCACTGCATAGCTTACACAAAAAAAACATTACTTGTAATACCCTAAAGCCCAGCACACAGATTCCCAGGGGATGGATGCTGCTCCAGGCACGCTGTGCTGCTCCCTCAGGAGCTCAGGGTTGGAGATATTTTGTTTGGATGCTTTTGTTTGCACAAGTCCACATTGTCCAGCTGATACATGAAACACGTGTGGTTGTACTGCTGCTCCTGAAATCTCTGATACAGGCTGCCATAAGGAAAGCGAGGAAAACACTACCCAGTGAAAATCAGGACTTAGCCTACTACTCCCATACCTATGTGAATTATCCTAGGTCACCTTTCTGTATTCTATCTGGAGCTCAAAAAACAAACCAAATCAACAGGTATGTGCTGTAACAGGTAATACTGACCAGGTGGAGAGAGAATAAAATTAGATAAAAAAGTTGGAAGCCAAATTGTTCATTCTCTCAGTGAAAATAATAAACGTAGGACTGAAAATTCCACTTCCACAAAAAAAACCAAAACCCAAATCCACTACTTCTTTCATGGAGGATCTGGAAAACCTAGGGAATGTACCACCTCCAAGTCAAGCCATGTAAGTTCAGTTTCAATGAAACTCGTGTTCTCCAACTTCCATTCTCCTATCAGCAAATTTCACAGAATCATGACTGTTTATGTTCTGTCTGCAATCAAAAAGCATTCATGTACAATTTATTCTCACAAATAAAATGTCATTATGCAAAAATTCTTCTTGCAGAATGGAAATAAATGTCTAAGTAATATCATAAATAATCTCATAAATGCATCTTCTTCCTTCTGTGCAGCTTATTGTGACATGCTGCATCCTTAATTATGTAGAACATAGATTACTTAATATTACTATAAATTCAATAATATTTTTTCCCAGCATTGTTAGCAAGTGAAATACTGGCAGCAGTAGGGATATTTTTTAACATTAGGTATACTTGATTCTTCTGACATGCAGAACTGCTAATTAAGATTTGCATTAATACAGTCAAAAAGTGTCAACTGAATTACTTGAGGGTTTTTGCTTGATTTTTGTTTTTGGGGGTTTTTTGGGTTTTTTGTTTGTTTCTTTGGTTTTTTAATCAAAAAGAGTCTATACAGGGTTTGTTAGCTTTTCATTCAAATAAAAATTAAAACCTGCAGTCAATTAGAAATAAATAAGGGGAAAAGTACTTGTATGTTGAGAACTTAGCTAGATTACTGTAGGCAGTGCCTGAGATGGTTTCCTTAATAAAGGTTTAATAAAGAACTCAGCGCTCAAGAGGTAAGTGGGCCATAGCTAAATCTGGTCAAAAGTACTCTCAATGGGCCTTTTCAAGAGAAAGCCAAGAATTTCCATTAAGATTTCAAACAAGTTACAAAATGATGTTTTCCATGTATTTATAAAGAATAATTTACAGAAAGCAGAAACATTAGCAAAAATATTAAAACTTTACAGTTTTTTAATCAGATCTTGTTATCCTTATATCTTGTTCTCTGTCCTTACTCCTGCATTAGTTGTGACAATTGCCTGGTTCATATTACAGAACTTCTATGGAGAGAGAAGCTTAAACCAGCTCCTTGTTGATCTCAAAGTTCCCACTAAACTGACCAGCATGTTGCTGGGGAAATAGAAATCTCTCACATTTTAGCTACACGTTCTTGCTTAGAAGCCTGGATAGGAATGCATCCAGGCTTCCTTGGAATAATAAAACAGCAGTGTGCCTTAGCTTCCAAGAGGAGTGTAGTAAAATTTCTGAGTTCTGTGTTAAATTACGCACCATCTCATTTTTAGTATAACAGAGGGTACACATAAACAGAGTCACTGCAACACCCTCACAGCTCATATCTTTAAACTAGCTGACATGGGTGCTGCTGGAATGAAGGCCCTTCAGGAGGAGGGACATTCCTGCAGGTGCCGACTTGCCGGAGGAGCCCGACCTGTGCCCCAGTGGTCTCCGTGCCCACAAGCTGAGGAGTGAGGTGGCACCACCGGTGGGTCCAAGGCTCAGCTGGGCAGTGTCAGAGACCAGGCTGAATGGGGCTTGGAGCCACCTGGTCTAGTGAAAGGCCCCCCTGTAACAAGAGGGTTGCAGTGAGATGATCTGGCACTGGCATACTCATTTTGCCGGCAGAACAGGAGCCCTGAGTACATCAACTGCATGCTGCATTATCAATTTGTATTCCTGAAGTTCAGCAGATTTGCTTCATGCCACATGGAGCTCCAACGTGGAAGATTCTGCCTTTGAAACTGATTTTATTAACACAGCTGTTTTATGCTATATTCTTTAGACTTTGAAAAAAAACAGACTGAAAAGAAACACTCTTTTTGATCTTTTGGATGTTCAAATCTTTCAGTGCTTGTATCTCATTACTGACTGTATCAATTCAGCCTTGTTACAAACCAGTGCTTTCTATCTAACAAATGCATCATGTCATGAAGTTAGGCTTTACTTCTATTTGCTTTCTAGTCTCTTACTTTATTTATATTCTTTGCTTTGTTGTTAAATGTTCAACTGCATACTCTGGGAATTTGTGGAGTTACTAAATTTACTGTTATTATACAACCTAAACCTTCAAATTTGGCTACTGACCTAAAAAGATCCATATAAAAGTATATAGCTACTAACAGTGCAGGCCAAATTTTATGGGAGGGTGCCAGGTATTTTGTCACCCAAATTCAACAACTTTAGTTGTCTGTTCACCTCTTAACCTCTAGTATAACAGATTAAAAAAGTTTATTATTCTGTAACAAACCTAAATGAAACATTTCAGTGCTATTTTCAGTGCCTTTATTAAGGGGAAACAGGAATACCCTCAGCCTTTGCTCACAGGGTAAGTGGCCCTGCCCTTACCTGTTTTGGTTGCCCTCTGCTGAACTCCTGTCTATCATGGTGTCCAAAAACTGGATTCAGTATTACAAATGCAGTCTAACAAGTCAGTTCCCAGCCTGTACTGTTGCAAGATTTTTTCCCTGCCCAAGTGTAGAATTCTGCGTTTGTCTGAGTTGAAATTCACAGGTTTCTGCTGGACCAGTCCTCCAGCCTGGCCATGCCCTTGACCATCTTGGTGGGTCTCCAAGGGGAAGTGCATTCAGGCACATTAACCACTACCCTCTAAGCTTTAAAACCCAACCAGTTACTTACATGCACAGTTCTCCATCCACCCAGATTTTTAATGTTTTAAATGTAATACACAAAATTTTGTGACAGCAAAAAAACCCCAACCAAACAACAAAAAACCAACAAAACAAAACAAAACAAACTCTTGAGAAAGTCAAGATAAATGACATCCACTGCCTTTACTTCATCCACAAATCCAGTAATTTTAGCATAGCAAACAAGCTCGCCAGGCATGATTTGCAGTGGGTAAATCCACACTAGCTGTTCCAAGTGCACTGTGTACTGATGGTATGGAGTTGCCTTCCCCCACAGCAGTTCTTGTAGTGCTGTGCTTAGCTCCAGTAGCTAGAAAGGTGTTGGTAACACCCCAGTGTTTTGGCTGCTGCTGAACAGTGCTGGAACAGCATCACAGGTGTCTCCCCAGTATTCCCACCTCACTGATTGTCTGGGTTTGGGCAACCTCTTGGGATGGGGCATAGCCTGTATAGCTGGCCCAAAATGGAAAAAGGGATGTTCTGTATTATATGATGTCTTCTCAGAAATTAAGAGAAAGGAGAAGGAAGAAGAGCAATCATTATCCATGGCATCTCTCTTCCAGAGCAATTGCTATGTGTGCTGAAGTTCTGCTTCCTGGCAAGCAGCTGGAAATCATTTTGCTGATGGACAGAAGAGCGCAAAATCTTTTCCTTTGTTTCATTGCTCTTACTTTGTTAAACTGCAATTATCTTGATGCATGATTATTTCCCCATCTTTTCTCCCCTTCATCCAGCTGAGAAGGGAAGTGGTAGGGCAGCTTGATGGGCACCTGGTATCCAGCCAAGGGCAACCCACCATACTCTGTCACCACCCTCTTCTTGAGATGTGAAGAAATGTTCTCAGAGGACTCCATGTATCATCATGGTCAGGGTCTGATGTCTGCCAGTGTTGTGAGCTCCTCTGCCACAGCATTGTGAACTTCCCTCCCTCATGGTCACTATAGCTAAAGCTGCTGCTGATTATCATGTCTCCTGCTAATTCTTACTGTTCATAACAGGTCCAGGCATGCATCACCTCCCATTGGCTTATCTGGCACCTGTAGCAAGAGCTTATTCCCCAAAACTGTCAGAAATCTTGTTGCTTGTTAATCTTCTTCCTTGTTGCCCCTGCAGCATGTGTCAGGGAGCTTAAAGTTCCCCATGAAAGCCAGAATCTGTGATCAGAGACTTACTTGAGCTTAAAGTACGTTTCCTCACCCTGATCAGGGGATCTGTAACAACAACCCAGCATGGTCTCCTTCACTGTTCTCTCCTCTGATCCTGCCCCACAGACTCTCCATCAGCCAGCTGCTCTGGAGAGCTCCATACAGCCATGCTGCTCCTGTGCATGGAGGAAGCCCCTTTTTCCTCATCTCCTCTAATCATCTTTCCTGGTCAAACAAGTTATTTTGCCTTGTTTCTGAATGATTTTTTAAATAATAATACTGAACTTTAATTAAAATTTCAATCAACATTACAAAACACTTGTTTCATGACTGCCTTTTTCTCACTGGGTCTTGGGAGTCTCAAGTAAATGTTTCAAAATAAATCACATAGTCTAATGCTGTCTGGTTTTCTGGTGGCTTTTTTCTGCCTTGTTATTACAACAAATGGCAATTACTTGATTTTATTTGACAGGCCAGTGATGCACATGGATAGACGTATTATAAAAAGAGAGAGGGAGAAATGTAGCATCTGTACTGATAATGTAAAAAAAAAGTACCCAAGTACTACTTTGAATGCTTTCAATGAACTGATTATCTGTGGGTGAAATAAAAAGCTGTTCTGCCAAGACTGTAAAATTTCAGGGTACATTACTTTTTTGTGATGAGCTACAGCTGCCTCAGGATCACCGGATACTGACTCTGGATGGAAATCTGAGAGCAGGTTAAATAAACTAGTGCTCTGATCAAGTACAAGGCATCGTACATTTCTGTGTTTTATTTCTAAGTGGCCAGTGAATTTCTATACAATCAGACAGAAGAATCCTCTTCAAGGTACTTCCTATATGATCTGTTTCCTTGACTACCATGCTTTTTAATAACATGTTTTTAAAGTTCTGAAATATACATAATACAGCAGTTGTTTAAATAGTATTTGATGAAATAGATAAATCAGTACAATTGATGAGAGAGATTACATTGCACTGGGGAAAATTCATGTGAACACTGTGCCTGCTAAAGCAGTAGTTCTTCATTTATACTAGTGAAATAAGATTAAAATCTGTTTTTTTCTTCTCAGTGGCTTCATTGCCTTGTTGAGGGTGAAAACTTCCAAGGCCCGTTTTTTATTACTTTTTGTGTTGCTGTACAATCAATAAAAAGCTGCTTTGGTTGCATGGAACTGCTTTCTAAAACTTCTTGTTATAACTTACTCATCATTATGCATTAGTGATATTTATGGAGACACTCACTCCAAACTTTAAACATTATGTTAAAAAATCCCTTGTCATTTGAGTGGCAAGGAAATATATATGAATTCACAAGCTTATTTTTCTTTATTTGAATTGTAATGCCATCTGCCAAAACTCATTCTCAGTATGGTTCTGTGACAGCATCAGAAAGGAACTTTGCATGAGAAACAGGTGTGTGTGGTCCTTTGTTAATGTACCATGTGCTGGCATTCATAAGGGCATTTTGCAATTTTAGAGTCAAATTAATACATCTATTTGTGTCAATGGCAAACTAATCAGGTTTCTAAGTTGCTTTTTTAAATAGTTTTAACTGTGTGGGATAATAATACAATAAAGATCTACCCATGTTTTTCTTCATGTTTCAATGTTCATTAATGCTGGCATGTCCTAACATGGAAGAGAAGTTATAGGAGGAAAGAAAAATAAAAGGAAGACAAAGGGAATGCAAAATATGTGCGTTATCACTTTTTATGACTTTTCAGTATATGAAAATAAAAAAATCATTATAATGAAAGAAGAGAAAGACCTACTTTGCCTTTCTTTTATTTTTCTCTCTTCCTTCTTGGTGTAAAACCTACCTAAGAGTGAATAGAATAGAAACCTAAACTCTAGAAAGGGGACTGAGAGGATACGGTGTTAGTGGGATGCAGATGGAAATGGGACAGAGAGATGGAAAAAGAGTTTTTGGAAGAAGAGAGTGTCTGCTGTCTTTTTTCATGTGTATGCAACAATAGACTATTTGCATGTCAGGGGACTTTAAGATTATTCAGTCATGGCTGCCTTTATCATAAACATCAACCCAGAGAGATGAGGCATCTGACTTTCACAATACTGATACATGCAATTTTGGAATCAGCAACTGATCTACTTAATTCCAAGAGAATGTAATCTTCTCCTCACTGTATGCCCTGGCATGGGTATTATATAAATTGGTTATTTAAATTAATTTAATTAATTTTAATTGCATTTGTACTTAATGGTTGAAGGGAAGTCTCCAAATTGAAGCTGTACTGTGTACAGTGGCAGAATAAACAAATTTCAATTTGATTTCCTCTTTTTCTGCCAGTCTTTTAATTTCTGCTCTTTACTGTACTCCAGTCCTTTCAGCTTCTTAAATATCAAGGTCACTACAAGTTCTTTCAATAAAAGACACCTCCAGACTGCTTCTCCTCCAACTATCCCAAAAAGATGTATGGTCTACCACAAAGTTACTACAGAATATAGGAACACAAAACACAAAAAAAAAAAAAAAAAAAAAAAAAAAAAAAAAAAAAAAAAATTGAGCAGCTCTCTCACTGCAGTATTTCATTTCAGCTTAGCTTTGCCTTTTATGCCTTTCTAATTTTTCTGTAAACCAGCTGAGAAGAAATCAGATAAGGGCATACAAAGACATGTCTTTTACAGACTCACCTAGTGACACTTGATTGAAATTTTTTGAGGATTTCTCTATGGCCCAGGAGAAAAATTCAGAGAGAGTGATTAGGCTGGGTCTCCTCAATGTCAACACACAGTATTTAGAAAGCCCAGTAAGAAAGGTAGCAGCATGACCTTACTCACTACAGCCTCAGTTATTTACGAAAATATATGTATGAGGCCCAAAGATAATACAAAAACTGCTGCTCAACCAAGGCTGTCCCTAATTACTAGGAAAGAGTCTGAGTATGTCAGACAAATAAACTGCAGAAATGGCAAGTAGAAGAAATTATAAGATTGATTTTGTTGTCATTGTGTAACTATGCATAGCTGTATTATAACCAGGGAAGAACAAATAAGTACAGAACAACTTTTTGTGGCTGGTTATGTTTCTTGTCAGTCATTTGCAGTCTTCATGAAACTTAATAAAGTGTACTAACCATCTGCAGACAGAACTCAGAGGATGAAAATTTATTGTGACTTCTATATTGAACAGGTGTAGAGACTATTATCTTAAAGGCAAGAAGAGCTGGAAGGGACTTGATTTTACTTCTCTTGATAAGCACTCTACTGATCCAGAAAGTAATGATGGAATTATCAGCCATGAATTTCAGATGCAGGAGAATGGGAAAAATGAAGTTTCTTTGTAGTTTATGATATATCCACTGTGTGCACTTATCAAGAGCTAGTTATGTTTTTCCTTGGCAAACTTTAATTTGGGCGAAATTTTATATGCCTACTGAATATGTGTGCTCAGTTCCTAAGTTTGCCTTTTGGGCTGAGCTACAGTGAGGACTTGTGGATTTAAACTAATGTCTGCTTTCTTCCTTGATCTGTATTTAGGTGCTTGCATTTCACAGACTTGGTTAACATCTGGTTCACTGGTCTGTGCTCACAGAAAAAGATGATTTTTGTACCATGGGAAAAAAATTAAGCCTACAATCTTTTATCAGAAGCCTTAAAAATGCAGACAACTGAATGCTACATGCATTTTAGGTGCATATTTGTCTGCTCCACTGACAAAAATAGTTGTGCAAGTGTCATGTTTGTAAACTGGTTGGGTTGGAACACTTGTAACACCTGTGGCAATGACAGGCTCTGCCAGCCTTTTAGTACACAGTGAAATAATAAAAATATATTAGCTTTCCACTTTTCAGTTGCAGTGCTGATTACACAAGGCAGCTGGTGCTGCAGGAAAATCTGTAGTGTTTAATAGTAAAGGAGTTTAAGTGGAAGGATGGAACATGGTGTTGCTTCACAACTGTGTCATTTTTGTCTTTAATCTCTTTTTCCTTCCAGCATTTTAAAATGCCTAGATGATGAGAAAAGACTAAGGGACAGGAAGACTGGTGGAAATATTGAGAGAAAGCAATGGTGTGCCTGTGAGGAGAGAAAGACATGGCATGATAGCTGGGCAAATCTTACTTGATCTGTCCCTGAATTTCTCATTTCCCTCCATATATTATGTTTCTCCTTGAATTGTCAACCTCTCCTCATTTGCTAGTACTATTTCCTCCTTTTTTCTTTTTTTTTTTTTTTTTAGCTTCTTTTTCCCTTTTTTTTTTTTTAAATTAAGTCAGTAGTAAGCAGGATACCATTTGGTCTCAAAAATGACAGAAGACAGTGGTGTCTCCTGCAAGTTAAAATAAGAACAACTGTTCATATAGTTCGTACCACGTAGCCTAAAGAAGAGAGAACGTTTATGTCTACAACTTCTAAGTTGGCAGAAGATGAGTCTGCATATCTGTACAAAGTCTAAAAGAAAAGGGGAGTTGTATAATATGATTTTAAAATCATGTGCTGGTTGCTCCTTTAAACACAAAACCCCTAGTGATATGAATATATAACTCACCAGTGAGTGCTTAACATCCCAAGGATTTTATAAAATTAAAACTCATTTAGATGTCAGTCTAAGGTCCTCCTGAGAATATTTGCATTTCCTTGTCTTCCTATAATAAAGGAAATTAATACTGCTTAGTTTTTGTAGGACCACAACTGTAAACAGGATGAATATGGACTATATCAGGCCTGTCAGTTTTATAGACCCAAAGAATCTGATGTTCACAACACTCAATTGTCATGGGGTGAGACGGCCCTGACTGGATTCCGGGTGCCCATAAAAGCCACCCTCAATTTCCTCCTCAGCTGGACAGGGAAGAAAAAATATAATAATGGTCTTCCGCTGTTCCAGCATGGAGTCCTCCAGGGGTTGCAGGTGGATCTCTGCTCCACTGTGGATCTCCCTTGGCTGCAGGAGCACAGCTGCCTCACCCTGGCCTGCCCCAGGGGCTGTAAGGGAGTCTGCTTTGGTGCCTGGAGCACCTCCTGTCCCTCCTTCTGCACTGACCTGGGTGCCTGCAGGGCTCTCTGACACAAATTCTCACTCCTCTCTCTGGGCGATGTAGCTATTGGTTTTTTTCCTTCCCCTGGTTCTTAACTATGCTGTCCCACAGGAGATTCCCCTGTCACTGTCTTGACCTTGGCCAGCAGTGGCTGTGTTTTGTAGCCAACTGGCACTGGCTCCATTGGTCATGGGGGAAGCCATCTGCTACCAAAACATTACCATGCAAGCCAAATACAAAATCTCAGATTTTTTCAGATTTCCAATATCCTGCACTCTTGTGTTAAGTATGATGATATCTAATTACCTGCAGAACTGGGGATCTCCTGAGCAACTGCAATACTACAAACTACAAAAAAATACTACAAATCAAGGTCATCCTCATGTCCCTTCAGAATAGGGCAGCTGAAAGCAATTGGTGTCAGTGTCTCTGAGCTAAATTCTGCCTACTCTTTGATTTGAAGGTCAGACTTCTGCCGTCCAGACATTACCAAGGTTCTGAAATAATTTAATAAAGTGAACTGAGACACCAGCTATTCATAGCAATCAATCCCAAGCATTCCCCTCCACACTTGGTGACAACATGCTGATGAATGAAAAATACTGTATTAGTATCAAGGTCCCAGAAATCATCAATTCTCAATTCAGTGTGTTCACACAGCAAAATTGGAAGCCGAAATTGGAGGCTGCTTTGCCCTAAGAATGGCAGGCAACATCATCTTTGCTGTAGCAAAAGTAATTCCCTGCAACCAGACAACAATTAAACCATTTCACAGATCCAATTGTCCTTGACTGATGAGAGAGTATATTCAGCCCTGCTCATGATTCTACATTGTTCTCTTTTTATGAAAGTTTTCCCATAGCCTTTTGGGATCTTTCTCTTAACTGCTAATAGCAATAGGTTTATTTATTTTTATTACAAGAATAAACATTAAAAATCTTTAAAGGACTGGAAATTTTCTGTGGGTCTATTGATGACTATGCTATATTTTGCATAATCACACTTGTCTCTCTTAATAAAGAATTCTCTTAATAAAGGACTCAAATTGTAATGCACAGCACACAACTTTGATATGGATACTTTTAAAGTCCTTTACAATTCAAGGTTACACAACCTTCCCAAAACCTTTCTTTCACGACACTGTGCAAACCTGAGATAATCTGAGTAATTTTATAGCAATGAGAAAGAAGGAATATTTAACAGGGCAAAAGGATTGAGGAAATAGAGACACAATGTGGAAGCTGCTGCAGTAGGAACTTTTCTGTTCATGGACACATGAATTTACACCTCCCACTGGCAGTAGCTTCCCAGCCCTGGGTGGTCCTTACACTCACCTGCTGCCCAGCCCTGGTGAGATCCTGAATGTCCCCTGCAGCACAGGGGGCTCCTCTCCCAAAGAACCTGCAGCAGTGCCACCACTTGGTGGGAAGCAGTGGAGTTTAACCCCTGGTAACTGTCATTATCCACTGTCTTATCTTAAAAACCAGAAATTATTTATGGAGGGTTTTTTTCTGTCGTATTAGCTAATCTAATGGTCAGAGGGAGATCACTCCTCAAGGGAAACTACTGCTATTGCCTCATAAGTAGGCCACTTATATTTTTAATTTTGATAAATTGCTAAACATTTCTGATAATAAGGATAATTAAAGACTGTGACAGTAAAAGGAAAAAAAAATAATAAAACCAAAACCAAGGACATCAGCACTCAGTCTTGTTAGAACAAAATATTGGATTAAAGAAAGGGAAAATTCATTCAGTTATTGCAACATGAATGGTATTGAGATGCCAAATATGAATACAAAATTCAAATTTTAATCCAACTAAAAGTGTATCTCTGCAGTCTTTGATTTAAACTCATGTCTAATGCAAATCTTATTAAGTAGATGAAAATGTTTGAATGAAAGAAAAGAGAGCAGAATCAACTGCATAACTTTTCCCCTTCTCTCCTAAAATAATATCTTTGTCTCTTCAGGGTAGCACACAAAAGCCCTTAATGTTTTCCCTAGACCAGTTTTTGCCAATTCTTTTTTTTTTTTTTTTTTTTTTTTTTTTCAATCTTAATGGCTATTTTTGATAACCTTTGTGTTATCTAGAGGACAGAAAATGGGAATCTCTGCTAATGGCTCTATTTCTAGCATTTCACATTCCTTTTCAAAGTGATATAAGCTAATTAAATGAACAAAAATAAAACAAATGTGCATAAGTAGATTTCAAAAATGTTAAAGTGCAATTTTCAGTAAGGATAGCATCTTTTGTGATGTCCATTCCAAACCACATAGTAGACTGACAACATCCACAGATTATTTTTCAATTTGCCAAAGAAAATACTTTGTAACTCCATTTGTATGCAGTTGATGCAAGATAAAAAAGATGAAGATAACAAAACCAGACAATGGTGCCATATGTTCCAGTACAGAAGCAAATTATAGTACACTAACAACCCATCACTATCATATAGAAAGGCAGCAAAGATAAATGATAAATGTACCCTAAAAAAATCTACTAAAAAATTAAAAGATGGGTAAGATAACTATTTTAAATTAAATAAATCAATTTAGCCCACTTTTTTCTTCAACATTCCTATTTTTTTTCACTTTTCATCCCATTATTAATATTGTTACAGGTCCTTTCAGTAGTTCCTCTCACTATCATGTGAGATCTTAATGTAATCTTTGCCCAGAAGCTTCATATTTATTTTTTTCTTACAATTAAATCTTCCAGAAACTATAGCTTGAATAGCTTAAGAATATGAAAGCTTCTTATATCTGTTATATCAAAAAATCTCAGCCCACACATTAGTGGTCCTCCTAGCATCAAATCATAGTGTTATGTATGCTGCTCTGTCAAATTATTTTTTTTTTAAACTTGAAACATGTGACTTATCTAGTGTTTAAATACAAGTCTAGATTTTCTCATTTCAACTCTCTTTCCCATCAAAATTTATTTCTCCTTGAAAGAAGTTTAGGGTTAAGGTAGGCTGTGCTTTGCTTTTTTATAGTTATTGCTTTTTGTGGGTATTGTTCTGGATTGAGGATATCTTTTACTAGGTTAACCTTCAGCTGAGATCTGAATACTTCATGTATACACAGGGATGGAGCTGGAAATATGAAAAGGATCGAAAATCAGTGTATTCAAGGTTCTGCTTCCCAAGAATATAGATTTACTGGATTCATCAGTTTCCCTTTTGTCTTCAGAAGAAGGAATAATTCCTATGGGCTAATAATCACATTAAAAACTCCAGTGGAATTGCAATCTTCAGGAGAAATGAGGAGGGCTTTGAGCAACCTGGTCTGGTGAAAGATGTCTCCATGCATGGCAGGAGGGTTGGACCAGATGATCTTTGAAGGTCCTTTCCAACACAAACCATTCTGTGATATAAAGGATAATTGCTAATGTGCAGTGTGGACGACTTGTCTCTAGGAATGGCTATTTCTCTACAGACAAGCTGCTTCTTTTGTTACTTCTTCCATCCCCTCTTTTCTCTCCACAGCTTCCAACCAGTCTCAGAGATATTTTTTCCAGATCCTCCGTTCCATTTTCATATATCTTCTCACAAATGTTTTCCCTCTTTCCTTAAGAATTTTTTTGCATGTTGCCACTAATAATTTGTGTTGATTCACATGGAATTAGCATTTGAAATGAATCAGAAATCTTAAGAAGTGCTGTGACTTATACAAGATTTGTCAAAAAGTGGCTTTTATCAGGGCTACTGGTTCTTGATGATGGTGTAGGTGGGTTTCTCATCCCAGCAAGGTGTCATTGCCACTAATTTTTTTAAGCAGACATAAGTCTAGTAATACATTAGTCATTTATATGGCATTCTTCTCCCAAAATAATGATCTTAGAGCATCTGAAGGTCTGTGAACTGATCCAGTGCAGTGTGCAAAACCTGACTGGCCTGACAAAACCCAATATTCTAGGTGAGGAAGGAGGTCTTCTTACAGACCCCTTAGGAAGCACAGGCTGGGAAGACAAGGAGGTAGAGTTGCCCTTTATGTGATAGAACAGCTGGAATGCATTGAGCTCTGCCTGGGGATGGATGAGGAGCCAACTGACAGCTTGTGGATGCGGATTAAAGAGGAAAGTGTTGGTCTGTGTTTTCTGTAGGCTGCCTGACCAGTAAACACAAGTGGGTTAGACTCTCAACAGAAGAACCAGATTAAACTCTCTGCAGAAAGATAGAAGCAGCCCCACATTTGGAGGCCCTGATCATCATTGGGTACTTCAACCAGCCCAATATCTGCTGAAGGAACAACACAGAAGAGCTTCCCGGAGTGTAGCAGGAACTTTCTCATCCAAGTGAAGAGGAGAAGTGATCTGCTGGATGTCATACTCCCTTGTTGGGGATGGGAAGGTCAAAGCCAGCCTTGGCTGCAGTTACCATGAGTTAATGGAATTCAGAGGTTCCTCCCAACATCAAGCATTCGGTGATTCTGTTAGGACAGAAGACACTGGCAGCATCTACACGATCTGAGGTAGCTTAGACAACGGGATAATTATTTGCCAAAAGTATTTTAAAAATGCTTAAAGAACTGCATAGAAACAGACACAAGAAAGACAATGCAAGTGTACAAAAAAAGTGAAATGTACAATATTATATAATGGATGAAATAAGTTTAGCCTCTGTATTTATTCCTCCTTTTGTCCATTTCAGCTTCAGCCTTTGATTCTGGTTCCAAGACGTGTTTCAATACAGAGCCTACTCAGGAGGCACACACCTTCTGAAAATGCTTAGGCATTGTTGAAAGTTTGCTTTTACTGCTTAGATCTTTTAAATCTAAATCCTTTTCACTGAAATTATTTGAATATTAAGAAGAAATTTGCTTTCCTGTTTCACAAAAGTATTCCCTTAATCCTTAATTGTACATGCTACACATTCCAATCTAAGCTGTAGGACTTTTAATCATATTTCTTATCCAGCAAGTTTTCTCTAATCACACAGGTAACATTTTATTGACCCATTTCAGTTCTAGCTCATTAAACACAGATGTTCTGATGCTTAAGAAAAGAGCAGAATGTAAATAAACAACCCCCCACTCCTCCTCAATTAAATGTAAAGGTGTTACATTCAGAAAAACAAAATGGCTGGTTTAAATTCTCTCATCTGAATTTTCTTCTCAGGTCCAGCCAAGCCCTCAGTTTTTTCCTTCCTATGTACTGAGGTGTACTTGCAGGGTTTCCACTGAACAAAAGGGACTAAATGTTGCCCTCAGTCTGTAGTGTGTAAGCTCTCACTGCAGCCACATTTGCACAACTTAGGTCCTAGAAACAGTCTAGCAATAGACCCGGTAGCTCAGAGCTGCAAGAAACCTAAATTTAACTTGTTACATCTCATACAGAGTAAGACCTTTAAGAGCTAGTCAGGCATCCCCTCAACATGTTATGAAAGTTGATCCTTAACTTGTTTGCTGCACTGGAGTTGTCAAGAGTTTTCTTAGATTATAAGCTCTTCTGGGCTGAGATCAGCTAATACCCATTTGTTTGGTCACCTCAAAAAAAAGGCTCTCTTTTGTGCTATGTGACAGTACATAATAATCACAAAGTTATAGCAGCAACAGTTCGAGCAGTGGCAAAACATAGTGTTTTCAGAGTAACTGAAAATTTTTATTCTGTAAAACTTCTAAGCAAACACAATAAAGACACACAGGACTGTTGAAGAAGTTTTTAGCTGAGATATATAACAGAAATGTTTAATCTATGATAAATAGCAAATTAGAAAAGAATTCTATATTCTTAGCAGGCTGAGATGGAAGCAGATGGAGAAATTGGTAAAATGGGATAGATGGCATTTCAGCTTCTGGGGTATACTGTTGAGCATTTTTGTTTTTCTGAGATTTTCAGGATATACAGATATGTTTCTATTCAATTTAGCCTGAATTTGTCTCCAGTTACATATCAGCACTTATTGGATTGCAAGGATCCTTATATTCAAGAGTTTATGTGCTGACTTCAGGTAAATCATGATTCTCAGCAGCATCATCCTCACTACTGAGGTATTTTATGTTTGTTCTTTAAATTATTTGCTCAAAGCAATACTTGTCTTCCCAATGTGTAGTTGAATAACTAATTCTCCAACAGCTTAGCAGAATCTTTTCCATATCTGTTTTTTTAATCTCTGCCAAATCTGGTTTCTGTGCTCAGCTTTCTTTTTTTCACAAGACTACTGATATGTGCTTACACACTACTCTAAAATATCCACAAAGTACAATAACATTATGTTAAGAAGCATTTAGATATGAGAGTTTAAACTGTGCTTTTGATTCATGATATTTAAACCAAGAGATTAGCTGATTAAATCTGACAAAATAATGGCACCTGCTTCTGAATGTGGAGCTGTTATTACTGGTGGCATAGTTAAAGTTGCTTTGAGATTGGTAGCTACAGCTTGTACTGAATCCCTTGGACCTGGGCCAGCGCACATTGAAGTCAATAGAAAGAAGATTTGCTTGCACTGAAATTAATCAGAAATGAACTCATGACATTTAGAGCTAGCAAAATTGTATGTATTGTCTACTTAGTTTCCTAGGTGCATGCTTTTTTTTTACCTACAGAAGCAAGGGTTGTCATAAGAACTTCTGGAACACAGAAATAGGGATACTTTCAAAGGCACAATGTAATGTCCTTTGCTCCTAATGAAATTATATTTAAATACTCCCTTTAATAACATGTTTTGTTCATGCGGGGGGTAGAAATACTCAAAGGAAAAGATGGAAATTTTTATTTCACAGGAAAAGCATTAACTTTATAATGTCTTTTCTACAGAATATACCAATATTTTTAAATATCAAATAAATTAAGTAAACACTATTATGCTAATTTTTGCAGATGGGGATGCTGAAGCACAAAAAAAAAAGAGATGCAATTTCTCATAGTCACACATTAAATCCCTGGCGGTGCATGGGACAGAGTCCAGGACTGCTGATTCTCTGTGAACCACTGGACTCACTACTCTCAGCATGATTTAAAGAGCACCTTCAGTCTCAGAAGACAGCTTTGTAAAATACAATTTTGCAAAGGATTCTCAGCTGGATTTCACATGCAATACTTCTAAGTCAAATTTTTTTCCACTCATCCTATTTCCCAGGTTTTTGACTTCACAATATGTTTTGGGATTAGCTTCTGAGAGCCTTGAGTTTCAGCCAAACATGGATTATGGATCAGATAATGCTAATTACAATTAATAATGTGGGCAATAGTATTGTAAATTGAGAAATTACCATGGAATTAATTTTGTCACTGAAAGTTAGAGTCTGGAGTTCACATATTTTCCTATAAAGGAGCATCCTTCTCACTAGGTTAAATAATTACCCATACTCTGTATTTTTTACTGGTTGTCTGTGCACAAAATGGGATTAATCACAGGACGGATTAAAAAAGCAATGACGTATGAAGGTCTGGTGCATAAAACTGTAACTGGTAAACCTCTGCCCACACCAAGACTTTAATGGTTATGATGGACATGATTACCCAAACAGCCATTTTATGTTTAGTGTCTCACACTACAGTCATGAGGATTTACTAGAACAGATAGACACATAAATATGTGCCATTTCTATGCTCATATCAGCTTTTTTGTTACTTTTCTCATTGTAGGAGCTAGCAGTCATGAGCATCTTTATGAATGATAAAGCTGAGTTAGAATATATAAAGAAAGGTAATTGTGAAAATTTAGTGATTCACTGTTCCTGAAAACTGTTCTTTCCAATCACAGAGTAGAAATTATATCAGTAAAAATTTGAAATTGGGCCAATTTTTGTGCTATGTCAAAATTTTAAAATTGACCTCTGAAAAAAATGTTCTCACAGAAAATGTGAGTTTCTGAGTGCTGCATCGCAATATTTAAAAAAGTATTATTTTGCATAACCAGTAACATGAAAAATTATAAACTGCTTATATCCATAATGCAAGCAGCAAAATGTAACTTCTAAATTAGGCATTAAATTATTTTCTCTAGTATTATTAGGTATTTGGTGACTACATGGTAATAATTTCTCAGCCCTAGTAACTGTATATTATTCAAACTTTTTATACTAGAATCTGTTTTTCCAAATGAACATTAGAAGTAAATGATGAAGGGACCACAATTAAATTCTTCATAATACACCTTACAAAGAGTGATAGATTGTGTTGATTCTGATGCTAAAATAGCTGAAAACTTTCAATATTTAAAACTGGCACTTTAAAAAGATAAATTCTGAACTGTAAGTTCATTGTAATTTGAAGAAAATGGTAGGCAAAATCATTACTGTGGAAATGTTTCAACCAAGATTTATACTTGTTCAAATTTCTTTCTTCACCCTTTCCCCAGACTATTATGACAATTATATTACTTTCTAAAATCTCTGTAAAATATAATGCGATTCACTTTTTATAATTTGCAGTGAAATAGTGACTAGCATAAATCTTTTAATGATGCTATTACAGATGCATTTCTGCTATACTAGAGTGCTTCATGGAAGTAAAAAACATTGCATGTGCACTGGATATAAAACTTGTAAATCTGAGCAAGGTTGACCAGCATGTTTAATAGCCTCTTGTACATCAACATCTGAAAACACTAAATGATGCAACAGACAGCAGTGCCTTTGTGACGAATTTTTTTAGCTCATCCGGAATTCTTAACTATTGAAATGTTCTATTCCTGGCTCACAGACATCATAAGCACAGCATCACAGAACATTTCAAACAAGCAGTTGTGGTGGATGCTTTGAAATCATAGCACAAATATAGTATTTCACTTGTTTCCAGTATCAAAATGACGTAATAAAGCACCAGTCAACAAACAGCAGAGATTTTGGAGAATGGCAGGTGACCAAGGAAACTATGACAACAGTATAATAAATTCATCTCTCAAAGGGCTTTGGAAACTGTACAGGCACTTGGACTGCTAGTGTAGCATGTAAAATATGGAAAAGAAACCCCACATTTTCAGACCCAACTTTGGTGTATTAAGCTGGGCTCACCGCCCCACTAATGCTGTTACACAGCTCCAGGAGCAGACTGAAGAGCAGCCAGACTGGAGTCTAAACAGAGCAGGCACCCAAATATACACACATCCAATTTTGTACATCTACAGGCACACACTGCTTTGGAGGTTTCACTCTGGAACATTTAGACATATGAAGCCTGATTTCATAATTCAATGGATGCTTTCACAGTGTTATCTTTTTAACACTGACAGTTTTTTCCTCTTGCAGAAATGACAAGCTAGCAGAGAATGGCTCTAAAACAAATGGAAAACCAAACCAAAAGGAAAAATAAAATCTCCGTAAGGCAGTGACTGAGTTTGTACTATCTTACTGAAAAATACATTAAAGGTGCAACATTACATTATCATCTTTTAAACCTTAAATAACCTCAGCTAAAAACAGCACTTCACTTTTTTTTCAGATTTTTTTTAAATGACAAACCATGCTGGAAAACAATCTGATATAAAGAGTTTGAAATCAACATTTTTAAACTTCTCTGATAAAAGAACATAGAAAAAGCCAACAAAAGAAATAAAATCCTGCCAGCATATCTGATGCTAACATCTCTACAATTCAGTTTCTCAGAAGATACAAATCTACCTGATTTCTTTAAACTAAATTCAGCTGGATTTCCTCAAGAACACTTAAAGCCTTAAGTGTGACTCACTTCAATTTAGGATCTAGAGAGCAAGGAGAAATAATAAGTCTTGGAGGGAAAAAAAAAAAAAAAAAAAAGGAAAGAGAAACTGCAATGCAGAAAATCAGCAGTTATAAAATGGGAGTTTCAGCCCATGGTATTCTGGAGTGGAGGTCAGATAAGTATGAATGATCACATGAATGAAAGTGGGGATTGTACCTCCTGCTTATAGCCAGGTCTGGTGAGTTTCATATCTAACCAACTACTGTGACATCACTCACTGATCAAGCAATGGAAAAGAGAAACTGTCCAGAAAACTTGTCATATGAAGAAATATGCCCATTTTACCAAGGCCATATTAACACTCACAGAGGCAAAAACTGTATTTTAAAGCAACTAGCCTGTGATTCTGTAGCAATTGTGATTATTAAAATGTGTGCCCAGAACCTAGGTGGTTCTCCCGGCTATGTTGCAGGTAAACAGGAGAACACTCCTGGGTAGGACATCAGCCTGGAAGACAAGCAGTCCATGGAGCTGCTTTCTAGTGTCTTCAGAGCAGGACCCTTATGTTGTGGGCAGTGCTGGCCACGACTGTCACCAAGTTGCTGGAAAACTCTCCTCATAACCTTCCTTCTACTTGCTTTGAACTTCTGATAGAAAATTGAAATGAAAATAATCCAGCTATTTCCTAGAAAAAACTTAGAAAAATATATTTGGGACAATGATAAAAAAATCCATGGAACTTGATTTTGAAATGCTATAAGAAAGTTTCTACTTGGGAACAGAACTTAAAGAGAATGTTTTTACATCAAGCAGGGCCTTTTGTAGACTCAAAAATCACTAAATGTTTCAAAACCTGGTCAGGTAAAATTTCTGCAGATCCTGTCCTTTCTGAGCATGCATAAATATGTCAGCTGATGAGATAGAAATGTGCACCTTCTTATCACAACTGTACTACAAACATATCTGCATGAGACAACAGAGGGACAAGTGACAATATCAGACTTTGTAAGTACTTCTTCTTTCCAAGATCATGTAATCCAAGATACTTGAATTTCACCATTCCTTGTCTGCTGGGAGCACTTGTGTGATTTTGACTATCTAGCCCCCCCAACCCATCCACTCTGCTGTTTTCTCAGGAGAAGGAAAATCTGTTATTGAAGCTGCTCTTTGCAAAGTTGCAGATAAAACACATGAACAGAAATATTGCAGTGTCTTTCCCCCCACCCTGCTTTTTTTTTTCTAATTTTCAATAAATATATGGAAATTAATACTAAAATGTTATAATTAAAACTGAAAATTTAAGATGAATTCCAGAGTCTTAAACCCACCACCCAAAAAATGAACACCACCAAATTGGAGTGTAAGAATGCAGGTCTTCAGAGCTAGATTCAGCAAGAGCAAGTTAAATCAAGGTTCAGACTGCCTCATTTGGCCATTTCTTCCTGCAATTCCTTGCGTGAAGCCCTTTGCTAAAAAAGCAAAAACATTCCAGTGCCACAAGTCTCTTCTGTAGAGCTCTAACCCATGCCAGAGTACACCAAGTTCTCTCCTTTGTAATCGAGGAAGAAAGAGCCTAAGTGAAAGATACTCATACCCACATAACAAAAAGACAATATCACAGTCTATATGAACAAAAGACCCAAAATGAAATCACACAAGAAAACTGAATTTTAATGTGTTTGGATTTTCAGGACTATGTTTCTATCATCTTAACAGTGTTAGTTAACTGTCTCTTTTCTTTGTGTGTGTTCATGTCTTGAAATAGAACAAAACTTTGGCCTAAATAATATGTCTCCACATGTATAATAAGATTCAGGAAGACAATTACCACATGGCAATTTTTTCATACTTCAGGTTTATTTCAATATACATTTCACACTAATATGATCACAGAAAAAAACCTACTTATAAAAAGCCTAGTTTTCCTCAAAGCTTAAATGGAATGCAGAGTGAGATTAACATTTTAGTTTCTGGTTTTGATTACTTTGTGGCATAATGATAATGCTGTAAATTAATTAATATATATACAGCAAGCTGCAAACAACATTAGTCTGAGCAAGGACACAAGTTTTCAATGTACCTAGAAGACCTGAGGGGTCTCTGAAGAGACCAGAATACAGAGTCACAAAAGCAAATCAGCTGTATATTCCTATGCACAGTGACAGAAAAGGAAACTGGATAACTTAGTCTCTTGCATGTGTATATTAAAACTGGCAACTGAGGTTTAAACAGATTTAAACTACCACATTACTGCAGTGTAGTTGAAACAGGTAAATAAAATCAAAAAGCAGATCGTGGATTAGAACTCTAGAGATTCCATCTGATAGTAAAACCAACAGCTAAATAACAAGGTTTTACTGATTCTTTTACCTGATATCCACAAAGGTGAGCTGAGCTGTGAGTAGGAATACTGTTAATTAATCTCATTCAGCAATGTGTTTAGCAGTTACATAGCAGCAAGCATTTGATAATATAAGTGTAGTTAGCAACTTTAGTATATGAGTAGCTTCAGCCATAAAGTATTTTAATTCTTAATACTATTCCAGCTTCTTTTCTGCTACTGAAGAAATGTATAGGCTGAAATAGTGATTTCACAGTACAGTTAGCTAATAAAATTGTCTTCTTGATATTGTATTTAGTCCTCAGCTGTAAAAGTATACAGCTGTTATAACTTTTTCCACAGATTAATGAGACAGTTTTCCTTGAGCTGCAGCAGTAATATTTGTGGTTAATTTGGTTATAGAATATTATATTTAATCAATATTTTTGTAGAGGTTAGGAAAATCATTATGAATAAAATCAAAATACCGAATGCTTTGGACAACACAGGTTTTTTCTTGCCATCTTATCTAGGAACACGGAAAAGAGCTACCCCAAATGCAGCAGTACTTGTGGCCATTGGCACATTTACTTGGTTTTGGAAGTTGATCAAAATTTCAATGAGAGCTTCATAGAACTTTTCTGTAACAAAAGTTACTAGGAAATCTGGCTTAGGCAAAATGTAATATTCTCAAACCCACACTGCTTGTACTTACAATGTAGTGTGAGAGCATGCTTCAGGCAAGGTCTGAGACTGAATTCACCAGCCAGCCATTTTTTTGCCTTCAGAAATGCTCTAAATGTGCTTTGAGGCGGCTCAGGTGTTACTGCTCTAAGTGGGAGCTTTAAATACATCTTGTGCTTTTGAGCATTGCTGATGTTGTAACCCTTAGGAACAAGACATAAGAACAGGTTCAGGAGGACTCCAGCTGTTCAGGAGCCTCCATCCATGCCACAGCAGTCCAAGCCAGTCTGAGCAGGCTACACTGCACACTGTCTGTCCTGGGAAGATCAGACACAGTAAAGCCTCCCTCCTTCTATTCCATTACTCCTGCCTCTCTTCTGTGTATACATAAAACTGGGAGCCCAGCATCATGGCCTCCACTATTACACTGCATCTGGGAAAAGCCCTCCTGGGAGCCACTGGCTGTCATTCAGGTGCTGTGCAGCTCGTCAGCTCTGCAACGGCACTTTCCCTGAGTCAACTCCACTGCTGCAGGTGCTGTTCTGCTTCCAGTCTTGCTCCCATCAGCATCAGCACCTCCTATAAGCATTGGAACTATTCCTAGAAATATCCTGAGAAGCTGGACTGGGAGCCAGTCTTGGGCTCCTGCCCCTGGAACATCCAAGCCCATCAATGAACCACTGCAAACCCAGCTGGCAGGTAGAGGAGAGAAAAAGATTTCATAGTTGCTTCCTCCAACTTCTGTATGCTGAAGGAGATTAAATGGGCAAACATTTCTCCCTACACAATGCAATGGGTGTAGAAATACCTTGAAAGTCTGCCTGCAGTCCAGGGTAGTATTGCAGGCCAGATGTAGACAAGGCCATTGATTCTCATGCTAGGAAATTTAATTATTATTAAATAAAAAAGGTAGAGGCAAATTAATTATATGCAGAGGGAAGTTGAGAATATCAGAACTGTTTTAATTTTTTTTTTTTTTAACAGATGGAAATACAGAAAAGAAATTAAACATGGTTATCTTCTGCACATTTAAATAGGAAATCTAATTGATTTTAAGTAATGGAAATAAATCTTTTCTAGAAGACCTGATTAACTCAGCACTACATAGTATCACCAAGACTTAACAGGATTTAAACCAGGTTTATTAATGTGTAAGTATAATGAATATTTGGGATAATAACTGAAGGAAAAACATTCTTCAGATTGAGGTCCTATCACAAGCTCATGAAGGTTAAGAGTAAACTTCCTCTAATTCAAATTTAAATTTAATTGCCACTCCTGGGCTTCCTGTGCTTCTCTCTGAAGCACCTGACATTGTTAGTGTTGATCAGCAACAGAAGTGCTTATGCTCATAACATTCTGCAAAGCAAGACCATTAACCTAAACCCTTCACATCTTTCTGTATGAGTGCTGTGATTTCTACTGTAAGAAATAACCACTAAGAAAATTGTGTGTGTGTATTTGTGCTTTTGTTAACTCTGTGATTTGGCAGCATGTTGTGGATTGTCTGTATCAGTCTTTTGCTGATGGACTCTCCCTTCCAGGCTGCAAAAGGAATATTCACCAGTATCACCCTACCAGTCACAGCAAGTGGGAAAATCAGAAAGGCAGAATACAGGGAGGCAGGATGCATCCCTGCAAATAAAACGAAAGACAGAATTGTGGGCCTGAGTTTCTTGGATAAGCTGTCCTCAGATTGTCCCAAATGATTGTCTTTAACAGGAACAGTGCACTAGAAATCATCCTTTAATTTTCAGAATAAATTATACAAACCAGGACATGCAGTTTAAAGGATTCTATAGCTGAGCATTTGTTGCATATGCACTTTTTAAAAAAATCACATTAAAGTTGTTCCCTGATGGCTGTCCTTTGCAAGTGACAGAAACTAAATTCTAGAATATTTTTCTTCAAACAAAATTTATATATAATATTTAAGTCACTGGAGATTGGCTACTTGTATTCTTATGACAGCATAAATGCACTTTATTCAGTGGAATTCCTTCTTTGGCAAGAGGAAAGCTCACTGTTACCCCAAATTCCTCCTACCATTTCAATAGATAAGCATTATTCATTTCACTTCCTATTATAAAATGTTTCTTTATTAACATTTCATTTCACTAAGATGTTCTAATATACTTTACCTTTTAATATTCAACCAGACTGAAAAGCTATTCTGTTTTATTTATTCCTGATAAAATTCATAAACCACTCAGATTTCCAGATAAATGATGTAACAAAACTACAAAAATAATATTATTAATACCAATCAAATGCCATAGTTATGATGACAAACAAATTCACAAACCAATTGCACTAAGAAGTGTGTGCCTTTTATATTTCTGTACAATGTTTTTCCAAAATCAGAATTTTAAAGATTAAAAAACTTTCTTCTATAAGGACAAATCAAGAAATTAGAAAATACCCATATATATTAGTATTTATATTTTTGAAACAGCTCACTGGAAGCTGATGTTCATGGTTCCAGGATGTCAGAACTAGGTTTTGGGCTTTTTTTCTTTAGTGACAATTTTGCTTCCTGATAAATAAATACATTTAATTACTTAAATAACTGCTAAACACACATCATGTATGGACTCTAATCTGAAAGTTAGAAAAGAACATCCCATTCTTGGGAAAGCAGGACTCATGCATTTTAGGATACTTTTAGCCAAACATTTTACAAGCAAGCCATTTGAGTTTGACTTATTACATACTGAACTGCTTTGCAGGAGCTGAGTAGAAACCCCAGAGACAGCCACTAATCTATTAGTGTACACACACATCTTCTCCCACAAACTTTTATACAATTAGGCCAGGCTATAACTTTAAATATAAGTGCTCATTATCTTAGCTACACAAATCTTTAGTTAATTTTCATACACTATTCTGGAATATGGGTCAACCTCATTATTTCCTGTCTACTGAGGATAATTCCTCTTCCTGTTCATAAAAGCTGAATGTCATAACCTATGAATTAAAATACGTGCCTTGTATTATTATTGAAAATACTTGCTTTTATTATTATTACTGCTCATGCAAGTTCCCCTGGAAACAGGATTTTTTGTTCCGTGCCTACAAGTTAAAAGCCCAAGGTGAAACTTCACGCTAAAAATTATATGTGATTAAACTGGAACCTGGCAGAGACACAAACCCAACATGAAGAGTTCAACTCATTAAAACCCATCAGGCAGGCAGGTACTCGGTGGTTCTGGTCTGAGTCACGCAGCAGAAGGGGGTGAATGGTAAGGGGCAGATTTTCATGGGTGTGTATTGCCTGAGCTCTGCTGGCTTTAACAGAGCTGTCACAGCTCATGTGATAAGAGATAGGCCCTTGACTACTGCACACAAAAAAGCAGATACCCAACCATGTATATGACTTAAAAGCAATGGTAAGTGGCACATAACTGTAACATAAAGCACAAAATTCCACCACAACATCTTCATACTTCATGAGGTAACTCAATTTGCTCAGTCAAATGCCAGACTTTTAAATTTCTGCATTTTAATTTTTTTTTTTTTTTACATGTAGATTTTAATTAATAACTCCTTGTTTGGCTGGAAAAAGTAGAGACATTAGGATGTAAATGTATTAAAGCCATTGTCACTCCTCTGCTGTTACAAAGTTTTATTAATAACCAGAAGAAAACCAGTGTTTACTACACATGGATTTGCAAGAATATCCCACCAAGTTCTGGTACCTTTTTAGTGGAATGTATGGGTGTGTGCAGGCATTTACAAAATGAACCTTTTGACTCCTTTTCAAAATAAGACCTAAATTTAAAAGCTAATTTTCTGCAGTTTTAGGGCCAAATAAATATTTTCCTTGATTTTCATAAGTGTCTGTCAGCTATTACAATCCTATATACCCTCTGAGAGGGCTTCTGACTTGAAGTTCTTGTCATCCTGGTAACAGCATGCATGCTTCATCTTCCCAAAGTACAAATATTTGGGATGCTAAGTGTCGTATCCTGTGAATTTCCTGGGCTCCTGATGTTAGATAAGGCAGCACACGGACACAGAATACTGGTCCTGTGAGGGGTATGTTGTGTAAAAGGGAAGGGATGCAGCTATAGTTGGTCACCAAAATATTGCCCAGGAGGACTCATGGCAGCACAGGGCTGTGTGTGACTGAAGCCGTTCCTTGTGCTGGGGTCTTGTGTACCCCAGATCCAGCACTTGGGTAGGCTTCCCATGGGAACATGCTGGGGCTGAGCTCAGACAGTCCGAGAGAGGAGCTGAGGGTTAGTAAATGTGTAGCAAGTACACGTGAGACTCAGCACATCTAAAGCTGCGCACAGAGGAGAAATCTGTGCCCATCCTGGGCTGTGCTGTTCTAATTGTAGTCACAGGGTGTCTGACAGACAGAGCCTCCTGCAGCTAATGGGACTTGTAGCTGAAATATGATGATTGGACTGTGAAATTTCATCACTGAGTATGATCCTGCACCATACCAATCCAAATGACAAACTCTAAAAGCAAGTAAAAGTCTTGGAATATGTCAAGTTTTCTTCTCAATAGGGTAAATTGGCACTGCTCCTGGTCACAGTAAGCCAGAGTGCTCTGGTCAGTATGATCTAAAAGCAGATACTGCTCATGGCCACATAATGAGCCAGTGGCTTCTGTCAGATTGAACTGATCTGCAGCAATTTTTATTTGTGCAATGATCCTGTCCTACAAATTCTTAGTATTACAAGGATGAACACAAACTCAGACTGATTGTGAGCATGGTGTTATGCAGCACTGGGCACACTGTTTGTACTAACTGAATCTCTTCTCACTGACTTACTGTGCTTCTTAATTAACATGACCTTGTAGGTCATTATTTTAAGGGAAATGCTTAATGAGCACTCTACTTAGACGTTCAAAAATAATTGGAGCCACTTAAAAGCACAAGAGTCCTCAGAGAAGTACCTGCCCTGCCGCGCCCCACAGGCCTGAAACACTAATACCTTTCCTGCAGGATCAGGGATTTTTTCTAAACTCTGACAAGAGAAAGGAGTTTGAAGCTTCAGATATTATCTGTGGAGACTAATTCCTCCCACTCCAATGATGTTAAGGAAGCATTACTTAAGCAGAGGCTGAGAGGTCCAAAGCCTCTCTGCCCACTCCCCTCACCTTTCAAGTTACTCTTCTAGACTTTGTTTAGGCTATTTTGTTGGCAAAGAGCAAAATTATAATGTCACTAAGTTCAGTCAAGAAAGCCTTTGGCACCCTGGCATCCACTATGAATGAGTCTTATTTTCCCTACCATACTTCGAAAAATCTCCTCCAGCCCAGGTGTGGGATCTGCAGGGCTGGCCTGACACCCCTTTTGACAACCTGCAGTGACTGAACTTCCATGAACTGCTCCTTGTGCCCAGCTTGTTTTTCCCTGCCTGACTCACAGACTGCTTCAGCAATCCTCAGTCTACATATTTTTAGCTCCATACAGCTTCCAGCTGCTGTGCATGTTTGCTGCCCTTCCTGGGAACTGTTTGCCCCGGTCACAAAAAGCCCACACACTTATTAATATGAATGCTGCCTTTTCAACTCCTTTAGCCCTCAGTATGAGGAATCCCAAGGCCAGAGGGTGGTCTACCCTAAGGGATTTCTTTCTTTGGGAGGTCTTCAATTCACAAATATACCCAGCCATGTAATGCATGCAGTGAACACAGCAAGGCCAAATGTGGGGTGTGCCTGTGATGAAGGACTAGCCAGTGTGATTTTACTTTGTGATATTTCAGTTGCAGCAAGGTAAAGTCCTTTGCATTCATAAGCTCTGCTTGTTTTGTCCATATTATGTAATTTTATATGGAAGTCCATGTCTTGTTTCTCACATTTAACCTCAGCAAATGCCTGTGCATACACAAGCAGGAACACCCCATGTCCCTTCACCACAGCTGAGAACAGCAAGGGGAGTCAGAGCCCAGCTCTGACTGGGGTGGCAGGGCTGTAACAAATCATTACTTCCTTTTTTCCTGTCCAAGCCATTTATTCTGTCACCAAATATATTCTGTTCTTTAGGTACCCCACCAGAACTATCCCATGGTTGTTCACATCTCTGACACCAACTCTGTTTCTTCAGCTGCTCCTAAAATTCTTGCTGAAGAGGACAGAGGTTGCAAGTCACAATCAAGTCACAATCTTGGCTTCCTCTGAGAACAGTGGTCTTATCTGAGGTTGCACCTCCCAAGTGAATAAAGGAGAGGAAAGGACAATACTCCTCAATCAGAGCAGAATTTCCCCCTCCCAGAAAAGGTTCATGTTCAGACAGACCAACTCAATGGCAAGACATTTAAATTTTCCAGCTTGTAACAGGGAAACCTATTGTCATTCCATTTCGTCTATGTGCCTGTGTTGATCACCACCATCATCTCAGCTACATGATTCAAACAATGTGTTTTGATCCCTCTCAATTCCAACTTCTTACTATGGTCAAGAGACCAAAATGTTTTTTTCCATATATAATGCATTCATTCTTCACATCTCCATGAATCAGAGATGATGCCATGCTAATAGACTCCGTTGGAACTGTAAGATTGAAATCAGACAGTCTGTGGGAGGCAAGGTTGTAGGGTCAAGCTTATTACTCTCAAATGATTCCTAAATGGCTCCACCAGGTCAATTATTGCAAACTATTATGGTACCTGTCTCCTCTGTACAGTTAGATCAAGTGCAAGGCCTCATTTAAATTATAGATTCGAACAGCACGGTAGTTACAGACTCTACATAGAATTAATTACAAACCGCAATGCTTAAGTAAATGAGTTATTTTATGTTCATGTATAAGAAGAAAAGAAATAAGGACTCATCTAAGACTTCAGCTACTCAGTACCCTGAGCAAACAGATACTTCTATTCTGAATGTTCTACTAGTGTGTACTTTCACAAGTTAAAAACAAGGCAGCACACACAATTCAACACTTATTTGAATCCTTAGTAGAAGTATACTGCAGCCAGTCTGACAAAGTGAAACAAACCTGATAATTACTTCCTGATAGTCTATTAAATGATAAACATGAGACTGTAAAGGAACTGTCTGGTACAGCATAAACAACAGCTCTGACCAATTAAAAATGTGTATTACTAAGACACAGACTTTCATGTGGTGGAATAACTTAGTGGGTTTCTTAGTGGGTATCAAAGTCTGTCTCACTAGAGGTCTGATCAGAGAGAGAGATCTGATGAAGCTAGACAGAGAAATATGAGTATCCAGTGCCAAGACAGACCTTATGAACATCAAGAACAACAAATATTAATTAGATGTCCATTATGAAATTTCAGCATTTTGGAGCCTTATCCAGGTTGAACTTCAATACTGTACATACCAATTTTCATTCCTCATGTCATCTTTTTCACTTGCACTCTTTTGATGATATCCCTATCTTTTAGGCATGGTGATTTTTTCCCAAATGTCTTTCCATCTAGTCAGTAAGGAAGACATCAGATAAGAGACAGAGAATGTGGATTATATATTCCAAGGTACATATTTTAAGGTAGCAGCTGACTTTGCTCTGTGGTTCAGCATTTTCATCTACGGACATATTTCTCTTGAAAAATATTATGAACTGAAAAAATAACAAAACCCTATCCTGGCAAAAGAACTAATTCTGATCTTGCCATCAGCTTGACCTTGACTTCAGTGCAAGGTACTGGTCATTTCATGACCTCCAGCCTCACTAAACGAAGCTCTTGGTGGTGGGATCACTTTTCCCTGCATTCTTGGCAAACAGTCAGACAAGATTCTGCTTCCCTTCCTCACTCAGACACACTCTCAGAGGTGACATGAGCCTCCTGTGGGGTACTGGGTTTCTAGATGGCAGATAATTATTGACATTTCACTGAGATCTGGATGGGGAAGGTTACTAATGTACTAGAGGAGTGATATGAGGCTGTCTGAAGGGCAAAAAGATGAGATCAAATTTTATTGCTATAAAGGATCACAGGCTTTGAAAGAATTTTTCAGGGGTAACCACAACCATACATTAACTAGCATCACTAGCATTACTTTCTTTTCAAAGAAAACCAGTCCCTTGCTTTTGTTTATAACAAAAGCAATTCTACAGTTTTTAGAGATTTAATGTAACCTTCCCTAAAAATGAACAGCTCCATGGAAAGGACTATGGACCACAGCTAATCAGTACAGGTTTCCAAATCTGGAATACGAAATATGAGCTAGAGAAACAGCTTCCAATGAAGTTGGATTCACTGACAGATGTAAATATCTTTAATCAGGAAGTATCTAATTAGTGGGTTTGGAGAACATGGGATAGAGTTTACCAGGGATTGGGATAGGGGCATAGTGTGGGGTAGGGAGACCCAAGGGATCTGATTCTCATAAATCTTTTTGCAAGCCTTTTTGGGTATGTATAGCACAAACAAGTGGATCAAATAAGTTTCTCTGCAATTTTGGAAGTTTCATAATGGCGATTTTATTTTTGGCTATCTAACCTCAATAGATAAAGGGTTGCATAACTTGCTCCCTTTCTCCATTTCAGTAGCTGATGTGTTTTATATTGGCGCTTCTGATGTGGCTGTGTTAAAGCTGTAAATATAGAGATGGAGGCACACTTTCTGGAGTTATATTTATTAAATCTCAACTGAGACTTTCTCAAAGGATCAAATACAACTCAGGAGCTGGGGAGACATGACCCTGCTAGAGCTGGAAGGCAGTAGGAAGACTTGGGAAATGGGAAAAGTCCCAGATGCACCCAATTAAAATTCACCCACCTCTCTGTAGGGAAAGCTGACATGAACTTATCTCTGAAGGGAATTATTCTCCCTTGGGATCCTGCATCCTCAATTCTAGGACTTCCTGGCTGAAGAAATAAATGCTGCCTGCCAATATAACTGAGATTTGCTAAGAACTCTGCAAATGTTACTAATTTTGCCTTGTCAAAATGGGTACTTCAGAATAACACAAAAGTTGTCCAGCTCACATCAGTCAGACTATTGATGAGTAATGACAACCTGGAGGAGTAAAACCCGGAGATTAAGGACATAGCACTGCTTGATGAGTTTTCATTTCTTCTCCTACAATTTTGAATCTGACTTTGACTTCAAAAGACATTACCCCCCCCCCAACAAACCCAACCAGAAATTATTTTATTTTGTAATTACATATTTACATATTAAGTTTTTTTTTTTTTAACACACTTGCAAAATACATTCTCACTTAGGATATTTCATTTTCTTCCTTATTTTACCACTTTCTCTTCCTATGCAAGACTGAAAATGCAAACAATTGGTATATGAAGACAAAATACTAGTGAAGGCACCTCAGTTCTGTGACAAACTGCAATTAAATGTTTTGAAAAATATCATGCCTCCCAGTGGTGTCAGAAGAATGGGGTACATGGTACCTGAGAAAGTGCTTCTCAACTTCTAGAACACCATTTTAGTAGTGCTTTGAATCTCTGATAGGCCAACAAAAAGTTTAAAGGATTTAATATTATCTTTCAACACAATTGCTGCTATGGAAGTTTTGTTAGATGCTGAAGAACTACTTTCCTTTGACCATAACTCAGCAGTAAATTAACTCAAAGTCTGTAATTTTCCTTTCAAATTACCTTGCAACATTTAGTCATTGCTCTTCACAATGAGAATTTTTCCTTGTCTTTAAAATGAGCAAAACCTTAGATAAAATGCTGTTAGAAAATTAATTTTCTTTCAAAGAACTTGGATATATTAAGATACACACATTACTGTTTGTTAATAGCATTATTTGACAGGTTAAATCCCAATTTCAGTGGTCACTTGAAGCTAGTAGAACTTAAATTGGAAGGAAGACTCTGAGCAAAGAAGTGGGCTGAGCAGGTGATAGCACAAAGCACAGTTACTGAGCTTAAGACAGCTGATACATCCCATTTTAAAATAAACTTTAATTGCTTAAAGATTTTGTAGATCTTGAACCACTTGACATAAACTTATGTGCTGGGTGTCTGCCATACTAAATGAAACCAGGAATTCTTTTGAACAAGCTTATGCCGTTAACATATACATTGATTCACACAAAAATGATTGGACTAAAGGCGGTAATGCTGCCTAAATTTTGGTATTTGCTCAACCCTGGGTGAGGAAAAAACCCTTTTTATTATTTGAATGCATTTATTTTGGGCACAATTGTGAATTTAAGAGCTGTATAAGTTTACCAAGAGCTTTCACAGACACATCTTCTGCCTGAATCCTACAAGGATCTGAAGTTAATGTTGGGATACATAGTGTGCAGAACCTGAACTGGGATTTTACTCCAAATAGACAGCAAAGGGCTCATGGTGCAGCCCAGAGAATGGAATGAGGCTGAGGAGTAGTTTTGAACTTTGTGAAGGGGTAGAGTCCATTGAATTTAAAGAAAATTGGCTTGTGCAAACTGTCTCCTCCCCCACAGCACAGTTTCCTAAGGAGTGTGTGGAGTTCCAGCAGGCATCCAGCTGCCTTAGTGCCTGCAGACTCAGGAACGTGCTGGGAGTTCCCATCCAACACCATGACACTCTCAGCATCTAACAATGGGACAGCTCTCAGCTCCTTAGAAATAAACAAGGTGCTCCCTCAGTGTGAAAATGAAACAGAGACTTCTCCCCTAGAATTAGAATTACTGAAAAGTTATTCTTTGTTGTCTTTCTAAAGACTTCTAATTTTCTTTAAAGTCACAGTAAATAATGGAAAAAAATACATTTCTAGATTGTAAGATAGCACAGCTCTGCAAAGAGAGGCCAAACATCTGATAATTACAAAGCACTAAAAAGGCACGATGAAAACAGGAGTGGCCTTTCTAAACTCTGGGCACATGACATAAAAGGCAGTTTTATTGGCCTCAAGACGCATATAGAACCATAGAATCATACAATTTCCAACTTTCCAATAAGTTGAAAAAGACTTCTAAAATCATCAAGTCCAAGCATTACCTCTGCACTGCCAAGTCCACCACTAAAGTGGGTCTCTAAGTGCCACATCTACATGTCTTCTAATAACTTCAAGGATACCTCTCAAAATTAGTATGTAAAAAACCCCCAAATATTGCAAAAAAGGAGAGAAGAAAGCAATATATGAAGGCTCTAAGCACATGAAGAGTAATATATATGGAAGAATTTGCTTTCTTTTAAATGCATAAATTTTACAGTACTCTCTAACACATATAGACTGTTCTCCTTTTTTATTTGGTTTGACAAAAATTATTTCTTATTGTTCATATAAATAGAATTCTACAAAAGGAACATGCATGCAGTGAGAAAGATACAGTTGATATCACAAAGATGCTAAAATTGTCTCAGCTGTATCAAAAAGAAAAACCTCTTTTTCAAGCGCATGGTGCTGCAGAGTGCCTGAGAACTTGCACTGCTGAACTTCTGCACCTACAGCTCTGTCTTCTGGAAGATGGGAATGGATTTTCTTTTTTTTGAATGTATGAAGTACTAGAGTACTGTTCTCTAGCTTGTAAGATTTACTAGAGCAAAAGAAACGAGAGCTTTAGTCAAATGGGAAGGCAGGTGTCCCTCTTGAGATTACAAAATCAATCAGCTCTTGTTTACTGTACAGCAACAGAGTCTCCTGCTGTGGCTAAGTTGCAGAGACTGTTAAAACACTGAACAACATTACCATAAACCTTATCTAGTTTGCTGAGTGAATTTGGTTGTCCCATAACACACAAGTCACTTTCTCATTGCTGTACAGTTGAGCCATCAATATTTCAGTCTGGGGTGAGAAAGGCACATAGGAGATGATGGGAAGAAGTCCAGAAAGGCAAATGTGAATCCTCACTTCTTTCCTCAAGTCCTTAAAATTCACTCCTTGGAGTCTGGAGGAATGAGAGCCCAACACAAGTAGCTAGTGATGTCCATCAGTCATTCTACTCTCTTTGCAGCCACTTCTGAATACATCCCAAGTTTTAGGGAGGAACTGGAGTACTGAAGATGTTGTAATGGGTGGCGAGCTCTTTCAAATGTATGACTTCAGTCTGTGTACTGGACTAGGTGGGCTTTGGGTACAGTGCTGTGCCTTTACCTGTGCCACAAGTGCTATGGGTTCAATTCTCTTTTGTTGTGATCTGCAACTAACCTAGAAGCATTGGTTATGAAATATCCCAAATGCCTAGGAATGGAGAGCTAGAGCCATAAAGCAGGATTTAAGAAAACGTTGTTCAGGGCTGTAGCCCTGAATCTAGTATAGTGCTTAGAGCAGAATGCACAATGTGGTTTAAACACCTGGAATTGTCAATATCTCTGTACTCAATGTTCACTGGGCATTCCAAGGTGCTCTGCTCCAGAGAGAAAATCCAAACAGCAGGAACTACCAGATGTCTGCCTTCTCTGTATGGTTCAGGACAGCAGAACTATAACAGTATCTGAAAAATTGAATGTGCATATAGAATTAAACTAGCTCACAGAAAAACATTACACCATTTCCAATTAAACATAAAAACTTTAAATCCACTAATTTTCAATCCCACAGCAAAAGGTAACTTATAACACATTTTCTATAAAAACAGCATTTTCAACAATAAGATCAGGAATAAAAAATAAGCTATTCAGAGTATTGCCTTGGTTTTGAAAACCAAAAGTAACTATTTTTTAACTTAAAAAAAAAAAGAAAAAAAATTTTTTTCTGCTTTTTTTATCCAAAAGAAACTTCTCCTGCACAATTGGACAAATACCTTGATCTTTCTTTTGGTATACATAAACATAAATACTCTGTATCTATTTATGTATTATTTTGTAAGTATGCTTTTCCCTTCAATAGTCTGAGTCACTACAGTCTGAATTGATCTACAGAAAGGTTATAAAGTCTTTTTTTCTACCCTGCAGACTCTGCAGATTTCAAACTTCAAAATCTAAAATGAGCATTAGAAGAATCACAGTGGAAAGTCAGCTTTCATTTTTTTGAACTGGAGTAATTCCTTCAATGTTTTCACTCTAAATTTTCTTCTCAAAACTATTAAAAAAGAAGACAGGAGGCCTTTAACTAATAAACTGTCCTTTACACAGTTGCTGTCCATCATCTTCCCTAGCACTACTGGATCCTGGCCTTTTCCCCAGGAATTTCACGACTTGATTAGATTTGGGGTTCTGAGACTGCAGAGGAAAAGGACATCTATCACCTGCAGACAGCCTATGTAACATGTATTTTAATGTTAACCAAGCTGGCTGTGGCAATGCTATCCATAGTTCAATGGCAGCTACGCAGAGGAACGGATTAATTCTTTAGACAGAGGATGCAGAAAGATTGGTAAACATGAGAAAACTGATTTTAAGAATTATGCCACTTTCCTTCTTTTAAAACCATTGACAGTACTAGGATTTAGAAACACTTCGTAATTTTTCTCTATTGTCTTTTATTACAGAATTCATTTTGTCTCATCTAAGCTAAAGAATGTGGAAGGAATTGTGAAGAGGTACCTTATACTCATAAATGCTTTTTGATGAAGATGAAATCTAAAGGAAGAATGTAAGAAGTTAAGATTCTAAGTACAAAAAATTGTCAAAGAAGCCTAGGGATTATTTATAAACCCTATGAAATCAACTGGAAAGACTGTGAATACACTATGTATATTTTTCTCTGAATTCTAGTAGCAAGAAACAGTATTTGCTACATGTAAACACTATAGTGATTGCCTTGATCATTATTACTTACAATTTTTTCATAAATTAGTGGCTGTATTTAGGGGTGAATGAGATAAAAATCATATCCTTCTAATGCACATATTCATATTTGAAATAGATTATTTCAATGAAGTTTGTGTTTCCTACAGAGTTTAAAATGGAAAAAAATTATAGCCATTCCAAATCTTGGGTGGCTATGTAGTATAAAGTATCAGCTGGTCCAGAGGTCATTTAGAACAAGCTGGCATATATTGACATGATCTTGCTGGATGAAGTGTCTGATTATTCTCAAGGATTAGAGGGAAAAGGTACATGTCTCTATTGAAAAGCTGTGTTTCAGTAGCAGAAGGTGGAGGCTAATGCTCTGTGGGGTGCTAGCAGCAGGGTTGGGGCAAACAGGTGTAGTAAAATTAACAGCAATGATTACTTTTGTAGAATAGGCTGCATAAACATATCAGACAGCCTCATGACGTGTTCCATACCCAAAGTAAGCATTTGGGTTTATTGGGGCATAGCATAAGCATATCAAGGATGAGGGAGTTAAATACATGTTTCTTTTCCCAGTTATTTGGAGATTTGTGGTGAGAGACACTTCAGCTGAATTATAAGCTTATTTTTTGTCATTAAATTTCTTAGCATTCATATGACACTAAACAGCCAGCATTTTACAAGTCATTATAACAAAAACAGCAACAAAACTTTCCTTGTCATCTGCTTGTTAAGGGAGAGTTTCATGCCTCCTTTCTTACAGATGTGGCTACAAAGGCTTTAGGTCCCACTATTATGCTCTGCTTATCTGGATTCCCTTCCTTCCTTTGGACAGGCCTATCTAAGTTTGTTTAGCCACCTCTTCATCCCATTTTCCTCCTTCTCATTTTCCTCTATCCGATTTTCCTTAAAAGAAGGGTAAAATTATGTGTCAAGTGTATGAGGAAATATATCTTAGCTTGTATTTATTAATAATCAATTGTTTCAGATATATTTCCATCAGGATTCCTTGATCTTTACTGAGGTGAGTGACAGGGAAAGAAACACCTGATCTGGGGTTTTACTTTGCAGTCCACATATAGAAAGCATTTAGATTGCCAGAAACCCTATGGATGTTTGGTTTGGGTTGTTTTTTTTTTTTTTCCCAGGTAAATGAAACCGGACAGGCCATGACAAAAATCAAGTTCACAGAAGAGAGAGAGAGATAGGCTCATGTACGTCCAGTAAGGCCAGGGTAAAAACTGAGGTTCACACCTCCTCTCTCTGTTGAAGGCTTAATTCTGCTCTATCAGAGATGCAGTGGGTACCATGTTAGGGGGGAGATGAATGTTAAGTGGTTTAGACTTTGGGGCATACTGAAACCTTCCAAGAGAAGAACTAATAGACATACTATTTCTTGTGGAGTATTAAATTTGGTGGCAATAAATCAATGACACTAATTCCGCTTTTTCCCACTAGGAGAAATAGAAAAAGGCTAGCATTTAGAGAGAAATGGGTTCTAAATGTAGCCATAGTGAAGCTCATTATTGTTGCTTATGATGAAAAAATTATTACAAGATGAAGCAATATTCTGTATTTGTGGTAAGCAAAAACCTATGCCTGAATGCATTGCAGCTGAAATACACAGGATGTCTGATGATGATTTAAGCAGGAACACAGCAGCACTTTCTCTGGAATTCTCCCAGACCCTAGAAAATATTTGGCATCTGAAAAAATCCAACAAGGTGAAGGGTGGCAGTTTCAGGAGCACAGTTACAGAATCAGAAGTGGATACAGTCCCCATCTATGTCAGTGAAAGGAATAATCACATTTCAACAGAAACTTCCTTGCTAGGCTTTATTCAAAGAATAAAAGCTGTCAGCATTATGGCACACCAGTAACAAGAAGAAGAAACTGAAAGGAAAATCACAAAATTGACAGAAATGCTATGTCTGTGGGTCCTGCTGACAGCACTTGCATCCATTTTCAATGAGAAAATTGAAAAGTTTCATTTCATTTAGGAAAAGGTCAGAATCACACAAAACAGATGATGAGAAAGTTCTAGTAATCAATGAAACAGGTCTTCCTCCCCAGCACAAGCTTCAGTCTATCGACTCGTTCTTGAACAGGATTGTAGTAGAAACCTACTGAATTGGGCTTTTATGTATCTTACTGGGAATCCCTCCAAGACCCGAGCCTCCCTTGTGTAGGTGTCTGCATAATTTAAACTCCCCTCATTTCCCCCCTTGAATGGCTGCAGCTTGTGGGGTCTCTCCAGCCCCAGCCCACAGGGAGAGCCCTTTGGGTTAACAACCTGTCCCCAGGTTGATCCCATCTGATTTCACACAAGTCAGATACTGACGGGAGAGTGACAAGACCAGGGAGAGCTGTGATACAAAATTATGAATTAATTTATATATTGCCTTCTGATTTCATTTTCTGCTTCCAGTGAAGCCAATTAGCTGCTTCCATCTTGCACATCACTCACTTTTTAATATCTTAAAAGAACTCTAAGCCCTTGCTGATTATTTTCTTTTCACTTTTTATAAATTGGAGTAGACATAATAAGGTAGCTTATCTACTTTCCTGTATCTGAAACACAGAAGCTCTGCTTGGCCTAAATCAAGGGAAAGGCCATGACACACATGTGGGTGATTTTGGATTGCTTGTGATTGGCATAGTGTAAATGTGCATTAAGGCAATACTAATTACTACTGAGACATAAAAACTCTATTGCTTTCTTTCCCAAAGGCAAATTTTTCATAAATAATATTTGAGGTTAATACATATTTGTGAATCTCTCTACAAATATTTAATCAACCACCAATTCAACTACCAGACAGTGCTGGTTTAACTGCTGCTACTTGGGCACTACTGGAGACTTTCCCTTGAAAGTCATATTTTCATTAGACTTTAATACAGAGATATAATTAATGGATAGCTGTCACAGCTGTTCTATCTGGTGATTCACTAGAAGATGTCTGAGAAATAAAATGTATTGCAAAAATGCCAGCTGCAAGTGGCAAACGAGAAAAATGACGTTACATTACTAAATGAAAAATGCTTGACTATTCATTGTAGTGTGCATTCAGATGAACACTAATTTACTGAATTAGAGTTCGTTGTGATAAAGTACCTGGTACAAAAAGCCAGGTTTTGTCTCTGTACTTCCCTGTCAGAAGTTTTAAAGACAGGTCTGTGCTGCAAATCTAGGTGAGTGCCAACAAAACATGTCCTGTCTGTGAACTTAATAAAGTTGTTTCCTTATGCCAGGATGCCTTTATCAATCATCTGATGAAGTCCTTTCTCTCAGGAAGGCAACACCCTGCCCAACTGTATTTTTAGATACTTTGTAGAGAATAAAGCACTGGGCACTCCTGGAGAGCAAAGAAGGAACTCAAGGTACAGTCAAATCTTTGCTTGTGCACCAGCTTCAGACATCATTCTTCCAGATAACAGTTTCCTTCATACATGTGCAAAGTTTAACAAGTTAACTCTCACCATCTTTAGCAGGGAATAGGACTTTTGCACTTTTAAATGACTAAAAGCTGATCATTTACTGAGTAGCCCAAGTTTAAGTGACAATGAAAAGATAGATATTGCTGAACAGTGGTATTTGTAGTAGCAGAAAGATTTTGGAGGAGTTTTCTACTGAATAAATCCCCCCAAAGTCTAACAATAGCCACAAATTTAATTTTGGAATTGCAAAGACAAAAGCATATGGGGGTTCAGACTGCAACTTGGGTGTGAGGAAGTTCATGTAAGAGACTTCAAACTGCTGACACACATGAGCTTAAGGAAGGACTAGATGGTTAGAGCTAGCTAGAGTTTAGAACCAGACAGAAAAGTAAATATTTCCAGTAAAAGATAATACTGCTTGCAGAATTAAATTTTTACAAGAGACAAATTTAAAAGCAAAAAATATAATACAAGCATCACTTCCCCCACCCCCTCAGACTGCACAGCAAATTTACACAAATATTATTGTATTGATTATCAGGATTATAACAGGAAAGATTTAATTTAACAGCTCACTAACATTGGACATGTCATTATATAACAGCCAAGTAGGTGACTCGCTTTTGCCAATTGCCAAGTTCTAAGTATAAATTTATATTTTTAATTTTATATAGTAATTCCTGAAAGTTGATTCTAATAAATGGCGGATTTCTGAACTGATACTTCAAACTTCTAGGCTGATATGTTCCTTTTTCATAGTGATGATTTTCAACAGGTATTTTAAACAATTAAAAGGAACTGGTAAGGATTATCTTCATTCACTAATGCATTCATCTATCTCTTGTTAGAACAAGACTATAGGTTTCCTTTTCTTGGAATGTGAGAATCCTGAAACTGGAGTATGTAGCTTGATAAACAGTGGTAAAATTTTTGTTAGCTTTATACACCCTAATTCCAAAATATTTCCCTGAAATGATGGAATGGGAAGCTAGCAGAACAAAAGTCGTCCTTTAAGTTTTAATTTGGTCCTCTGAGTGGAAATCTACTCTCCATGCTCAACACATGCAAACATGCAGCCTCCTTCCCTACAGATGGATTTTAAGTCTAAATGTCTAGTGAGGACATCCTTCGTCTGAGGAACCTGAAAAGAAAAAAAATAAACTAGAATCTAGGGGTAAAAAAAAAATTCGGAGAGAATGAAAAAATTTACTTAGACACAAAATGATTACAGAATAGTGACATCTACAATTTCTCATACCTCACTGGTCTGTGCTTGGGCAGAGGCACCTGCCTGCAGAAATCCAAGGACAGGCTATAAAAATAAGGGCTTAGAGTTTGGATAAACTCCACAGAAAAAGGGATAATGGGCAAATGCCTAATTAAAAGACACACAAGCAGAAAAGGGGAATTTAACAAATAAAAAAGAAATAAAGGGAACACACAGCAGAAGTTATTAAAAAGAAAAATGAAGAAGAGAATAGGCCTGGTTTATGATACACAGCAAAAGGAAAATATGTGTATGTTAAACTGTTATAAAAAGAGAGAATTAGGGGAGAATTTGATAAATTATATGTAAAAAATAACTGTTTCCTTTTTAAGTCTGTCTAGTATTTTTCTAATTAGCTCAGCATTTGTGGCTTTCAGTTTTGCGCTTTTAGTGATTCATTTATAGTGGGTTATCTGGGGCATTATGTGGTGCAAATACTAAATAACTATGATGGTAATTGGTCAATAGTCCAAATGCCATCAAACATGGAACTTCTGACACAATGACACGATGCAGAGCAGCATACCCCTGTTACATACTAATTCATCATCAGTGGTCAATCTGCAAATATTTCAGCAGTCACCGCTGAGGAAGATAAAGAGCATGGTGTATAGATTTTCCTTCCCTAAATAGGGACCTGAGTAAAGTCCATGACATATAATCTGTGATATAGGACTGACATTGCTTACTCCTGAATTAACAACATCTTCAAAGTCTGATAAAGAGTCTGTATCTGCAGAGCTATCAGCTTGACATCTTTAGCATCTGCTAAGATCACTTAAAGGGTGAGGAGGAGAAGAGAGATGGAAAAGGAAATAGGATGAATAGAAATGAGATAAAGGAAGGTTATGAGGATGATAAACAGTTTAAGAGTTGAAGTAGCCCTCTGGTATAAAGGAAGAAAAGTTGGGCTTTTTCTACACATCAAATTACCTCAAAAGAGACAGGTTTAAACCCCATTTCTGAAGATATATCTAATAATACTTAAAGAGAAAAAATATCCTAATAAATCCATGACTAAGACTATCTGTAGGCACATAAAACTGTTAAAGCTGCAAAATCCTCTTTAAAAAGCCCCAAACCAGACATATTAATAGCATGATGTAGTGTCCTTGTTGTTCCTGTAACCTTGTGATTGCAGTGACATTGCCAGAGCATAAGCAAAGGCAGCTATAAACTTCTCAATGTTGAATAAATTTTACGTTCTCTGTAGCCGTGGGGATTTCCCAGTCTGAAATCTGCAGAATACAGGTGACCCGGTTTTGAGCACGGGGTGTCTGAGCCTGCTGTGTTCAGCTGGCAGCACACAAACCTGGCTGCTCAGAGCTGGGCATGGCAGTTCCCTTCTGCAGGGCAGGGAGTGCCTACAATGATAGAGCACTCCAGGAAAATATGGGTCCCTCTGAGCCAGATCACATCTGTGACCCCAGAAGGAGCTCTGGTCCTCCGTGTCTCAGTGTGGGAGTAGTGGAGGTTATTGAAGCTGGAGTCTAGAGTACATCCCTGGGAAAATAGTCCCTGAGAGATGAGAGAAAAAGGACAGCTGAGATTAATCAGGAACTACTTCAGAAAGACAAGATAGAATGGGAGCTGTTCCCCACACAGCTAAAGTGGGAATGGCGACTTTTAAGTAAAAAATCACTGAGATGTGTCCTTTAGGCTTGGAGAGCATCAGCTAGTCTGAAACATGGAAAATCTATTGCTTTTCCCTATTTTAACTACACCTCCTCTTCAGCAGTCAATACTTCTACCTTGGAAGAGCACCAGCTCCTCTATGCCAACTTTCAATGTGGTATATATTAAACCAATAGAGATAGGCATCTCCAGGAAATTGATTTTATAATGAAAGTACTGCAGCACTAACTGTAGTGGAACTCCAGAATGGCATTCAAATTGATAATAAGTAACTCAATTTTCAGTCCAGTGGTGATAGAGCATTTAACACTTACAATTCCAGTAGCCAGTTGACTATGTTGCATCTTTGTTTTGCCTTGCCTTTCCAGGGGAGGGAGTGGAAATGAGGGAATACTCAAGAATCCAATTACTGGCAAAAGAGGTAGTAAAGAACAGTACCAATGGTGGGATCCATGAGGAAAACAAAACAGGTAAAAGCTCTTCAAACAACAACCACTACAACAATTCTCTGCAGTTCTCTGCAGAATAGACAGTGTGCTCTAACACAGGTGTTGCAGAAACACTTACCAACCTCATCTTCCATGAAAGAGAAGTTGAAAGGATACTTTGTGGTTCTTGGGATGGTGTGCTTAAAGCTCCTGTAAAAGTATTTCTTCAAAATGTGTTATTAATCATTGTCCATCTATGCTAACTGGTAATTTGACAAATGAATTTTAAGATTACAGTGAAGCTTTGGGTGCCACAGTGCGCTACTGACAGCTAGGGGATGTAAGCTCTCTTAAAAGGCTAATGGATGAGATTCACAAGGCTAAATGAAAGCTCTGTTTTCTCATCACAGTCTTAGCAATTGTGTTAGTTTGACTAGCCTCACAGAAGTGAGCTGGCTAGCTTTGAAGTTGAAGTAATTAGAAAGTATTTTGTCTCTGGGATATTACATTTTAAGAAAAATAAAACCTGTGAAAGTTGTATTTCTTTTCCAGTTTGGGTACAAATAACAGTCTGGCCCAGCCCCTTTGTGCGGCCAGGCCGGGCCGGGCCAGACTCTGCCACAGGGCTGGGACTTTAAAAAGCCACAGATACCATCCTGCTAGGAATTAAGCCTGCTTTACTCTTAATTAAGGAATTTCAAATTAGCAAACCAAAATCAAAACAAAAATTAGTACATTAACCAAAAAACTTGAACTAAACCCGCATCAACAATTTAACTAGAATCATTAAAAATATGACATTCTAAAAATCACGATAGCGTGGATTTCACTACCAGTATCTGTGTTCTTGTAATGGTCCAAAACCTGTAGGTCAAATTAGATTTTGTAAGAGAGACTGTTTTTGTCCTTTTCATTTTGACTCAGTTACCTTTTATGGAAAAAAAGGAAAAAAAAAAAAGAAAGAAAATAGTAAAATGCTTCATTCAGCCCGTAAATATTGTAAATTGCTTTTATGAATTGATTTTCTTTTAATTTTACCTTTCATCATTAAATTGTAAACAAGTTGATATAGTGATTATGCACACTTCTGTACATATATGTGGAATCGACCACTTCACATTATGGTTAGGGAATTTACTAATATTTATTCCTTTAGAAAGACATTAGCTACCAAAATTCAATAGATAATAAGAATGTTGTGATACACATTTAATGTTTGTATGATGTTTATAGAAAACTGAATTTTAACAGATTTTCAGTAGATCTTTGGATACCTAAATATTCCACTTTGTCATTATTAATGTCTGTCAAATGGCATTATCATTTGAAAAGAATATTTTTATAAAATATCTTTCAATGAAAAGAAACAAAAACACTGTCTCAATGTACATATTTTTTTCTGTTAATTTTTACAATTTAAGAGTCATTGCTTTATGTTAGTATATATAAGAGAATTGTTATGCAGTCCTCCCTTTTCAAATTCCTGTGTAATAATGATGCAATATTCACCTTTCATGTACTATAGAAGGATCCTTTTCTTGCTTTCATATATTGCAGACATGTACCTAAATATATATAAAAATATGCCTGTCAGTCTGAAATGCTAGAGAATTTTTCTGGATCCTATTTGAATTAGCATATTATAAATCTATTATTGAAAATTAAAGTCTTTTGGTTTATTTCCTCCAAAAAAAGACTTGATTTAAGGTCAACATCACAAGATAATGCATCCTTTAGAGAGTTCCCCACTGCAATGCAGAGTTTTGCTAAGATCAGACAGGCTGTGCCCTTGGCTATTCGGGAATCCCCAACTGGTAATTTGGCTTACAAGCCATTCTATTCATGTCTCTAATCAATGGCCTCTTTTTTCTCAGGCTAATGACAACCTTATGAAGCAGTATTTCTCCTGTGTCTCTCAGAAAAAAAACAATTAGCCATAGCTACAAAAGCCATTGGCACAAATAGATCCTCAAATTGGTTTTGTGATTTAAAACTGTGGATCCAAAAGGTATCATAAATGACTTGATTGTTAAACCACTCTGATCTTAGATTAACTGGGAGACCAAGAGACAAGTTAGTACAAGTAGTTATAATGTTTCGAGCAGGGCTTGATCCTGAGAGATGCAGACCAGCTGCAGCATCCATTGACTCTGCTGAAAATTCTGCAGTTCCGTCCTTCTCTCAGTTCTGCACGTCACATTTCTGTATTCCTAGTCAGCATCAGGCAGAGTGGGCACAAATGGCACTTTAGTAGACCCGCCTAATAAAAGCATCACTCTAATAGTTAACAGAGCTGTGCACCTTTCCTTAGCAAATCTCTTTTATCAGCCTCTCCTGGACCTTGTGTTTGAATCGTTTACTCTTAATGAGACTGTATAAAACCTTATGGGAAACAACCCAAAAGTTTCTGTTGGACACAAAATGAGTCCTTAGATTTTGAGCCAATATTCTATTAGTGTTTCATAAAGCTGATACAGAAAAATAAGTACATCTAGTACTCATCTCATACTTCATTTATTTTTATGTCCACACTATATAAATAGATGTGTGTATGCAGACATGCATTTCTCTTATAACACTTCAAAGCTTTGTAAATAATGAACTTTCACAGATTTCACACTAATCAAATTACTTCTTGCTAATAGGTATGCATAGAGGCTGCTCCACAGGTTTTCTAATTTTGCTCATTATGTTCTCTAATTTTTCCAGAGAGACAACTCAAGCAGCTATTTGATATACAATGGCTGTACCCAGCTGGCTTTCACTTGAGCAGTTGTTTTGATACAGCATCACATGATGATACTCGTTACTTCAGATAAATTATTCAGAAACTCCCAGATGCAGTGTCCTGCAGTTTACCAAGCTATAGCAGAGTTTCACTAAATTGTGATGCTGGTATATCACAAAAGAATATGAATTTCTGAGTACTATATAGTCTTAATAAGCCCAAATAACCCAAGTACTGGGTCACCAAGTTGCAATTAAACATCAGCATTATTTCTCAAAAGTTTCCTTTAATGCAAAGTTCTCTTTTTTCCTATTATCTGTGCTACTTAAGGTTACTTAGATATAACACAGTGGCAAAATATTCTAAAGCTACAATTTTTGTTTCCTAAAATTCTTAAAATTATTAATCTTTAGAAACAGTGTAATATTTTAAATGATACTACAGTATTGATGTGCCACATTTCAAAATTTGGATAAAATTAATTTAAACTTAGCCCCAATTTTTTATCCTTTCATTCAAGTTCCTTAAAGCCCTTAGATGGATAGATAAGACCAGGGAAAATTATTTTTGAAACTAAAAATTCTGTGTATACGTGTATATATATAACAAAATTTCCCCTTAATCTGCAGTTTTTAACCAAACACTGTCCTGACTCCAGGCTGTATCTGAGCATAACTGTATTTCCTCTAAGAACAAAACACATTGTAGATACTCGAAAACAGTCTCAAAGCAACAAAGTGAGGCCAGAAGCCTATTCCCTAGCAAATCTGGCTGTTGTTCACCTCTTACACAGCTCTTCAGTAGCACAGTATCAACAGGAGTTGCACAGGAATAAAGGACCAGTGTAAAAGGCTTGATGTGTCGTGCCAAAGGAAAGGAAGGTAATGCCTACTGTTGCTGCTTTGTCAGACTAGTTTCGCTGGAAATTCCACACTAAATAAATTTCTCTGTCAGTCCCCTGCAATGCCTCAGGGTCTATAAAGAGGAAGGCTTTTCCTGGTATGTGCCAAGACTGGAGTGAAAAGCATCTCACGTACTTCAAAGACCTCCATGACCTTGTCACCCAGGGTTGACCCCAGCTGATTCCTTTCAGATCCACCTGGGTAGAGTGGGGTGTCAGAAGGAAAATCCAACTCATTTAGCATAAAAGATAAGGATGGGGTGAAACACTCTTCTGAGGTGTCTACAGATACAAAGAGTCCCTGCTGTCCAGCTCTGGATTTCAATTCCCCACTTTTCCATCGCTAAGTTGGGCCAGCTGGTTTCATTTCTGTGGAGTAATTAAATTCAGCTAATTAAATGGAGCTGCTGTTACCATGCATTCCTAAAGCCTGCATTTCAGAAACAAGATGATTGTATTAACTTACTTTCTGGCTCTTTTAGCACAGATTTAGTCCTTTTTACTGGTGAATAAAATTATGCAAATAATCATCTTAAGGGATCAAGCATAAAGAAGGTAAATAAAAATTGCCACATGTTCCTTCTCAAGATCTTTTGATTCTGAGTCACTTTCCTGATTCTGAGATATTGATGAAAGACTCAGAAAGATTATTCCAGATAATCAAATTAAAACTGCTTGTGAGAACCTGACAAACAATCTCATAACATTGAGTGTTAAAATGAACAATTAATATTAGTCTCCATAAATGCAAAGAAATGCAAAAAGTGAAAAAAAGAAAGCTAACTGTGCATACACGGATACATACTGATGGGCTCTAAAGTAGGTATTCACACTCACAGAAAAGATCTTCAAGACACCAGCTTAAGCCCATGGGTAGTCAAAAAGCAAACATAATGTCAGCAATGTCCAGAAAGGATCTAAAGCTAAACAGGAAACACCAGTATGCAATCAATAGTGCAATTACACCCTGAGCACTGTGTGTAATTCTGGTCATTCAACCAAAAAACAGGAAGTAGAGGCTGCAGAGGTGCAGGAAGGGATAGATAATGCTGTCACAGATTTGGAACACCTCATTTGCCAGTGTGAGATTTTGTGGGCTAGGGTTCTCCTAGAAGAGAAATATCACATAATGGCATATGATAATGGTAAATGAAACCTTTCCCAGAGGGTGGAGAAGTTTAAATGGCTCTAAAAAGGAATTAGACACATTTACAAAGGACGGTTAGAGCACAGTGATCCTGAGACCATCACCAGCTTAGAGATTCTGTAACACAGTGAGAGACAAAAAGTAGGAAGGTGCAAGAGGGAGATTATGCCTGCTTTGTTTCTTGTAGCCTTTTCTCAACCATTTGCTTCAAGCAGCACTTAGAGACAGGATACATGTTAGACAGAGAGCTATTCTGAGCCAGTAAAATAGATTTTGTGCTCTTACTATGCTGTCCTCACTATGTGTAAAGTAGGAATTTATCTTTATTCAGCATAAGAGTCAACTTTCCTTCAGTTACAGAATCACAGTAAAAGAATTCCAGAATTCTGTTTTTTAAATCTAACATGCTAATGTAATCAAATAGCCCTAATTCACTTAATGTTTTTTGGTTTTTGTTTTTTTTAAATAACTTAAATAGTTGCTAAAATAGAAAGAAGACTATGTTTAATTTATCCTGGAATAAAAATTGCTTTCAAAAAATGTGTATGTCTTGTTTTTCTGGTCAAATATCCCACATAATTTTAGACCAAAAAGACTTCTACAACTCGTAATCCAGGTATTTAGCAAAACTTTTTGTAGGACTATACTTTCCCAGTTCTGACCACAGTTCATGAAAAATACCAATGTTGAATATCCTTGAAAGAAGTGCAATGTATAGAGTTGATTTTAGACACCCCTAATGCATTATTCTGGTGCTGCAGGTTTGAGGGAGTTGACTTCCTGTACCTTAAAAAAAAAAAAAAAAAAAAAAAAAAAATATATATATATATATTGAAGCCCTTTACAAAGAAAAAATACAATGTAAAACTATGTTAAAGCCCAATACAAAATTCAAGCTGAGGCAGCCATAGACAATTTTAATTTTAAGGATAGCAAGGTATTTCTCATCTGTCATCAGGGACTCTCATCACAGCATGACAAAAATCCCCATTGTATGAACTGAGCAGCCTAGGAACACCTGATCACAGTTATCCTTTTAGCTTAACTTCTTTGATGAGCAACTCCCAAAGGCAATGTTTAAAGTTAGTGGAGAAAATATATCTCTGGCATTAAACTCAAAGACTTACAGTGTTGGAAATACATTACACAGAAGGAGAAATTCCAAGCAGAAATCCAAAATTCTTTCAATCAGTTTAAAGCTTATCTTGCTTTGCTTGGTGTTGCAAAATCTGTGTGTATGAATATATGCAAAGCTGAAATAGAATTTGGCTACACATAATGTTTGAAAAATAAAAGCTGTGGCTCAGTTCTCAGAAGGATCAAATCCATGGTGGCATTATTTCAACCTCAAATTCATGTCCCTATGAAATCTCAGCTGATGGGCACTCACTCAGTCATGTGAAAGGCAATGTACAACAGGGAAAGCTGAAGGGCAGTATTCCCAGTTCAAACATCTCCTCTCAGCTGCATACGATACTAATGAATATCAATATGCTTCTTATATAGCTCCCTACAGCAACATCAGTGGGAGAACTGTATACAAAAGGAGAGTAAGGCAGCAAAACACAGAACCTGCAGCTCAGTAGTTATGGTGATTAGAATGGTAGTAACAGCTAGATTAGGTCAATAGGATGAGATAAGCATGCCCTCACTATTGTCCAAAGTATTAAATGAACCATACCGAAACCAGTGACTGCTCTCTGAAGTTTGTGCAAATTCACAATATCTGTGTAACACTGTACATGCATTAGGAATATAAAGCACAACTAACCTTCCTGGGAACACAGGTTTTATTTTGCAAAGAAGGACATTATATAAGTATCAGCTCCACCTTTCCACCAGACAAAAATTTAAAAGGTTTTCCAATTGATTTTTCAAACCTTCTCTATTTGTAACAATGCCTAACTTAATTACTGTGGCAATAATGGGGCACATTTACTATCACAGAAAAGGAATAAAAATCTGGCATTATGTCTCTTTCTTACATTAAGAACTATGCAACAAAAAATACCCTGATACACTAAATATTCTAGCTGGGCTCTCTATCAATCTGGTCATTACTAAAATTATTCCAAGAAGAGAAAATTTAGTACATTTTTTGAACCTCTAAAACGAGGAAACATGAGCAGATCAGTAACTCAGAGATGATGGTTGGCAGAGGAGTGGGGGGGTGAGGGTGGCATTAATTTTAGTTTTGCGAATGTCCCAGTAATCATGGGAACAAAGCCAGCACTCATGTAATCTGCCCATCAGTCATTAATTGTCAGTGACCACTGCCACAGTCATTCAAAAACAATTAGAAGTGAGAGAAGGAAAGTGTATCACAAAGGCATAAACAATCCAGAATAACCACTGCTGGCGCACACATTTTAAATGGGGATTTCACTGCCATAAGGATGCACATTGTTCTCTCTGGAAAGAATATTCATGAGGACATAATTGCAATATTTGGTGTTGAATAAACAAAATCTCGAAAAGCACTCCTCATCTGAATAGGGAACCCTTCAAGTCAATCAATGATGGAAGCTTACACTGAGAAAAAGGCAAATCCTCCTTCTTATAGATGTATTATCTTTCCACCTAATTCAACACTCTTCAACAGATGACATTCAGTGGATTTTGAAGAACTCCCCTATCACCTTTCACTAACTGAGAGTTTGTTTGGGCTTCTCTTAAAAAAAAAAAAAAATCAGTAGGGCTCTTTCAAAATTAATCTAAAAAAATTAGTAATGACAGGATTTTCTGCCGTCTTCTCTTGTGGTAGTGTCACTTATAATCTTACTTGTGCTTAAGAGATTAAAATTTGTTTATTAATGTTCTTTATCCATAACAATTTATTCTAATTTGGCTTTTGCCTTCCTAGTGATAGTACAGGTAGGAAAAATTCTTCATTTTTTTACTAAGGCAAATGTGCCTTAACCTCAGAACTGTATTTCTTGCAGGATTGATATTAGGGGGGAAACATTATTTGCTTTTACTCCCTGCTAGACCAAACTCTACTTTTTAAACCATGTGTTAGATTCAGTTATTGAAACAATATAGAATTTAAGCTGGACATAATGAAATTTTAATGAAATACCATTTACTGAAATAGATCTAAGACTATATTTTGCTATCCAGCAATACCTGTTCATTTTATTTTTAGAAATTTACATGGTAATAAATATCTTCTAGTTACAATCAGGAATTTTATAAACAAAAATTATTGTGCAAATTCCAGCAATCAGTATAGCAAGCAATCAATGCTGTTATACTTGCCATGATCTTTTCACAAGACCAACAAAAGTCCAAAACTGCAATTTCACTTTTCAAGAATTAACACCCACATGTAATGAATAATCTAAACTACTCAGGAGATGTTAAATATGACAGTATGAGACCAGATAGTGTAGGGAAGCATGAGAACAAAAGGATGGTGAGACAAAACTAAAGGTGATAAAGTCTTTCAAGAATTTGAAAAAAAGAGACATGAAGGGGACTAACCTCATAAAGTTCAAAGAATTTTGAAAGTCATCTATGTTTTGAACAGGTATTGTATGTCATGTGTTTAATAGTTTGAAAGACACACACTCTAAGGTCTTTCCATACCGTTTTTTTCACTACTCATCATAATCATTTTATGATCTTGTATATAAATGCAGAACTTGCAAATACTGGCATATTCTTCAGTTATATTCTTCAGAAGAGACCAAATAAGTCAAATAGTGGTGGGAACACAAGGCCCAAGCAGAAATATCATGACACAGAAAGTGACCATAGAGAATTGAAGCATAGAAAATATGAAAATTGCTTTGAACAAAGTGGACCACCAGAAAAAAAAGGCAAGTTTAATGAATATTAATGGAGCTACAACTGGCAACAGCCTAATGGTCCCCACTAAACCCACTGAATAAACAATGATGAGACTGAAAATTCCACAAAACATCTGTTCCCCAAACCACCAATGAGGTGAGTCCTTTCCAACTTCCACAGCTGAAAGAAATTGAATGATTACTCTAGTCCAGTGGACGAAATTAGAGGATCACTTGAAGACAGAAACCCTTAAAATATGAATGTCTGAGTATACAAAATATAAGAGTCGCAAAACAGCTAAAACTGACTTTGTCCACCCTTAGTCCAGGGGTGAAAATTTCTAAAAAAATTACCTATATTGAAGATAAGATGATGGTCAAGCAAAAGCCACACTATGAAAACCATGAGGTCCATCCTGTGAGAGCAGTGGCAGATGCTTTCAGATGCAGTAGTTGCACATGACAACAATGCAGGCTGAAGTATTTAATTGTTTAATTATGAAAGTGATATACACTTATTCCAGACACTTTTTTGAACAGAAAGAAAAGGAATTCCAGATTCATTACAAATGTTACTATTTCTGTCATTGGAAAAACAGAATGACTGAAATTTTGTTAAAGGAGTGAAAATTGTGAGAATTGTGTTCCTCTGTAAGGAAAAACCCTGCTCCCACAAGTAAATATTCTGTTATAAAGAAGGTAAACTATAATTTTAAATTCCCTAGGCAAAGATTCTTCTTGTAAAAAGAAAAAGTCACAGACTACTTAAAAGAAAACAGATAAGAAAAATCCATCTGGGAGTGAAAGAGGAAAGAGTATTTTAAAAATATAAATCCAATTCTCCCTTAACCTTTGCTCCCTCCTTCCAAAACAACAAAACTTTTGTACAGAGCAATTCATGCCTTTCATGGTGATGTCAGAGCTGAAAGATTAAATTAAAAAATCTATAATCAAAACATTTCTCGAAATTTTCAGTCTATTTGAGCAAAAGTACACTGAAACAAAGTCCAATATATTTAAGTATGCAGACAAATGAAGTTGTAGCTTCTGTTACCTTCAGAGTGAAGCAGAGCAATGTTATCACAGCAGTGTCAGTATAGGAAAGATGTAGGCTATCAGCAGTAAGATGTTACCTAGACTGGATAATTTCTCAGACAAAACTGGTAGTTGGAGCTATTTTTAATAGTTTTGATAGTAAGATATGACTTTTCTCCCCTCATATGAATCTTTTTCCCTCCTTTGTGCACCAGAAGGAAGAGGATCTGATAGAAGAGCTGGGTGCTTCATCTTTTTATGGGAAGATACCCAGGGGGGCAACCTCCCAGTCTCAGGAGTTACCAGCCTGCATGGCTACAGAAATATGAGCATATTGATATGTAAGTAAGGCTCATTTCTGTTTATAGCAAGTGACTACATTCCTCTGGAATCATTCTGCATTTCTATGGCCTTTTAATTTTTACAGTCGCATAGACAAAAAGATCCAATGCTTCACCAGAATGTGTAATCAGAAATTATTATTTTGATGAAACATTAGTCTGTATTCTGTAGAATGTAATTACATATAAAGGTTTGATGTTTAATGGAAACAAAATCTAACATTTCTTGTCAGGATTCCAAAATCCTGCCTGTTTGCCTTATCAGTCCTTTTACCAGGTCTAAGGATTTCCTCATATCCAGAGATACTTTTCCCTCTTCATGTTTCTATGCTGAAATAATTCTAATGCTTAAAGACATCACAAATCCAAATATCTTTATATAGCCAGCAACACATTCTCCACATTTCTGCTTTTTATACTTTCCACCTTTTATAGCTGCTTATTCTATTCCAAAGCCTTCTACTATGAATTCTGCAAATGCAGTTCCTCCCTTCTTGACAGTTCTGTAATATCTACCATCCACACACTAAATGCCTGTGCCTTCCTCCCACTCAGGCAGATACACTTCTCAAAAAAACTTGAAATGCTACCACGTTTTTCTCCCCTGTCCTGCAAACAGTGATTATCTGCCACTGGGTCTTCAAGGGTATTAGTCATGAAAGACAGAGGCTTTTTAAAGTGCTGCATTATCTGTCAAATCTTAAATACAGGATATCTGTGCTCAGACTGGATTTTCCAGTTCTATTTAACAGGGACTCCAGCACTCACTTTGAGGATTTTAGGCTGGAACCAAAGACCAGATCTCACAAAAGGAAAATAACTGAGACGTTTTTTAAAGCATACTGCAAAAAAAAAAAAAAAAAAGAAATGGAAATCATAAATACAAGGAATTCACTTTATATTAAGACAAAACCCTGAGGTAACTGTGTTTGTGAAGCTCAACTGCTAATGGAACAGAAAGGTTTGGATACATATTCTCTTTAATTGTAATGCCTTGTAAGCAAAGAGCAGTCAAGGAATGTTTGGAATTAATGACAAATAGCTTTAAAGCGATCTGCAAAATAACAAGTGTTACTAGAGATTTTCCCAAGTCATCATATTTCTTGTTTGGCAGCAATGGACTTCAAAATGATTGCCAGGAAATAACCAACCACTCTTTGCAACAAGTCAAAATTTCCATCAAAGAACACCAAATTGGTTTTTGGCTTCTAAATTTGATAAAATTGATGACTTTCTAGATGAAATTCAAAATGAGATGATTATGAAGAATAATTTTTAAAAAGGAGAAGACTGACATTCTTTTTTCATTAATGATCTTTGTTAAAAATGAGAGCTTTCATTGAAAATCAGAGGGAGGAGAAATAATAAAGCCTAAGGTAGCTGGACGTATTGTAATGAATATAATCCCACAAGCTCCTCATTGTTAAATCTATTACACTTCATTGACGTTTAGAAGTCAGAGGCTGAAGGATTAAAGCTATAGAGAGAAGAGGGTTAAAAATCACGTATGTTGATTTCTGCCTATGTTTATATTTCAGAAGAAATTTCAACATTTTGCTCTTTATCAACATCAAGACCTTGATCTTTGCATACTGTGGTTGTGTGAATTCTTTTCTGTGTGAAAAGACAGGACCACTCCTTTCAATGGTCCTTGTAGGAACACTTCAGGTCACCTCTATTCTCGTATCACACCACACATTGTTTGCATTTTAGTGGCAAAACCCAACATTGTGCTGTCAATGAGAATTTTGCTACTTGCTTCAGTGGTGAGTGGAATCCAATTTATAGCTCATTAAAGATGTGAATTGTTAAAACTCTGGTTCTGTTTCTCCTGATGAGTTTACAAAATCTCTCTCTCTCCCTTTCTAAATTTCATTACATATTCTAGCTGAAAACTACTTAAGCTTAGTCATTTATCTTGACAGCAAAATGAAAAAGAGATGCTCTCAGAAACTAGATGTGAGTAGCTTCAGAAGCTTCAGCAGGAACTCAAGCTACCATAGCCACTCTGTAGTGGTCATGTAGCCTTGGATGACCTTTCAGTAGCAGTGTAGTTTAAACTGAACTATCATTTTAACTCCAGTGTCCTGGCTCTCTTTTGGGGTATGTCACTGGTGAATGTGGTTTTTTTATTCTGAAATTAAATTATAATTTGAAAAAGTCTTACAAAATAATAGTGAACCTTTATTGCTGTTAGAAAATGCATTATTCACTGTATCGTACATCACTGATGAACATGCTGTGTTCCTTACAGGGGGAATTTGTTATACATGTTATAATACTTTACACATAAAGGACCATTAGCAAAAATATTTCATATCTCTATGAACCTTTTAAACTGTGAATCCTAGTGCACTTTACAAGCAAATAAGCTTCACAGGCACAGGACATGTGCATTTAGGTGGCCCTCTTTCATAAAACTTAGAAATTTGAAGTGATTTATTTTCATAGCATCATGAAACAATTAGAATGAAAGCCTGTGGTTTTCTTCATGAAAGACCACAGGGTAAGTTAGTAACTTCCTGAACCTGCATTTAGCGACCCTTAAAATCCTCAGGTTGCTGGAAGTGTTACTATGGGTTGCAAATACCTCCAAAGACAGGGATCCTTGCAGGCTGTGTGCTGTCACAGCAAGCAGCTGTGGGTTGCCTCTGGATCCCGGGCATCTTCCCATTTAAATGCACTATCTGGGTGAGCAGTGGGAGTAGTGAGTGCAAGAGAGCCAAGTGGTAGCTAAATAATCAAGGAAAATAGAATTGTTTTTCTCTATTTTTACTCCTTCTTGTTCTTGCAATTACCAACTCTATTTAAGATTAGTGTTAGCATTCTACAGGGATTTGTATGGCTGAGACTGTGAGAAACCATAATGGTTCTGAAGGCAAAGTAATACTTAGTAGTCCATTTCAGCTTAAAGGACTTATCTCTTACAGTGATAAATGTCCTCCAAGGAAACCTCACTGTAAGCAAGACCTCCCCCTGGGAGACACAGGAATATTGCCTGGGATACAGCCACCTAAGGTATGTATATTGAGACAGCTATTTTGTCTTAAAACTTATCCAGCAATGAAGAATTACTTTTCTAAGCTGTGTCACTCAACCAGGTTGTGCAGGGAAGTGCCTTCTGAACTCCCAGGAAGAAAATATAATGAGGTGACCCTTTTCTTATTTTTATTATCATTATTGTGAGTTTGGCGTGGAAGGGTGTTTTGGTCAATGAATGCCCAGATGGTGTTGCCAGCATGAAATGCCCTTCCAAAGGTCATAACAGTTTAAGATATTCTGTTATGGTTTAATTAATGCAAAATTGAAAATACAAGCTGAGGAAACCATGTTCAATATGTCAAAAAATGAGAGGAAAATGTGATCAATATTATTACAAGTAATGCCAGCTCCTCTACAAAACTGATCAAATAATACTTAAAATGGGGTTAATTATCTTCAAAAGGGAGTTCTAAGTAACAACAATCAAATAAAGAACTATTTCTAGGAAAGTATTTACCCTCTCTACAAGTTGCCATTAGCAGACATCAGAAAACACAAACAAAATCAATATAAGGTCAAAGTTCACTACATGGCTTCCAGCGAGAAATACATGTAAGGGAATCAAGAAGTGATGCTTTACCCATAAAACCAGCATGCCTATGCCCAAATGCACATATAAAACAAAAATATGAAAATTTGATACATCTTACTGCAGCACAGTAAGCAATCAAGTAACCAATGATGAATTCTGTAGAAGAGCTGTGTGGGGCAGTGAGACCATCAAAGGTACCATCTGTGACTTCAGGAATGGGGAATACATAACCCAACAGAATGGGGTGGGGTGGGGTTCAGTTCTACATGAAGACACTGAAATGCAGCAGTGTGTCTGCATACAGGTGTTTGGTGAATCAGGTGTCTGTGTCCTCTAAGTGCTGAAGCAGAGCTGACATTCGCAGTCAATGAAGTATAAAGGCAACTCGGCTCACCCTACATAAACATCTATAATTTGCAGTCAAGTTGGTGGGTGTAGAGGAGATGGAAAGACAGATGATGGATGAATGCTAGGTGAAATCAAAGTTTTATTTATAGTTGTAGGCCTACTTGTATTTGAAAACTAGGGGATAAGAGAAAGGAGGTTGACATAAAAAGAAAGAGAGAGTTAAGAGTGATAAAGACTATGGCTTGGGATAGATTAATCATGAAATTAGTGAAATTTGTAGATGAAATAAATGAAACTTGACATATCTGGTCCAAGAAAATTTCAAGAGCTGTTTAATCCCCAAACTGGATACAGAAAAAATTGTTGTTTTTTCTCCGGAATAAAAAAATCCCTAAAATGAATTAAAGAATTTGAAAAAATTAATTGCCACATTTCTTTATGAAAAATGAACTTTCTAAAACCTGTGATATTTCATGTCATTACAGCTGAGCTGCCTTTCAATATTAAACTACATTTCTTACTGCCTTATACAACTTGTAATTCTTTTTCATATCCTCTCCTGAGGAACAGACCCAGTCAGAAGACTTGGGTGTATCACATAATATACCTGTAATGTTGTGAATCTGCTATGTTATATGACCTTACTGGAAATTTAGCAATGAGGGCATCTAGCTCACAAATGCAAAGGGGCCAGAATTATAACTTCTCTAGTACTCTACACATAATAATAGTTTAACCAATTTTGATGTGAAAAAAAAATCATTTAAAGAAGTATTTAAATTCAAAAACCCAAAATATTTAATTTATATTTTCAGCAGGGAAAACACAATTTTTTCTATTAAGGTCAAGATTTTCTGGAGGAAATCAGAAATGTGTAAAAAATTGAAGCTGTTTTTGTAGAACTGCCAGCTATATTTCTACTTATTGCTATTATGAAACTCAGATTGGCACCATAAAAACAGAGAAGAGGTAGTTCTTGCTTCAAAGTCCTGCCATCTAAGTAGGACTGACAGAGAAAAAGTCAAAGTAATTTGCTGAAACTCACACAGCAGTTCCACAACAGAGAGACAGAACTGAAGATCAGCACTTATCCTCTCCTGACCTACAAAGGGATTTAGAACAGTAGGTGTCATTAAAAATAACCGGAAAGAGTCCACAGCATGCAGGTGAAGAAAGCTTGACTTGGTAGAGCTTGTCAATCTCTTGGCAAAAGCATGTGAAAATTTTTCAAGAGGAGGGATGTGCTGGAAGGTTGATTCACATTTTGCAAAAGGAAATGAGCAAGCACTGGGATTTGCAGCTACATAAGCCAGAGATAATGAAGAGATCAGGTTTGTCAAAGGAGTATTGAGAAGGTGGAAGAGAGGAAATGCCTGGAGCAGAGGGGGCCCTCAATATCACCAGCCAGAGCATCAGGACTCTGATATCCTATTCTGCTTGGACGTTGTCTGGTGTAGAAACTGCATGCTGGTGGGAGAAGCAAGAAGGAGGACTTGGCAGGATTTGCACAGAAAGGAGAACACAAAAGTTGGGTTATTCACAATGAAAACCTGATAGCAGAGTCTGGCAGATGATAAAGATGTCATAACGTCAGAGAATCAATACAAGTTTCAGATGTGACAAAATTAATCTCAATGAAAAGCAAGAGTTATGCATATAGTGATTAAGCATCAAGGTAAGTATCATTTCCTATCTAAACACCAAGGTAAGTATCATTTCCTATCTAAACACTGATATCTTTCTAAAATTTTGTATCTCTGAGTAAAATGTGCCAGAATAAATCACAAAGTGAAACATAAAAGATGTTTGACATAAAAAATCTACCAAGCCATAGCTGAAATTAATTCTTGAAGATAGATTAAATTTAAATAAAAATTCCAAACCCTTGTGTGCTATAGTAAAATCCCTTGTGTTGGACCTCCACAGCAAGGTACACTCGTTTTAAGGCATATAAGTGATTTTGAAGAACTTTTCCTCTGCAGGTATTGGATTAAAAAAAAAAGACAAATGACACTTTTGAAAAACAGAAAAGAGAGAATGTTGGAAGAACAATCACTGTAAGAATAGAAAATCTCTCCCTAAAGTCTTTTATGCATCACTCCAAGTACTTTGCATTAATGAGCTGAGCAACCTTAAAAGAACAACATGACCCAGCATACTATAGAGATTCAGTAATCCAGTAGTCAAATAACTATAAAATAATGCTTTTTCTTTATTGCACTGATCTTCCTTTTAAATTGTTCCAGATACTTTGGTATTTTTTTAATATCTCATGCTGTTCTGATCTCCCAGTATACAACAGTTAACAGAAAAATAAAAAAAAAACCCTCAACACATATTTACTCGAAGTAACTCTGTGCAATGTTACTCCACAGATATTGGTGGGGTTTTTTTTCTGCTTTTTGCATTAGTATTATATAAGGAGCAGGGTAAGATATAGCTTCATATAAGTAATATGAGAAATTTAGAAAGCAAAGCTCCTGTGCCCTTGTTTTGTTTCAGCATCAGACCTCTGTTGTAATCACTGTAGAATTTAGTCTGGGAGCTCGTGCTGTCCGTGCTAGAATAAGCATCACAAAATCATTCAGACATGTAATTTCTGATGTCAGAAGAGAATGTCAGGATTGCTGCTGAAATAAGTAAGCTATTTTTGGAGTATAGCAATCTTTCAAAAGAAAGCCATTTACCAAAAAATCCAACACAGGAACATTTTTTACCAAACCACTGACCCTGCAATTCATACAGCCAGCGACTCCTCAGTGACCTCTTAATCAGCCTTGAGTTTCCTTTCTGTTAATAGTATTTACATTAACAAAATGAATGTATTTTTGAAAATTTAAAATAAATCAGATGCAGTACATGTACAAGTACATGTACTTACTTACTTACAAGTACATACTATTTAAAAATGCTTTGAATCAATGCATGTAGCATGCATGCATTTAATGCTGTTTCTGACAACAATTAAATAAGTAGAAGTCTTTAGAAATCATAACATCTTAACTGACTAATTGAACTAATATGAAAGTATAAAACAATGAAAAAAAACCCTTATCAGAAACAGACTGATTACAACACATTCTTGCCTTGACTTTATTAAATGATTTTAAATACTGATAAACTTTACCAGAGAAAAATTATAAATTATATTGATATGATTTGTATTATTTCAAATCTCTGAATCTGTCAATATAATAATTTCTCCTGCACAACAGCTACAGCTCCTTTAAGCATCCCCAGCAGTATACATGCTTTTAAATTTTAAAGCATTAGCAATGTAGTACCCCCTAAATCCAGCCTTGATCTCTGACAGACACTGATCTCTTTTCTCCCTCCCACACCCTGTTGTATCAGACACTATTTTGTTTAAATTGGCTACTAAATAGCATAGCACTGTACCTTTAAATACAAATCAAACAATATTCATATTCCCACGGTGCTGCTAGTTTCCCTTATGCATTGAATCGCCTGTAGATTAAAAGCTCAGAATCTGAAAAGGATTCTGTTCTGCAGAGCTAAGTTCTCTGTAGGAGATGAGGGAGAGGGTCAGTCCCGGAGTCACACACACAACAGGCAGAAAACACACTTGTGATCCTCAGCTTTGGATAGCATCAGAAAGGGGAATAAAAAGCAGAAACACATGGCACACTGAGAACTGGTATCACTTATGGCTTCTAACCAAAGCAGCAATTAAACACCTTTCATCATTCCCCCAAATGCCTGATTTTTGTAAGAACTGAAAGACACACACACACACACACACAAAGGAAAATCCCCTCTGAGCAGCAAGAAAAACTTAATCACCTACCATTTTCTTTGCACTCTTCTGGAGGTTTAGCCTTTTTCGCAAGTCGTGGATCCAGCCATGATGTTGTCTTTGTGTTATGGCTGAAAAGAAAAGAGATCACTCTGAGCAGACACATACTGAAAGGAATCAAGTTTATTCCTTAAGAAAAAAGGGTTAGTCCAACAAAATTGCAATCGATACACTTAATTTGCTTACTGGTTCTAAGTAGCCCTGAAGGAGGTGTAAGAGTAATTGTGCAAGGCAGTTGTAAATTTGGCAACCTCAGCTCCCTGTCCTCAAAGCAGCTATTTTTATTAAAATCAACTAGAATGTTGCCAAGTTAACCTCATTGAAAATGCAGAACTCATCCAGAGCAAAAGGAATTTATTACAAATACAGTGTTCTCCCGTTTACAGGCGACAGGATTCTGTACCATTCTCACAGTTTTCGGGTAGAATTATTTTCATCTTAAACCTGTCCTTTTCATAAATACAGGTTTGTTATTTCTCTCCAGCAGCAGTGACAAGGCATTGCAAAAGTGATGCAAATTACAGCATGCTCCTGCAAAGTCTACATTTCCGGACAGGGTGATTAATGATACTTTGTTTAACAAACCTTTATCTCTCCATATATAATCCTTCTATAGAGATAAAATAGATATGCACAAGCTGAATGAATCATGTGGCTCCTTTCTATACTCAGAATAGATCTTTGAGAAATCAGCCATCAAAGAGCATTGAACTGGCACAAACTGTTTTCTGGGAGATTATTTTGCCAAATGAATTGATACTTAGCACAGCTAATGAGACTTAAAGCTAGACTCTTTCAATGTATGCCCTACCCATAAGCAATTAAATTTGGAGCCAAATACTGTAAATATATTAAAGAAATACAAACCAGAAAATGATGTGATCGTTACTCCTTGATTTTTTGAGATGCCTTTCCTACAATACCATCATTCAGAGACACTTCTAACCCATGTTTTATTTATCTGATATATCCTAGGAGGAAGCTCATTCCATACAATACTGAATTATTTAGTTTATTATTAATTTGCTGTGTCATTTTAAAGTGTGCTTACGACTTCTCTTACAAACATTGGTGTAAGGTGTACAAAAACAGGAGACCTGGCAAAAAAAATAGATTAGGATGCAATTGTTTGTGGGTTTGTTAAGTTACTGATACAGTCCATGTGATCCCAACACCACTGGTTCCCCTAGGGAAAAATAAATAAATAGAACCAAGTTCTTATCTTGTCTTTCATGGCAGATAAATTTTCCTCTGCCTCAATTTCTCTCTCTCAAAACACTGACAATGTCTACTTCTCAGCATACCTGTCACCATGTTAAATCTTCATCCACATTTGAATGGGAAAGAAGGTAGATCAGAGTTATGTGTGGATAAAATGGCAACTAAAATGAAAATTGAGGCATTTAAATTATTTTTTCTTAAAAGCATTATCTAGTCTAGAACACCCTTCATGACAGGTGAAGATGATAAACAAACCCTTCCCTTTGAGAGCTGAGCTATATTTGCAGAATATGAAGAATGATGAGCCCAAAGGTAAGGTGAATTTGAAATTATGCCAGCAGCCTGTGCTTGATTGCAAGTGTAACTAAGATACATTCTCAGAAGTGCTAGCTGCCTGTGGTCTCCTGTAGGGTGCATTTTTATGCTGCAGTCACAACCCAACCACAGCTTGTGCAGACATACTTGAGCTAGCTTTAAATTAACTGGGGGAGGTGCTCCAACAGTGTCAGTGCTGCAGGATGGAGCTCAGCATGGGCTCATCACCCCAGCATCCATCCACTGAGCTCCTTGGGTGCATCCAGCAGCACATGCTGAGCTCCACACTACCAAGGATACCCTGTTAGCAGTGCCAGAGCTCAGAGTGAGCTTGGACATACCTGTGGGAGCTGCAGTTGCATCTCTGGAGCGTGGGCTGGACAACAGCCACTCTCTCCCAGCTCTTAATTCTGAATTATTTTAGGGACCCCCATTGATTGCAGGGACTAAATTAGAATCACAGATAGTTTCCTATGGCTTTAAAAGAGCAAAATATATGACTACTACTGGCAATATTTGCTGTGGATAGTGCAAATCTCAATGCATTTTACAAAGGAAATAAAAATAACCACCCTGTTTTAAAAGCAAGAAAATGGAGACACAAAGTCATGAAATTACTTTCCAGAGCAACCAAACAAGCCAATGACAGCAGCAGTACTAAAAGCCAGCTCTGTTGCAGGTCAAACGGGCAACATCTACCTGTCAGACCAGGCCAATTCACCAGCTCTGAATACACACTTACAATATTTTTGGAAAGAGATTTCAAGTACCTGCTAAGGCAGGTGCAAAGCTGAAAACAAGCCAAATTCAATATCAATATTTAAAAATGTGAATTATTTGAATTACAGCCTTCAAGGCTTTTGTTGAAACTGAGAACAGCAAGCAGTTACTCTTCCCTTTAGCATAAATGTGGCTTCCACAAACCCAGCAGGACTGATGCCCCAGTTTTGTGCAAGATGGCCATATTGAACAAAACCATAAAAAACCTAAAAACCCAACAGCTCTTCCAACAGAAGAGTGATCCTTCAGTCTGCAGTGAAATTGTACAGAATGGAGATGATATTTCATTTAGATCAGCTCTTACAGCACTCAATCTCCTCTTCTAGGTGATATCTGTCAAACCTTTTCAGCTACTTAATAAAAGCAAAACTCATGCACAAGAACTTTTGACTATAACAAATAATTGCAGGAACAAAGAACCTTTTGAAATTCATCCCTCTTTTCCTTGCCTGTATCCATGCCTTTTCTCTTGCCCTGCCTCTCCACTTTATAATCTTTACCAAACATACAATGCAGTGAGACTAAACAACTCTTGCAATGGGACTTTAAAGGCTTCTAGACAAGTGCTCTAGTGGATAAAAAAATCCTTTCCTGCTCTGAAAGTAGGACTTGAAAGAAGGCAGAATCAACCCTGCCTGACTTCTAACACCTCCTCAGTACCATCAATGTCCTCTTAAACTCTCCCTAGTGTTGTTTGCTTGGATCATCTTAGCAACCAGGTACAAAACACACAAACACTCTTTCAAGGAGGACAGACATGACTGCTGTCACATTGCTCTCAGTAAAAGAGGGAAATGAGTAGCCCTGGAGTACAGCATCATGTTCTTTATGCATGTCTACTTCTGTCCTGCATAGTAAATTTACTTGGCAGGGTATTCTTCCAGTCTCCCTTGTGTCAACTATTCCCTCTCCAGCTCTGCAAAGGACTAGAATCTGTAAAGGCTAAAGGGAGACGACCTTTATTTCCTAAACTGTTTTTAATATGATTTAAAGGAAGCCTTGACAGAAAAGCTTCAACTATGGGAGAGGAGACAGAAAGAACAGTAAATTGGTCAGATTAACACTAATGGCAAAAGTAAAAAGTAAGCATAGGCTGTGCACACTGAGTGCTTTTTAAGCACTAAAAACCTTGTAGGGGGCATAAGCTGCCTACCTTACCACCAGGTTTAATCATGTGTGTCATTTTGTGAAGTCTTATAGACAGACCAGAAGGAAAAGGGGCTGGGGATTTACGGATTAGTTATGAATGAACAGCAGATGAATTGCAGCAGCAGTTGTGGAATAAATGCTCAAACAGGCATTTGGACTTGTCAGTGACGGAACAAGAGTGAAGTGATGCAACAAAAGAATCCTATGAGAAACACAGCTGTGGCTCCAGTAACATTTTACACTGACCAATGCTTTTTTATTTGGCAATAACTATACCTTATCATTAAAAACATGTCTAGAAAGCCCATCTTTACATAATTTCAATGATTTTGATTACTAGTTAGGACTACTGAGATAAGTGCTGGCAAATCAACAATGCATGTTTTAGAATCTCTCTAAAAATCCTAATTTTTGAAAATTTGAAAGCAAGGTCCTTAACAAAGGATCGCTTTGGTCTTGCTTCAAGCAGGTGGAGCATGCAAAGAGCATAACTTTTTAAAATTGATCCAAGTTTGTTACCTATGCACAAAATAGAAACTGTATATAGGCCTGAGGTGTACTGAAGTTGTTGTGTTTTTTTTTTTAAAGGTCATTCAGTAAAGCAGTGGAGCTTAATATTCTAGCCAAAAGTCAATAAAATAATTATTGCTGAACTAACTTAAATCCTCTCTTTTGCCAAGTATTTGCACCTAGCAGAAACAGTTTATTATAATCAGAGTCATCTGGTATTAGTTGCACACAATTTTAAATATACGTGGAAAAAATGCTCTTCAACTGGTTTAAAGAGAGTGAAAGAAAGCACAGAATACTTCCCAGAAGCCTTGACTCAACCTCACATTTTTCTCAGATTTTCTTTGTAGCTCTGCTTTTAAGACATCACAGAGACTGTTTAAATGCCTGTTCCCTGTTAATAGCTCTGGAACTGGGTACCAAAGGCAGAGGTTTTTGGGAAACTCACTGGATACTACTCAATATCTTTAGGAATTAAAAAACACTAGGAGTATGACTTCTTATCTAACAAAGTGTTATCTTTTTATTATAATTATTTGCTAGACAGTATATTATTTTACTTAAGATTTGAATAGAATGGATTCGTGTTAATAATCTGTCAGTTTAAAGCACTTTGACAGATAAAGTTTCGTGTACTAACAAAGCCTTTAGGCAATCTCTTGAAACATTTTTGAAGGAAATATATAAAGCACTTACTGACAGGAGTAGCCTTAATGTCTTTTAAAACCACTGCAAACCTAGTCTAAATTGTGCATCTTGCAAGGTATGTAACTTGCATGTTATTGTGAAAAGCATTTCAAAACGGGCATTTATCACTTTGCTGTTTCAGTGTGTTTGGGGGCAGCACATATAGACTTGTTTGGGTTTTTATTGTGAACACATTACATTTAAGCTGGTCCTCCATCTAACAACTTGAGCAAAGGGGAGCATACAAGAAGAAAACCTCAATGCTCTGTAGGCCCTTTTACTTCAACAAGGGTAACTCCTCCCTCCTTTTTCTTTATGCTGAAGCACTTTGTATCTGCAGAGATTTTTCAAGTGGCACAATAATGATCTTCAAGTAATTTGTGTGTGGAGGGACATGGATAGGAAAACAGTGTTAAACCAGTAACTGTAATCCATCCATTGTGGGATGCTACCTAAACTTCTTGCACATGTGTAGGAACAGATACAAAAAAAGTCCTCTGGCAGTGGTTTGCATGGCAACAGCTGTGACTGCCAGTTTGCCTTGCATTTCACAATGTGCTCCGAGTTGATGGTCCTTAAGGGATCCAAGTTTGGGAGTTCCTATCCTGTGAATCTTAGATGGCCTTGGGCAGTAGATAAGCACTGATGCACTCAGCCCAGAGACAGTGGCACTGCCTCTAGGCATTTGGAGGAGCAGAAGATGCTTATGCAAGACTTTTTTTGGGGAATATATAAATACATAAAGTCTCCTATGGTAATTTCAGCTGTTGAAGTAATTCTCTTTGACTGAGGCAGTTTAATGTCTGACAAAGAATGGGCTTCATCTCATGTGACTACAAAAATCACACAGCTAATTGTGTAGAATTTGTCTCTCTTCAAGGGGGAGACATCTATACAGAATAATTTATCTTACCTATCACCTAGCAGAACCACCTAATCATATGCTCTTAAGTGACATAATGCTGGTATGCTCCCAGGAGCTCCCAAATGGCCTCTGGATTGTCACTCCAGAAAGGTCCTGTTTTTGCCAAGTTCTGTGTCATATCTGTCACGATAATGGAGATGTTTTGGGCTGTTACTGTGCCTCTGTAGTGGTGCTTTGGCTTAGATGAGGAAGTCACTTTTCTAATGAATCTCTCTCTGTTATCTTCTTTTCACACTAAGTGTTCTTCATGCTTGTAAGCTTCACTTGAATTTAAACCAAAAGATGCACAACAGGAGCTCACCTACTGCACCACATTCACAGACACGCAGCCCATGGCACCTGAAAGACCTAGAAACTGTGGCTGCTTGTCGTCAAGCACCAAGAGTTTCACACTGCAGTCTTTTGATATTGCTAATATAGATATGAAAATGGTTTAAAGCAGAAGGAGCTCAGACTGGTTTTAACTCAAATCTGGTCTCATGGAGAGAGCTCAGGACCCAGAGGTTGTAGAAAAATAAGTGCATTTCTAGAGATCAACTTTCTTTTCCATTTCTTCTGAAAGGAATCCAGTGTGGGTACACTGAAATGTGAGCCAAATCACAGTGTGTGAAGACAAGCAGATTTCCTTCAAAAGTGTACTCCTGACACAATTTAAATACTACTTCAGACATAATTTTAGATATCTGAAGACTTATTTACTCATATAAGTTATATACTGGGTTTTTTTGTAAATGAATCCTGCCCTTATATATGGACAGGATGAATCAGCCTCTAGAGAATCAATTACCTCTTGCTGGTAATTATCTCTCTCCACTGACCACAGAAGGAATCTTGGCACCTGGTTTATGTTGGATACCTAATACTATATGGCAAGGCAGGTGAGCTGATTCTTCTAGTTCAATAAATACAAAGAAGAAAAGTTATAATAACACTACAAATATCAGAGGAAATGTGCTGGAAGATTAATTCTGCAGAGCAGAGCAGCAGAGACCTTTGGGGGAAAGACCAGAAATAAGAAAGTGAGGAAAGACAAGAGGAGTTAAGCTGGCAGTTTGACCTGGGTGTCAGCACAGATAAAAACACAACTGAGAGCAAGGGACAGCACACCACTAGTACAGACTGATGATAATGTCTTTATAACATCAGTAGACAAGAGATAAGGAGAAAGAATTCAGCATTCCACAAATTTTTTCCAGTTCTACCTGTGATAAACAAAATTCCCTGTTTGTTCTTATTCAGTAAGAGTTAGTTGTTAATGTTGTGGTTATTTGTTACCAATCATTGTTAAATGTTGTTTTCCCAGTTGTTCCCTTTTTACCCTAGTCTGTGTTTGCCAGTTTCATGTTTGTATCCCCATGTTCCCAGAATCCTCCTGTCGGAAGCTACATTTGTTGCACCCCAACTGCTGCTCCCAGACGTCCTTGTCCACTGACTGTATGCAAATAAGGGGCATTTGGCCTAAATCGGACTCCCAAAACCACAAAACAACATATCATAGAACAATAAAAACAGCAGCACTACTCTGAGAAAACCTCAAGGAAGCATACACCAAGAACTGAGTTCGGCCGTGTTGCCCTAAGTGCAATAGTACCCAGGCGGAGACAGACCCTAGACCAACGAGCCATCTTGGTCTTCTGGTGCTCTCGTGAGGACAGAAGCCCCAGCTCTGCCTGCGTTCCTGTGGACAAAGCTGCCTTCCTCCTCCTGTGTGCCACCTCTGGGAGCAGCGGCGGTGTGTGCGCGACCCGTCGGGCCCCCACCTCGAGCTGATCACTAATAAAGGCATTAAAAAGGAGAAAAAGCTCCTGCCCTTTTTCTTCACTACCATCTTCATGTTCCTAATTAACTTGTCATGAGGCAAGGAAGTGTCTCAGGAGAAAAGATCTCAGTTTCTTTCAGCTGCCTGTTCTGCGGCATGTCATGTTGAAGTCCAAAGTGCATTAGAAATCTGATTTGTTATGCTAACCAAAACTGAGGGATCCAATCCAACATATAAACAAAGAAAACAAATTACAAATTATCAATTACAATGATATTCACAGGACCCCTTATGGATCAGATTTGTCTAAACAATATATCATACTGATACCAGATGGCTTGTTTCCCAAAGAAAATCCCATCAGAAGTGAATATTATAACAGTATGTGTAAAAAAAACCCCAAAAATCCTTAATCCTAATTGCTACTTAATTCAAGTAGCAGAAATATCCAGACAACCAAAATATTTCAGTATTATGGACTGATACTCTGATGATGCAACATACAGAAGTGTCAAACTAACTTATAAAAGTTCATGTAGTTACTGCAGGATATGAAAGTAATCTTGAGTAGGTATACTATAGATAAAAGTACACAGTACTTTTAGTACCTTCTAGTAAAAAATATAATAATGGTGTATCCAGGCTTAACTAAAATATCCTGCTTTCTGATGGTAAACTGATGGAACAATCAGGAAAAACTAAACATATCATCGTTCTTCAGGCAAACAAGTTGTTGGGATAAATGTTACTCCTGCAGTCAAAAAACTTTCCTGCCTTAAAAACTACTATGAATAAAAAGTGAAGTCCATAACAATATTCTTGTAGCTGTACTCTTCAGGTATTACCTGAAACTGCACCAGCTGTATTAAAAAACTTAATGGCTGTTTTTTACAGTGAAAAGGAGAGTCCTTGGAAAAGGACTATTTTATATCTGTTTTTCAGTCTTTTATGGTACTTTCATAAAGAAAAGAAATCTTTAACAACTAGAAAAGATACTGCAACAGGTCCAAAAATCAATGCTGACAATGCTGTTTTAAAAAGTAGGTGTTGAAGTAGTAAGAGACTGAATGTTTGGAAGATGTACTGGAAAGTGGTTTGTTAAACCCTATGTGGCCACATTCTCCTAAAATTCATCAGCACAAGTAAAAAAGATGATCCTTTAAAGATGTTCTATGGTGGTTTGCATTTATTCTAGACTTTTCTCCACTAAAAAAACAATTAATGTAGTATAAGCAAAGGAAACCATATATGCTTGTGAACAGTATAGAGTCAAATAGCTTTAGGTTTCAAGTCCTACTGTCCCTTTCAGAGTTTTGCTGCCTATGCATGGAGAGAAGGCTGGAGAGAGAGAGAGAACAATTCTGCCTTTATGAAACAGTATTAAATTGTGTAGCCAATTGTACTGGACAGTCTATAATGCAATAAGGTATGGGTTGGAGCTGTATATTTGGGCGAGGGCCACATTTCAGGCTGACTGCACATAATAGCACATGCACCTAGAATCTTGGTCCTTTTTTATTTACTTCAGCACTGCACTGGATCAAGATATCAAACACTGATTGCCTGGGATCTAACACAACCAGCATCTGCTGACTTTGTGAGGACAACACAAACTTGGGTCTCTAGTATGTGGTTTGAGAGTTGTTGGCAAGGCAAGGTCTGAAGTCTATGGGGAATCACAGCCTTTCCTTAGCCCTGGGAGAGGGAAAAGCTAAAAAACAGTGATGACTGTGATTTATTTAAGCATGCCAAAATATGCCACACTTATCAGCCATACTTAAAGCAGGAAAGAAGGAGCGAAATTGGAGGGCTTTTTGATGGCAATCCAATTTATATACAGTCTGTTAATTATTGCATGTTCTCATTAGCATATGTTCTCAGTGAAGCCAAATGTAAGAGATGGAGTCCTATTTGTGTAGTGTACTCCTGTATTTGAAAATTCAGATTCATATGTAAGGGAGCCTGGAAACAGCCCAAGAAATGTACTTAAGTAGCTTTTCCTGAAAAACACTGGTAAGTATTATGTTGCAAGAACAGACAGAATTCAGTCTGTGAATACTAAAATAGGTAAACATAAGGTCACGCACCTATGTCAAAAAGGGAACAAAAGGAAGAAACAGACCTAGAGATGCTCTAAAATATAACCATCCACTGAATCATGCAGTGAATCTGGTAGATAATTTTCTTTTTGTTTTTGTCTCTGTAGTCCTTGAGGCAGAGGAAATTCCTGGGCTTTACAAAATGCTAACTGAACCATTAGTGATTAACAAATAATAATCCTCTCTATAGACAATTATCTTTCCCCTTATGAAGTCACTTCCTCTCTCACTGTAAATCTGCCACACTATTCTGATGGCAGTTTTGATAAGTGAGATCGCATCTGAATTTTAGAGGTTAGTTTGAGGTGAATGAAAAAAAATGCTGTCATGAAATCTAAGACCTTTGGGTATACCTGTGACAACCTGGAACTTGAGATTGTTTGCTGCTGGAAGGCTTTAGCATTTAAAGGCACAATTCACATGAGCCCCAAATAAAGCAATAAAAGAGGCTGCCTGGTGTGACTTTTTTTTCCCCACTCATTGTAATGTACACTTTAAAAATGTTTGTTTTTCATCTATTATTTAATAATCTAGTACAATCTTTACTACTGTTCAGGGAGATGTTGTTAGACAAATAGGTTCTTGTTGTCTTTTTATCTTTCCTTTTTTTGTGAAAGCAAATGGAGTCTCTTCATGCCATTAACCAAAGTGACTTGTAAACAAAGAGGCAATTTAACAGCATCCCCACAGCATTACATTCCTACTTAACCCTGCAAAGTCTGTGCAATATGAAAACTCAAATGATCAGTTGTTCCTCTTGCTAGGATTCTAGTAAGTAATCTAGTATTTTTAGAGACGTGTAATTGCACTTTTTTGCAAACACATTATTCAAGAATATAGTCCCAAAAGCAAGAAGCCCTTACAATAGCCCTTCTATCAAGTCATCACCTCTGATTGATTTCTTTGCTTTACATAACATTCATTTAGTGAAAGTGAATGATGAGCATTGTCAGAACTGCAGTGTAAACCAGAGCATTTCCAGGAAAGGAAGAAAGATGTAAAATCCAAGGAATTTGAGGAGTGCAATGGCTGCTCTGTAGTGTCAGGGATATTTGCATTCACATTATTTGTTATAAAACATATATTTATTTTCTATTAAATTACTTCCTGCAGTATTTACTACTCTCAGTTTGGTGTGTTAGTGATCTACCCATCATCCCTTCCCCTGTCCACCACAGAATTTAATTACAAGTAAAACAAAAGTGCCATATAATTCAGTCTGATTTCTTTCAGAGCATTCAATATGTGTGGAAAAATTAATTTTGGAAGTAAGGTAAGAAGGAAGCAAGGGTTTCAACTAGCCCTGAGGTCATCCTAGCTCTTCTCTGCTTGCTTGGACAAAGTTATTATAATTATTCTTTTTCTAGAATAAGCATATTTTTGCCCTTTTCAGCAAACACACTTATGTTTTAATAGTTACTGCTATTTTCAGCCTTGTATATGCCAGAAGCTATAGTTGGTCATGCCAGTATTCATTAAAAAGTCACATGCACAAACTTTATTCTTAACATTTGTTTACACTTCATGTGATAGTCACAACATTTAAAATTAAATACAAGATTTAAAGCATAATTGACACCACTAAGTGTTATTTTTACCTACTAATAATCAGAATAACAGATAATGCTCCAAACTGAGTCAGTTCCTTAAAGCAAACATACATGCTCCTTCTACCTCTGTAATAGAGTTCTACTGATGAAAATTTGTAGTAACAGTGCATTTCTCCACCCTGCACTGTTACACTTAACTCAGTTTAGCTGGAGAGCATAGCTTAAAAGATGAGATGGGTATGATGAAGGAGCTTAGAAATATCTTTTAAGGAGCTTAGAAATATTTTTTAAAAAATTAAAGATTTTTTTAATGGCTTAGAGTGACCATGTGTGGTCTAGGCCGCATGGCCTGCAGCTCCTTCCAGAGAGCACATGGTTCGGAGGCCTAGATCTAAAGACCCAGGGGCATAGATATAGGGTTTATCTAGGTATATATCCAATTGTAGCTATGAAGCAAGAGTTTGACCTTATAAGTCTAAAGTCCCAGTCCCCTGCTATTCAGCATCTTAGGCCTGACTTTTTTATTTATCCCAACTAATTAGACTGCTACAAAAATTGGTTTTTCCATTCTCTTTTTTCTTTTGAGGAACACAGTGTTATACCAACTCAGAAACTTGATGTATTTTTATCCTGGTAATGTACACTAATCATATGTCTTAATTCTGTCAGGCCTGGTGCTGTGACCACTTTCCTGGGGAGCCCGTTCCAGTGACCAACCACCCTCTGTGGTGAAAAACTTTTTCCTGATATCCAGTCTAAACGTTCCTGACTCAGCTTGAGGCCATTTCATCGAGTCTTGTCCCTGACCACAAGAGTGAAATCATTGTCTACCCCTCCTCTTCCCCTTATGAGGAACCTGCAGACTGCAATGTGTTCTCCCCCCAGTGTCTTCTTCCCCAGGCTGAACAAACCAAGTGACCTTAGCTGCACCTCATAAGGCTTCCCCTCCAGACCCTACACCATTCCCATGGCCCTCCTTTGAAAGCTCTCTAATAGCTTAATGAGAGCACATACAGCATAAAAAAAAATTCATATCCATTACTTCAATGAGTTTGCTAATTAGTAAAAGGTACGTATAGTCTACCAACAGGGAGAAGTTTCTACACATAACTAATTCTCCTTATTGTCTGCTCATTTATTTTACTATTTCTATATACAGCATGGTCTCCCTCTACTGTTCATTAGCTGGTTTTGATCCACTCATTTTCCTTTCCTTTAACTGCCAAAAAGCTTCATGCTCTCCACCTCTGTCCTCATAAAGAAGAACAAAACTGGCGATTGTGTTTCTTTCCCAGCAGAAAGCACCAGAAGAGCAGGAAGGCCTTGCATTCAACAGAAGAAACAAAAGCTTAAATTCCTGCCACTTAGAAGTAAGCAGACCAGTTATCTATCTTAAAACCCAGCAGGCTTTCATCTAAATCACTAATGCAGGAATTGCCACCAGCCCTCAGGAGCCCTGACAGCCAGAAAATTCCTGCTGTTTAAATGAGGAGGAGTGCAATGCTCCACTTCACCATACAAACCATTTTCCCACCCAGATAAACACAATACAGCTATTAAAAATAGAAGAAATAATACTTACTCAATAAAATAGACCTCCCCCTTTTCTGTATAAGCCATTTCCCAATTATCAGGCAGTGGGCCCAAGTCATCATTCTCTTCAGGTTTAGTCTGTTTTGTTACATCCATATCCTCCTTTGCTTCTTCAGGCTGACCATATCCTGGTGCAGGACAAGGCTGGGTGCTAGATGCCTCACCTGAGACAGCTGTACTCTTCTCTTCATGTTCACTTGATTCTACAAGAGAAGAAAAATTACAGGTTTTGGATATCCAAGTTAATGGTGAAGAATTTACTGGGTCTAAGACTCTGTGAACCGCAAGTCTTGAAATAAAGAGAAAAATTCTGTTTACACAAGGTGTAAACACTCTGATGATGCATTTTATTTGGAACACAATAAAAGAAAATAAAGTAATAAAACCAAACTGAAACAAGAAAGTGTTAAAGAGTTCTGGCTCGTTCTGTCTCAGGAGTCCTAGCAGTAAGCACTGAGCAGAAGGCAGCTTCATATTCAGCAGCTCTACTCTCTCATGTCTTAACTTTTCAAACTAAACATATAAATATATACACCTAAAACAACTACCCTGCTGTTTTACTACAGACTATAGATCCTTCTCACGCCAGAAAAAGTATATGCACTAATTGCTTTATCTGTATCCATATATCAAAGAAATCAATGACATCCATCAAATCATAGCAATATATTATTAACCATATAGAAATTGGTTGTGATTTCATTGCTGACATGACCTGTAGGAGGCTTAGTTTCCCACAGCCAATACCAAATGCTTCAACATGTCAACACTTTAGTCTACAGTAAAGTTCAAGAAGATGAAAATTTATTAAATGATCTAACACTGCACCCAGAGCAAGGAACTAAGTAGACACCTGTGGGAAATGTAGGAAGGTGGAAGACAGCTTGGATGAAATGTTCTAATTAGTGATGCTTACAACAGCAAGAAAGAAGAGCAACAAAAAATTAACAAAAATTGTTTATAAAGGCCTAGATTTTAATTAACACAGAAAATCAATAAATGTGGTATTATGGCAAGCAATGGTAAGAGATAAAAAGTTTAGGAGAACTAGTAAAGATTGAATAATCAATACTCAGAATGCAAGTACAAATTGTTCTAATGAGTAAGAAATATAGTAGGTATAATCAAAGATAATTTTAATTAAGTCATGAATTTGCAATTATCTGCTTCTTGAGACAGAATTGTACAAAAGGTAAACTACATTAAATTGGTAAGGATGAACACAGAAAAACAACATGGGCATATAACAGCAAAACAGAATAGTCAGTCTAGAAAGTGGGATATGGTCACTAACAAGAAAACTTTCTGCAAGTGTTATAAGAAAAATAATAATAATAATAATGAAAGCAGATTCATTCTACTATGTGGGAAGGAAGGAAAGCTAATGACGCATAAAAACCCCAAGGCAATTAGTGCTCTTTTTGCCTCAGCCACTAGTACAAAAAAATCACCTGTGATTAAATGACTAACATAATTAATATCAGCAATAGGCCTAAAGAAGTTGGAGTGGGCAGAGAACAGGTCACATGAAACTCAAATGAACCAGCTGTTCTCAGCTGGCAGGGCTGGATGAAGTGGAACCTAGGGTACAGAGTGTACCACATAAGCAGACTGACGGCAACCTATGTCAACAACTTCCAGACTTCATGGGGAAAAGAAACCTGGAAAGGACAAACACAACAACACAACCCTTGTTTCACCAAAGTATCTATGATTTAGGTTTTTAGATGGTTTTATATTCTTTATTTCTGAGTACCTAAATTTCCTCTGAAATTATTTGCTCAATTAGACCATTGAAACTGTAACTGCACATCTTTCTTCTTCTAATTCCTAGGATTGGAAGTAAGAATCAAACCACCTACATGTAAACTCTTCAAAGGTCAGAAATATATGTTAAGACTTTTCAGGAAGAAAGTATGTCAAACTAATCTTTTTTTCTTTACATGACATCGTAAAAGGTGCTGCTTCTTGGCGATAAATGGTATATACAGCTTTTATGATTTTAAAAAATACTTTTGACACATACACATCAACCCTTCAGAATAGCACGAGAAAAAAGCCAGATTCAACCTTGGAAAGTGTAATGATCTACAGCTCTACATCCACATGCAGCTCATGTTGCTAAATCTTAACTCATGCCTGAACTATGTAGAATTACAATCATTTTATGCTGTTTGAAAATATTAATCTATCTGTCTGTAGCATTTTCAAATATGTAAAAGCTTCCTGCAAAGCAGAGATGATATATGGTCCTCACTTCCCCTGAGAACAGGAAAATGTAATATTTTCTGAATAATTTTTGGGGTGTTTTGTTCTTATCTCTGCAAAGCAAAAGTCTTCATCTGCTTCAGGCATTATTAACAGATCTGTGAGTTGTATTCCTGAGGCTGACTGCAGCCTTGACCACATTTCTATCACAGGAAGGAAGACATGCAGATTAAACTGAATATAAGACATAAGGTCACATGGCAGATATGAGCCCAGTAGAACAAATTCATTTGGGGAACAGGTGCATCACACACAGTGACTATTGATCAGTCAATTCGTCTGATGTGGTGACACTGCTGTGCCTTGGGGTTTTATCATGATATCCCTAATATGTATTCTTCCTCAAAATCTTATTTTCAACAGGTCTGAAGAGGTCAGAGTCATGATTTTCAATAACTGTATTAACAAATCACAGCCATCATGATTACAGAAAAAAAAAAAGTTAGAATTGTTTCAATTATTTACAGTCTAATTCTTGAAATTTGCCATCTAAACATGTAAGATGATCTTGCCACTTTATTCCTTTATTTAATGCTGCAGATTATTCATGCAGAGAAGTTAAAAAACTTAGTCTCTTCATCCAAAAGAGCCAACTAATATGACCCAAGTAATAGCAGCATAGAAAAAAAAATATTATTAAATAGTAATTTATGGGGTGGCTTTGGCAGTTCTGAATAAAAATATTTCATATCTTCATACCCTTACTGTATCAAATGACTAATTTCTTAAATTCTCTACAGGAAAGAGTTCATACATTTAAAATAACTGTTAACTACAAGAATAGTTTAACTCAGGTTTGCCAATATATGTGCATGTATTTTCTTATAAAGATGTAACTTTGCAGCCCTGGAGTTTCTCCCTTTCCCATAGAGCTGGAGCCATATTCCAGGCTTGTATGGAGGCATCCTCCCACTGACTCCTGACACTGTGAGAACCAAGAGCTGACCTGGGCAAGGAAAGCAGGAGTCTCGGAGACTGGGTGAGCACAGGGTATTCTGTGGGTCATAGGATGTGACTTGTGATAAATTGAGTTTAAAGAATGCACCTAGAAAAATCAGTAGATACCAACTTTTGTATATTTTTAAATCTCATGGCTCTGGGAAGCATTGTATATTGTTTTCATGCCTCTGGCTGTCTTTGCTGTGTAGTAATAAAACAAACTCAAACTGTTGCCTGGGACTAGTGCACCTTGCATGGTGATTGATGGCATTCTGACTCTGGTCTTTTGTTCATTCCTAAGGCCTGGAATGATAATTTTGAAACTTTATGTCATATCTTATGCCCTGATTAATTTGAGCTTCCCAGAACTTCATTCTCTGGGTGCAACTTATCATTGCTCAAGTACTGTCAGAATAATGCACATACACAAGCACGCTTTTAATGTTAAAGTGATTCTTCTGGAGTTTGGATGATAAACTTCATCAGTCAGCAATCAGTGGCAAGCAAATGTGATGTGACCAAGGTTTCAAATACTGATGCGACCAACGTTTCAAATACTGATGCTGGTTGTGAAGGAGACTGTCTCAATCTGTTGCAGATATAAACAGTGACAGCAGTAAAAACTGCTGAATGTCTGACAAGTTTCTGATCACAATTTGATCAAGATCTTTTTTACCTCTTTGGTCAAAGCATCAGTTTTGCAGAAATCATAAATTTCAACCCAGTGTCCATCAAGAAAATCTTCTCAGGTGCAATTTCTCTCACCCAGTAATGTGGACAATTGTAGCAAGCATAAGAAACCCAATACTAAGCTAAGACTTGTCCATCTTAACAGTCATATATTATGTCTTTCATATTTTTCTTGGAAAATAGTAAGGTTCTTCACTTAAATTTAGCCATTTAGGCTCTTTTGTATCTGTAGGCTGAATTAACCATTCTAAATTGTAGAGGTGATCCCCTAAAATGTGTATCTGAAACAGCTATGCTCTCTTACACTTCAAAATTTCTTTTTTCTTCCTATTTTATATGAACAGAGCAGAGAGAAATAGCTCAAACAAAAAAAGCAAGGCATTTAGGTGCATAATTTACTAAAGCTGGATGAGATAAATCCCATCTCCCAAATCATACTATTTTTTCTGGAGAGAACTTGATCTGGGATGAGGGACTGAGAGTGCTCCATCCTAAAAGGGCCAAAAGCCCCATCCCAAAGCACTGAGAAAGCATTCCTGGTGGCTTTTGGGCTGAGGACAAGGGACACAAAGCAGAAAGAATAAACATATTGGGCAGAAAATTATGGTCACTTTGTCCTCATACAACTGTCTCAGGGAAATCTGACAGACATTAAGCAAGGCATATGGAAGGTATTAAAAAATGAAGAAGCTCAATACTTGCACTGATTACGCCAACAGACACTGAAAAGTTGCCTAAAAATCACAAAGATCTTTGTAACCACAAACATCATTTAATTGGTCTGATAAGGATGGGTTTCTTTTCTTCAGAATCATCTTTGATCTGTTACTATTTCAACCTTGTGGTCCTACATGTTAGAGCTGTCCTTTGAGTTGACAAGCTCGGATATGCAGTTAATAAGCCATTAAATAGCTGAGCATCTATAAAAAATGAATCAATGTTTCACATGTCCCAGGAGTCTTATAATTAATAAAAGCCTTCTCTTGGAGGTGAAGTATTTAAAATAGAACACACTTTCTAAAAGAAGTGGCAATAACAAATGTCCTCCCTTTGCTGATTCTTTATAAAAACTAAAATGCTCTCTCCACCAAGAGTTTAAAAATAAATAAATTAATTAAAATATTCTGGTTTCCCTGATTGTTTAAAGACACAAACTACAAATGCACTGACATTTCAGAAGTGACTAAGCCTATGTCAGCTCACAGAGAAAATGACTGCAGTAACAGCGTCTGTGGGACCCAACAAAGGCAACACAGCATGTATGTACAGAGCTGCTTTGCTACAATCCCCAAAGTCCTCAATCAGTGTAACTGAACAACAAAACCCTGCTTATAAAACCATGAGAGCCAACACAGGCACTGCTTGTTCTGCTGGCCCCACCGACAGGATTTACTTTGGGCGGGAGAGGAGGGGGAAGCAGGGGGGGCTGTCTTACACCCATGCTCGTGTATTTCATTTTGTCACACAGCACATGCCAGTGCCTGCTTCTTGGGTGCTGCCTAGTCATTGTTCACACAGAATTTTCCTGGGAGAAGCATATTATAGGTGTAGAATTCAAGGAAAAGTGCAGGTAAATATTGCCTCTTGATCCACTTGGAGCTGAAACATATTGTCCTGGAAATTGCACTGGTCTCTTATGTGGCGCATTTCAAATAACTACAAAAATTTTTCTAACGATTTCTACAATACACATCAGAGACCAAATCCTGCCTTTGCCTCTTTCACTGTGGAAGTATCCTGGCAACAGTGGCATTGCTGATGTTAGGATCTCTGGGCTTCATCCTTTGCTGCTTAGCTATGTAGGAAAGGCACTAAGAGCCAGAGCAATGCCAACAGATGCAATCTTGTGTGGAAGGGATGAGCAAGGCTTGTGCACCATGTGGTGGAAGTGGCAAGGGAGAAATCCTGCAGCCCTCTGGAGAGCCAAGGGGAAGAACCAGACCCACTCTCACCCCACTGCTCCTGGGCACCCCTGGTAGATGGGGATGGATTCTGTAAAGGAATTTTCCCTTACATGTAATGGCAACAGCTAAAGAATAGCATGGGGCAAAATCATCCTGAATGAGAAGATATCCAATTCAGTATACTTTGCAATGAAGCAGGAATTAAAAGGTATATATAGACTTTGAAGTATGAAAATCCTTCTACAGAGCTTAGAAGATTAGATAATAGATTTTTCGTTTCACAGTAACCTATACATTTAGAGAACTTGCAATATTTCATTTTATCTTCTCATCTGTGTGATTGTCACTAGACTTCAACAATTTGCTTCTGAATTTCTAAGTTTACCAAAGAGAATTCACAGCATTATTTCTTATAGATATAAAAATCTGAATTCTTTAATTTTCTACATGGACAACAACAAAATAATTTCTTAAATTCTATTTCAGGATAAGAATTGTTAAGTTCTCTAAAATATTGTCTTGCTGAGAGGTTGAGGGGGAAGTTGATTATCTACTTCAGAATAGGCTGGAGTGCTCGCACTCAATACCAGTCAGTACCCAGAACCCCTTTTTTTTCCTGAAGCACTGCGATCTAAGCAGTAAAACAGCAATTGTCTTTTAGGACTTGACGTCTGAATCCCTCAGGTCTGAATCCCTCAGGCTCTGAAACATTCTTAAGAAGTGTCCTCCAGATAGTACTGCCAGCTAAGTTTTGATGGCACTTCCACACCTTCATTAATGTGGTGACTATATTGCTAAGTTTTTCATGACAATTTACAAAAGTTCATTTCCTAAAGTGCTGAACAATCTTGTGAGTGTCACCATTTGAGAACAAGAAGACCCAAAACACAGAGACTATTTATCTGAACAAATTACAGTTCTCTAGACTCCCTCTATAGTTGATGGAGAGGAACAGGCACTTTTGAATGATTTCCTAACCTAGAAATCTAAACCAGGTCACAATCCATGCTCAGAAAGCAGGTATTTTTCTCTTTGGTCTATAAAGAGGCTTCAAAGACACTAGTTCAGAGACAGAAATCTTAACAGCAGCTGATGTAAGGGAGATGACTCCCCAAAATAGAGGTTAAGTAATTTTTTGTAGGCTTTAGAGAAATCCTAATATTCAGGATTCCTGCCTTTCCCTCTTGCAAGAATATCCTTACCTGAACATGCATATTCTCACTGCAGAAGGAGGTAACTGAGGACTGAATAACAGAAATTCACTGCAAAGTAAGAAAGAACAGACCTGGTGTTACTGTCACGTCATTTCCATTGACCACAGGTCTTTCTTCCTCTTCTTCCTCTGGTGGTTCAATGCCTGTCTTCTCCATATTGCTCACAGACTTATTCCTTTTACGTTTGCCTTCAGCCCCGGGAGTGGCACCTGGGAGGATCTGGTCTGTCACATTTAACAGCAGCGGAGCCGGTTCTGCTGGAGGCTTCGGGGTGCCGTAATAGTTGTCTGGAAGGAAAAGAAAAGGAATAACACATAAGATTGCAGAAATACATGGGCTTCTGCTGCTTCTTTTGTCTTAGATTAATGGATGTGTGAGGTAGGATCTGGCTTATTAGCTAAAATAAAGAATAGTCCAAAACGTTTTCTGCAAAATTGAATGTTTACCTTTCCTGAAATGGTAATTCATTTTCTTTGTGATAGCACAAGTGATCCAATCATGCTCACAAACATGTATCTTTTTACCAATTTCTGAATCTATAACAGGTTTAGTTTACATTTCTCTCATCCAAATACCTGATAGCTAGTAGCATACCAGAGCTGTTCTCTTACTTCAAATCATTAGTTAGGACAAATTAGTTTTGCAATATTTATGCCACAAAACAAGAGTTTCTTAAAGATCAAAATGATGATAAGAATATTGATTATTTATTATATTATGTCATTTTAACGCCCTCAAATTGTCTTACCTGCTTGGAAAGTAAATAATAATCCAATGATTCAGAAATTTGCAGTCTTCAGTAACAACTTCACTATCTCATTTTTCATATTTGTCAAAATTTTGCTCTTCATGACTTTAAAAATTGTAATAGTTAATGCTAATACATTTTCAAAGAAAGTTGAAACCTTATGCTCTAGGGCTTAACATTATTTCAAAGTACTAAGGAATTCTGAGAAGACTTAAGGTGGCTGACAGATTACCCTTTATTTGTGTCTCCTGAAATTTCTGGCAACTTCCTCTGAGTCATCTACTTTCTGTCAGAAGGATCATTAGAGTAAATGGACCACATTCCCATCTTATCTATCAATATCTGTATGTTTGCATTTCTAGCCCATCTGATCTCAAAATTAGTGTCTTGCTGATACCACAAATTTTTCATAAAAAATATGTTTAAAATAGATCAGTAACATAATTAAATAATATTTTTAAAAGCATGTGCTTTCTAGAAAGAAACATAAATAATAATATAAGATATAAAGAGGAAAACATGGTATTTATGCAATTATCTTTTTTCATCTTTAAGCTGTATTGAAGGGCAATGAACAGGTTGTATTACAAGTATATTTACAGCAGTTATTATGAGAAACTAAAAATACTGTCCTAGTCTGAGAAATTTTCCCCCCTCCCATTTCTTTTCCACTTCCTCCCCCTACCAAAAAACCCCCAAAACACAGCGCATCTCCGAAAGCATATCAAGGTGATGACAATATTTGTAGATCTTATGACCATTTTTAAATTTCTTTTCCCACTATTTAGGACTTCTATATGATCAAATAGTAGCAACGGACAATATTATTGTAACCACACATAGACATGACAAAAATAAATGCATATGCTATACATGCACAGTAAACTGTCATAAAATAAATTTTGCAGGCAGAGTAAAAATTATTACTGACACTTGTACTTCTGTGTGTTTCCCAGGACATACAATGTTCAGCCACATGACCACCTCAATACAAGTAGGAAACTGAACAGTGTTGCAACTACTGAATACTCAATGAATTTTTTTCACAACAGTTTAGCAAAACAATATTAATAGCAGATGTTTATTTAATTGTAATACACAGTAAAAATGTACTGTGTTAAATGAAACTCACGGTATCTCTGGACTTAGGGATGTCTGAATGAAACTTTGACTCACTGCAAATTCCTTTGAATTTTGTGAGATGGCAACAGGTTTAACCAAGAGCCCCAGTAGGGCAATGAGATGTGTCTCTGTAGGGTTGACTGTGGGAGCTCTTTGACTGCCAGAGTTAAAGCAGGGGAGCAGTATTTGGGGGTCTAAGGGGGAAAACTGAAATCTACATTGATCCACTCACAAAACTCCTCCAAAAAATGTCAAGATGAGATCTGTTTGTAGTCAAATTTCTATGCTCTGACGGTACAGACTGTTCTGAGAGTGTCTGAAAACCAACAGTTGGAAATGTACTTTTGTATTGCTCTAAGATTATGTTTATTGGTGAGACTGTGTCTGAAATATCACATATTTTGAAAAAAGGACTCCTCAGTTAAAAAAGTTCACTGGCCTAAGCCATTTTACCAGTCTCAGTCAGTGCCTCAGAGGCCTTAAGTTTCACAAAACTTGTCAAATATGCACTGATTTCCACTGATTCCATAAATATCAGAAGATATATCCCAGGGATATCATACCAGTGTGACACAAACTGTGAAACTAAAGTGCAGTACCTTGGCTTTTTTTCTTTTGTTCTTAGTTTTGTCATTGTCATACAGATTTGAGTGCAAAATTGAGTGCAGTAGTAATTAGCAGTAATGCTAATAACCTGAATGGTAGATGAGATGTTTTAACTGAAGGACACTCTCATGTTATTTTAAAATATTAGACACTTTTTCACTTTGACTGTATGCATTAGCAAGAGGCAGAGATAAAATTCACCTAAAAAAAAAAAAACTATGAATATCACATATATAAAAATATCAGAAAAAATTGCACATGTAAGATCAGGGTCCAAAGAGGATTTAACTCATTCAGTTTCAAACTGAAAATGCTCTATAATTTCCAGCTTCTGTCTTACAACATAATACTGTATGTGCTTTATGATCCAGTAACCATTGATTTAAAAATGACCTTTAAATTATTTATTGCTACCTGCCTATTGATCTATATCTTAAATTAAAAACTATGCACAAACAATGCAAATAAAAATAAGAAACTATACATATATTAATACAATCAGTGTGCCATAAAAAAATCAGTTAAACTTCAATGGAAAAAAAATATAGGGTGAGAGATCCAACCATTCAATAAAGGAGAAATGCTCCATTACAGAAAAATTAGAATCAATGTAAACGGTATCTTTTATCAAGAAGAGATTCTCAGTGTCTTGAAATTCCTTACTTAAGATTTGGCACATTAGAGATAATGGGAGACTCTCATAAAACCTTGGCAAATGTCATACCTAAGCATAATATAGAGACTCAATGTTTAAAAAAAATCACTTTTGTTGCCATGGAATTTGGAAAATCTCTGATCTCTTTTTCATCTTCCATGAGCATTCCCAGGGCTGGTTCAATAGGTTATTGTTGAAACACTTATCATAAGGTACTGAAATTAATATTCCTGTAGGTAAAAAGGGAACACCAAATAAAAAATTTCAACTGCAGTTAATTTTTAAAAAGGAATTATTATTTAAAAAAAAAAAAAACAAAGAAAAAAAAAAGAAAGCATAGTAGAAGAAAACATAAATCCCATGCTCATTGGCAGTCAGAAAAATCATCAGTTAGGAGTTTTTTAAAAAAAATGAATGGAGCACCAAACAGTCAACACCTTTATAGCACTATACAAAACCACATAGTACCCTCTCTTTTGTATACTGCCTGCTGTTCTGGTACTTTCCTCTCAAAAATTACATGGGGGAACTAAAGAAGGGCAATTAACGCTTGGAACTGCTTAAATTGATTTTGAGTTTTCAGCTTGGAAGTGGGACAACTGAAGGGGGATATGGCAGATATGTATAAAAACAGGACAACCCTGGGAAAGTGCCTAGAAAATCAGTGAATGGATGCTTGGCTTCCCACCACTTGAGGACAAGAGGATGCCCAATGAAATTAACAGGTTTAAAACAAGTAAAAGATGTGATTTGGTTTTTTTTTTACGCAGCATAAGAGAATAGTGGCATTCACTGTCAGATGCTGCCAGTAGCATAAATGCAGTCAAAAAGCAATTATACAGTTGTAGAAGAAAAAAAGACCATGAAAGCCCATTAAATGTAAAGGTACAAATTCTGAATCAAGAGTTCCATACAATCGAATTGGTAGCATGCAGAATGTAACTCTGCATGCCTTTCCTGTTCTTGTATTTTATGCCTTAACTTCTTACAGGCCTCTTCCAATCTCAGTGATTCTGTGATCTACCAAGGGGCAGTAGCAGAGACATTTTCCCTCCATTTGACTGAGTGCAGCTGCTCTATTACTCAGGGCCCTCCTTGTTGTACTCAAAAAATGTGTGTATGCTCACCTGCCATCCCTGCACAGTCAAGAGGTCACTTTAAGCCTAAGTGAAGTTCTTTGTGCTGGGTCTGAATCAAAGCCTCTGTGCAGACAGGCAGTGCAGAAAAAGAACCTCTGCTGAATCCATCTGGCTCCTGATTGCTTCAGTGCCCCCAGCTGGTTCTGAGTGCCGCTGAAAACTGAAGATGGTCTGGCCTAACCTATTTGACTTGGCTGCTGAAGCCATGACACAGTAACACCCCTGAGCTGTATGAACCCTCATCAGCACCCTGATTCTGCAAGGAAGAGTCAGACAAATTAATGGGTAGGCTTGCACTGATGACAGAGACCAGATCAGGAAGTCAGAAAATCACAAGAAGCAGAAAAGTGAGGAAATGAGGATGAAACAGCTTACTTTTTTTCCTTAACTTTCGTTCACCTATGTCAGGATGTAGTAAGACTTTTATTTTATTGATAAAATGTTTGATGATGAAGCAATATCCTAACTTGCTTCCTGAGAAGAGCTAAGCCTTTGTGGGCAAAAAAAACGACAGAGCATTTGGGTGGTAGTAAAGAGGGAGAAAAATCCTCACGCTGAACTGATAACAGGACTCAGATATACTGACAGTGCCTATACTGATGTGCTCAACACCCAGTGATCCCAGTTACTGGGCACAGTCATAGATGTGTCTTCCATTTTGTGCTCTACACTTCGTGCCTCATTGCAGGAACTGACTTGCATTTTCCTTTACCTGACCTTCCCAGCCCCTCTCCCTTTCTGTGAGAAAAGATCCAAAATGCAGCATACAGTGGACATCTCCACTTGCCACCCTTCTGGACAGAGGAAGAGGAAGGGCTTTGTGCCAGATCTGCACTCCAGACTGTGGAGAAGGATGTGCTCCTTTAACTCCTGGGTCAGGCCAGCCTGAGCCATCAGGTTGTGGAGAAAGGGGATCATTGCCGAGAGCATCCTCAGCTCCTGAAACTTCACTGATCTCATCTAAGAACTCTAATTAAAAACTCTAGTTTAAAAATGTAAGTGTTATGAAAAGTTAAAATACTGATGAGGAATTTGGAAACTATAGTAAAAATGAACAACCAGACAGAAAACAAGGTGTGCCAGAGCCAGAAGCTTTTAGGATGAATGCTTCCAGCTATGGTATGACTCATATTCTGAGCCCAGAGCAGAGACACATTCCATTTCACACTTATTTTTAGAGCAGGGTGAAACAATATCCAGCTACAAATACACACCTGCCTCTGCTTATTCAGCACTCTCATTTAGACTGATCTGTCTTTTTTGTTTATACACCTTTGAATTGCTGAAGTATCAGTCAAAATTGTGTGAGTCAGCCACAACTCTAGGAAATGAAAGACAAACCTTGTTTTTCAGTTATGAAAACAGTAACTGCAAATGTTATGACATGTTAAACCTCTACATATTTGCTTTTGTGGTCACTGATTACTGATAATAAATTAAGGGGAAATACTCTGAAGTCTAATAGTCTAATGCCTAGATTTGAGTTACATTTGATATTTTAACAGTTCACAAAGAAATACATATGGAAATGTAATAGATTACAATGGTATAGAGAGTTTTAGGTAGGCAGAAATTAGTTTAATTTTCAATAAAGTAATAATGTGAACAAATATGAATGTTTTATAATTTGATTAAAAGAAGATAGCTGAATTTATTTATGCCTAGAAGCCAACTGCATACAAGAAGCATCTGTTCATGATTTATGTCTGTTTATAATCAGTATCCAGATGAAGACTGGTGACAAGCGATGTCACTCAGGGCTCCATACTGGGAAAAACAGTGTTTAATATCTTCATCAGTGACATCACCAGTGGGTCTGTGTGTACTCTCAGCATGTTTGCAGATGACACCAAGCTGAGTGGTTTAGTTGATACACCTGAAGAACAGGATGATATCCAAAGGGACCTGCACAAGTTCCAGAAGTGGGCCCATGGGAATCCCATGAGGTTTAACAAAACCAACTGCAAAGTGATGCATGTGGGGTGGGGCAACCCCAGCATCAGCACGGGTGGGGGATGAACAGGCTGACAGCAGCCCTGCCAAGAAGGACTTGGAGGTGCTGGTGGGAGAAAAATCTGGACATAACCTGGCAATGGACACTCACAGCCCAGAAAACCAACTGCAACCCTGGGCTGCATCCAGGGCAGCGTGGCCAGCAGGGCAAGGGAGGGGACTCTGCTCCTCTGCTCTGCTCTGCTCTCCTGAGACCAACTTGCAGTGCTGCAACCACCTCTGGGATTGCAGTAAAGACATGGACCCACTGGAGCAAGTCCAGAAGAGAGACACAAAAATGATGCACCACTCCTATGAGGATAGGCTGAGAGTTGGGTCTGTTCATCCTGGAGAGGACTTCAGCGAGTCCTTATTGTGGCCAGTCAGTACCTAAAGAGAGCTTAAAAGGATGACTTTCCAAAAAGACCTGCTTCAATAGGACAAGGGATAATGGATTTAGAGTAAAAGAATGTAGATTCAGACTCAATAATAAGGAAGACAATTTCTTATTGTAAGGTGGAAGTTTTCCAGAGAGGTAATGGATGTCCCAAACCTGGAAACATTTAAGGCCAGCTTGAACAAGGCTCTGAGAAGCCTGATCTAGCTGAAGATATCCCTGCTCATTGAAGAGGGTTGGACTAGATGACCATTGAAGGTCCTTTCCAACTCAGACTATTCTATGATTCTATGAAAATCTATGATCTTTTCATTTATTACAAGATATTTATTTTTAAACTTAAGATATTTATTACAAGATACTTATTTTTAAGCTGCTTTGGAGTTTGCCAATGCACTATTATGGCCTATTTTCATTCTACCTAGCTCTAAGTGTTTAGCTGATGATGTGTTTAATTGGTGTTAAGTAAAGCAATCATCTTCCAGGACCTGCCTAAAAAAGTATCTCCATCTATAATGATCCCCAGCCAGCAAACCCTGGGACATCAGGCTGGGCTGATGTCTGCTGCTGTACAGAGTCCACACCCTGTGCAATCTTGGGATGTAAGTTTAAGTGTAGGTTTCTGATAACCTCCAGAAGACAGCAAGAACACAAGCCCATGTTTTTGGTACTGTTTAGGGCAAACCCAACACACTGGCTGTATAGCCAGCAGGGTAAGAACACATGAAGGAGATAGACTTTCATTTCATATAAATTTTGTGTAAAGTTTTTCTGGACAACATATCCCAGGAATATAGGTTGCAGACATCTTCTTTGAAGGATTTAGTATTAAAACCATGGAATTGTTAAGACTGGAAAAAACTTCTAAGATCATCAATATGACTGTTAACACAGCACTGCCATGTTCACTCTAACCATGTCCTTAAGTGCTACAACTGTAAGTTTATTGAACATTTTCTGGGATGATGATTCAATCACTTTCCTGAGCATCATTTGCATGCAATGGATGTCAGACAGGAAAGAATTCTTAAATGCAGGTTCTGTGGACTTCCATGAACCAACCATGTGGTATCACCATGCTCTCACTTCACTGTGCACACATCACCTTGCCATAGAAGCATGTCCAATCAATTGCCATCTTCTTGTGAAATTACTTTATTCTAACATTTCTGATCACCCGTATATGTAATTTAATGCATTTTTCTATGTCTGTTTTGTTCGGTAGTAAAAACACACAAGTATAGTATATTCTGAAACTGAAAAATCCCTATCTCAGTAATCCTACAACCATCTTATAAAATTCCTAAAGAGGAAAAGAGTACATAGACATTGTTAAAATATAATTAGTGATGTATTTTAACAAAATCCAAGACAATTACCACCTCCTTAAGGAAGTCTAGCAAACTTCACCCACTCAGCCTGAGTAATTTATTTTGACGGGTGACTATACTATAATTAGGGCTTTTTTTAATCATTGCTGTAAGGTTGGGTGAATAGATTTTGTTCTTGGGTTCATACATTTTCATGATGGCTTTGCAAAGCTGCTTGATGGATTAAAGTTGCAGAACTCTGACTCCAAAGGAAGTGAAATTTAAAAAATGAAGCCTTCTGAAGCCTTTAGATTTTATATTTACATTGGTATTATTTTTACTCATGAACTTGTGTCATTAAAATGGCAAAGAAATAGGAAAGGTCATAGTTCAGATCTCCCAGAATTTAGAGGAAAAAAGTTATTAAGTATGGATTTTCAATTATGTTTTTAAACAATAGCTTTTAACTTCTATTGTGTTCTCTGAAATATACACAAGCAAAGTTATACTTTTACTATGATCTTTGTGACTGCTTTTAGTTTCTTTTAGACAGAATACTGAATGTCCAAGAGATGTCTTTGCTCATCTTTTACTAAGTAAGCCTTTTAATCCAGATTTCTTAGTTCTCTGAGCCTTGCTGCTAAATTAAAGTCTGAATTAAAAAATACAGATTAAAATTTATTTACTTTGGGAGTGATGTCTGAATGTCTTACACATGATGCACAGAACTAATTCCATACTTGTGGGATATTGACATCCCCAGAGCTTGTTCTTACAAAGTCTGTTTTTTCTCCCCTTTCTATTCCCTAACTGCATTTGGCTTCAGTTATAAATCAAGTTACTCAAAAGAAATACTTTCTGGACATCCCAGGATTCTGCTAGATCAGAGGGATCAGAGTTATTTCCTGTGCATTCCCAAGAAACACTTCAGCATTTTCTGGCAGGGACTATCCAGCTGTTTCCCAGGGGCAGGGGGATTTTTGATGCCTGGTGTTGTTGTACCTCTTCTCCAGGCAGAATTCCCATTTGGGTTGGTCTCTGCAGCTTCTGCTAACAGACATTAGGCAAATATGCTAACTTCTGTGTCAAGTAATGACATTTTAATAACTGGCTTCAGGATTGTCTATTCATCTACATTAAAATTAAGTCAATAATTATAGCTGGAGTTTTTTGCCCAAGAGTGTTCTGGCCCCCAGTGAATGCAACAGCAGAGGAAGTTTCTAAATTCACAAATACAGAGATGAGGACAAGATGGGCTGTCAAACCTTTCAACATGACAAAACTGCTGTTCTCTTACTGTTGGACACCAACTGCCCCCAGTAAGAACATCTCTTTCCATCCATACAAACTGGGAAAGACTTTATAAATAAGTATATATGAGTTTGTTTTTTATTTCGCAATTGGTATGTTTCAAGATAAATATCAGTAGCAAATGAATTTCTGTAACAATAAGGTGGTGATAGAGTACACTTGATATACCTAGAGCATGGTCTGATTTTGAAAATTTTGAAGACCCCCCAAATGAAGGCATATATAAGTTTGTTCTCATTTTTAAATATATATTTCCCTCACAGATATACCTTCACACTTTAGTGTATTTCAGAGGGTTCAAACTTCTAAGTTTTCTTCAGCACTGTTTCCATAGTTCCATTTTACATAGCTGTTTTTCCTTTTAATTAAAGTATTCTTCTTTTCTCCAACCTTTTTAAGTACTAGGGTGGTTTTATCCTATAAATATTCTGTGTTCCTTAGATTTTCTAATTAAGCTTTTAGCTGTTTCCCCATTTGCAAATTTAGGCACATATGAAAGGCTAATCCCTAAAGCTCTGTGTAAGAGCACAAGAAGCAAGTAGAAAGAACAATTTCACCTTTACAAAATCAGGTACAGCTTGAACTGTTTTCATCATCCCTTTAATTTCTACCAAGACCAAACCATGTGAACAGATACAATCCTCTTGAGCACTAAATCTCTCACAGCTGGGAAATAACTGTTCTCCTGTCAGATGCGGGATTCCTATGGGTTGAAGATGTAAATACCTTTCAGATAAAGTAACTATAAACCATCCTGTATTAAGTCCAGGTGGAGATGGCTACACAGAGGGAACTGTCTTGCTTTAGGATTCCTCTAAGATTAAGGTCCTGACCTTATTTCTCCCAAATATTCCTCAAGTTTGTATTTCTTTCTGAGAAGCAGAACACATCAGCTTTAGATAATGGCCTAGAAGAGAGAGGACTGCTTATCAGATGCAGCAGAGTGCTGCACTCACTGTACATCATCACATATCTCCCAACCACCAGCAAATATGAAATGACCTTTAACTTTCATAATTTGAACCTCTGCTGAGCACGGTGCACCAAAAGTGAAAAATCTAGACAAATCTCTTGAAAAGGCTACTCTTACATACTTAAAGAGAAGCATGGACAAAAGGACAGGATTTAATAATTAATAGAAAATGGAATTTAGACTTCAAGAGTAGGAATCACAAAGGTATGAATGCAGGCTATTGGAACAAGACTACACAAGAATACAGTTTGACAAATACATTAGTAACTGTTTTATAGTGTTCTGCACAATTTAAAGCAATTCTGTCATCTGACCTCATCTTCTAAAAAGCAGTAGTATAATCTGAAACCTCTGCTTTCCCAGAAAAGAGACATGGTCCAATTCCTAAACAGTGAATTTGCTGCAGGTAAGAACAGATACCAAGATACTTCTTCCCACCACACTTTTTTATTGGGAGCTGACTGTTGGCTGGATGGGACCCTTGAGTCCTGTCCCTAAATGTGTATGATCCCTAAGTGACATAGAGAGCGGGAATTTAGCTAATTTCAGTTTTCCTGCTTAGAAGTTCAGTATCTAAAATAATGAACTCTCTCACCCCCAATTTCTCTGGTAGAGATCTTAGATGAGATTAATTGACCACTGGAAGTATACTTGGGTTTTGGTTGTTACTTTGCAAGACCCAGACACCATTAAGCTTACTAATGATAGAGGACATGATTAAGACCCTTAATGACCAAGGTCCCAACACACTAAATCATGCTATTACTTTCTTCCTGCATTTAAAGATTTAGGCTAAGCAAACAATAAGATTTTCTGCTTCCCCTTGTATATTTCATGTATTATGGCTAAGATTCTTGTAGAAGTAAAAATCCTTTGCCATATTAGAGAACAGCTTGCAGCAGAGTCCCTTCCATTTGACAGTAGTGTCTACATGGTTTTACACCCTTGCAAATTATCTGGAAAGATAAGAAAAGTCTAAGAACATTTCTAGACAAAATTTTATCTAGTTCAGTCTGGGCCAACAGAAATGAATGTTTCTGAAGCTTCAGAAGGCTTAAAAAGGAGGAAAAAAAGTAAGTCTAGGGGAAGTTATCATGTTAGATGAAATCTATTACTGATTAATGCAAATCAGAGAGTCATTTTGTTGAAAATTACTATTCTTTCTAGAGTGATACTGGCATTACTGCAGCCATCTCACTGTAATAAGCAAAGCTAGAATCATTAACTGAACTGAAGGAATAGAATGTCATGCAGTGCTCATCATGTGGTTAAGAAGTTCATTGCATACAGCATTGGCCCAGACTTTTTTAAGGAAAAAAAGTTACAGAAATCAAAGATGTTCTAACAAAAACAAGCAAAAATATAAGCTGCCTAGAATAAAAATAAAATGCATTTCAGTTGTACAAATTAACTATACTTCTGTAAAAGGTGGTATGAAGGAAAGGAGTTTTTCAGATGAAGTTTTGGTTAAAAAATGGAAATGAATTTCAAGAACATAGAGTCACTATACAAGAAGTTTCTGAGAGATTACCCATATGTTAAATCAATCCATAA
>CM031879.1:9565968-9899358 GCA_018697195.1 Certhia americana | reverse complement strand
ATGAATTCAAGAAACATAGAGTACACTATACAGACGTTCTGAGAGATTACCATATGTTAAACAATCCATAATTCACAGATCTATCTGGAAAATGACATGTGTAGGAAGCAGGGGGCCAGGCGAAGTTTATTCAAAAATGATACGGCCAGAGGTCTTACAGTCATTAGAAAATGTCTGATCTGTCTTTTGCCGGACAGAAGAAGTGATTAATGTCCCCCCACCCCCCCCCCCCCCCGGTTGATCAGTACTGTCTCCTTTTTACTTTTTTTTTTCATAGGATTTAAACTTATTTTAAAAGACACTGTGTTTATAGACACCTTCTACATTTTCAGAGTGCATTTTCTCTGTGTTATAGTTGAAAATCTGTCTCAAACTGCCTTGACAACCTTGTGAAGCCACTCTAGACTGTTAATTTCATCTGACAGTTTCTTCAAACCTGAAGAAGAAAAGAGATCCCTGCAGTCAATCAGTTTTTGTATTCATTTATTCAAGCTGCTACCAGAGAAAGTTATCTTGCCAATTGGAGAGGTATGTAGGGAATCCTTTCCTTTTGTGCCTAAAAAGGCATCTGCAGATTGTCCTGGATAGTCATCTTGCACAACATGAATAAATCAGATGTTCCCTATTGGTCTTCCCTTAAGGAGTTGTCAAAATAAATAAAAATACTTCTCAGAGACTCACAGTGATTCCAGGTACAAAAAATTAAACAAACTTCCAGAAAAAGAACCCCAGAGGAAAAATCTACATAAATTCTGTTTTAATCAACAAATTGTTATTTTGCCATATTAGTGCAAATCATCAGGGGGTTTTTAAGGTAATTTGCAATTATAAACCCAAAATAATAAGCCATAACTAACACTTAATGGAGACTCTGTGCCCCCTGTTTTCCTTAAAGCCAGTGGGATAACTCTTTCTAAAGTGGTATTTTTAACCTCAGTATTCTGTTTACCATCTTGCTTTTGAGATGACCAAGATATAGAACTTGACCTTTCTCATATGAGCTTTAATCCATAACTTTACTGCCAATGATGTTTTGTGATACAAAAAGACATTTTAGCTCCTCCAGAGCTCAGTTACTGAATAAAGATCTATGATGAGGCAATCCAGAGCCCAAGAAACTTTAACAACTTACCACTGTTGAAAGACAACTTTAAGGAAGAAAAAAAGAAGGTTTGAAAACTGATTATTTTTGAATAATTCAGAACATTTCTGATTAGAAATAAACTAAGAGATATTGAGGAATCAAGTAACTGATATTGCCTGGGGTGAGTTTATCACATATTAGTAGAAAAAAAAAAGAAAAACAATCAGGAAAAGAAGGAGCTCTGAAGTTTGTAATAAAAAAGCTTGATCATGCTTGATGAGCCTTTTCTCCTAATTCTTGCTTCTAAGCTGCATGATGAGGCATTCTGACATGCTCCTCTTCAGGCCCCAGAAATGACAAATTTCACAATGTCATTCTCCCAAAAGAAAGAATGGTCACCTTCTTTCAGGAGCTAAGCCACACACTGGGAGGGAAAGGTGAGACAGAAATAAACTCTGACTTTCTACCCATTCTTTTCTTTGAACATGAGGCAACCAAGAAAGTGGCCAGAGGTAGTAAGGAAAGTGTCATAACCACCATCAGAGACTGGACATTTTGCCATTTGGCCAACTCGTGTTGCTCAATTTCTGAGCGTGGATAGGACTGCTGGGAAAGTGGGTAAAAATAGGTGCTTTTCACTCATTTATTGACTCTGACAGAATTTGGGCACCAATAAACACTTTGGTCCCAAGGTCATGGAGGTCTCTGCATGCCCAGTACTGTAGAAATGCAGCAGCTGCCAGTGCTGACTGAATTAAGTGTTATTGGAGTTGATGATGGCAACGTTGCCCTTAATTTACACTAGAAAGTTTAAAACAGTGAGTTGTAGATCTGACCAACAGCAAAAAGAGCAGTTGTAAAAAGATAAAGATTTTTCATTTTGTCACTCAAAGATGATACTAATAACTGCCTGAAGGCCTTTAGACAAATAATTAAAACCAGACGTAAATTAAATGAATTGTTATTCACCAGGTTGACTGTGAGGGAAAAAAAAGATGTAGCTGAAAAATCTGTGCTCTTTTCATTCTCTGTCAAGGACAGCCAAATGTTTTTGATGTGTGGTCTGCACAGTCATTACAGATTGAAGCCAACAAGCACAACTGTCCAAGTGTTTCTTATCTCTCTCTTTCTCATTGACACACTGTGTTGCCCCAGGCTACCTTTTGTTGGCTGTCCTTGTTTTGCCTGCCTGGCTGCTTCATTTCTGATCCTAAAATCCTATTCTGGGGTAAGACTTCTCTACTTCGTCATGGATACCTCTTGACTCTGCCCTGTGAGCCAGTGTATGCAACAAAGGAAATTAAATACATCTGTCTTGTTTGACTTCATGTTTTGAAAATTGCACCTAGTAAAAATTCCCTGGTAATACTAAGCACTGGCCTGGTCCTATGGAAAAGCTAAAGGGTTAGTGCTGTATGGAAAAAGAAAAATCAGTTTGGAATATGTAAATTATTTAGGTAAACTATGCATCTGTGAATGATAGGAATCTTCCAATCTGTAAAATTCTGGTACAACTGTGTCTCATGTCATGATCTCAAATTCTAAGTTCATCTAATGTCCCAGTGTTTTAATTATAGCTAAATATTCAGAGAAGACCTATGTTTTCCACAACTTTCTTTCCACCATGACAATACCCTCTCACAGCTATCAAGGATCTGATTCTCCTTTTGTGTGAGCGTAAATCAAGTATTTCCACTGAAGCTAATGGACTTACTGTGTTCTGAAGGAAATGCAAAGTTCAAGCATTTAAAAAGTGCAATTCTGTGAAACAAAAGGGTTTTTTTGGTGATCTAATCTGAGTGATTACTCATGACAAGATTCACTATATTTACTCTTGTAAATGACAAATAATTTCTCTTTAATTTTCGTTCTGGACAGAAAATGGTTGGGAAGAGTCACAAAGTAATAACAACCTTGAACACTTATGCAACACTTCACATTTCAAACTGCTCCAGAAATGTAAACCAATTAGGCTGTCATTATGATTTATGCTAAGGGAGACAAGAAATATATAAACAAAGTCAAATAGAAATGCAGGGCTCTAAACTACAGTTCTGTGAATTACAAATCACAGAATGAGCCTTCCAGGGACTTCCTGGAAAATGGAAGATAAAACTCTGGAGTAGATTGAGTAACAGCTAAGGCATTGTAACCTAGTTACTGTTGAATGGTCATGTCTCTTCATATGGAACACAGAAGTGCACCATTTGTATAAATAAGCATTATCAGCTTCATCTCACAAATAACTATTGTTCATTAGCTCATTAGTGAATTTCTTGAGATATCTGATTTAAAATGCAATTACCCCTGGCAGATCTGTCTAAACTGATAACCAAAGGGCAATTAAAATCCACGAACCCACGCCAAACCATTAGATGGTTTAAAGAGTAATATCTATGCTACTGGTTCCTTTTACAAGTATATTGTTAACATCAGGAGCATAAATGTTAATTAGAGTAATGACTTCATTCACCAGTTTCTTTTCTACAAGGCCATTTGGATCAGAATTCAGCTTCTGTGTTTGAAAGGGCAAGTTCTTTTTAATTAGGACAGCTACTCCATTGGTACTAGTAATAAATGAGAGGAGAGATGAAGGTCTCACCCATCAGGATTTTTCCACTTTTTTGTTTCTGTGGGGCATTCAGTACTTCAGAAAAAAAGCTCCAGTTTTAGTCAGGAAAAAAAAATAAAATTGGAAGTCCTCATTCTTATAATGTTAATGTAGATCTTTTACAAACATTTTTTTGCAGTCCAGATATTCTCATGTCATCATTTTTGAGATAAATTTTCCTCCCTGCAAGTTTCAGTAGGTAGATCAGTAACTTCAGGTCATTGCTATTCCACTGGATCACCCCCCTAAGGCAGGGGTCTGTGCCAGAGTGAGACTAGTTAAGAGGAAGCTTCAAAGACTATTTAATTTCAAGCCTTCTCTGCTTTTGTATGTCTTTCACTCTTCAATCAAGCTCTGACCCTGCCAAGGCACACACATGCAGCTGGGAGAGGACAGGCTGCTCTTAGCAACAGTAGTGCCCAGTGCCCTGCCTGGTGCTGACCTGAGCTCCACAGCAAAGGCTTTTGATCTGAACCTGCAGACATCACAGCAGGAACAGACAAGCACCAAAAAAAGTGCAGGCTGAAGAGACGAAGTGAGGAACACACGACTGCACTTGCAGGGCACGAAACATTTCCCCTCATTTTTCTAGCCTAGACTGGCAAAGCCTTATGGACTTTGACCATGCTGTTTCTACCATTCCTTCCTTAAAAGTTGGGATAGATTATTACAGAATAGGTTGGATTCTTACAAGTTAATTCCTGGCATTTAATTTTAATGATTTAATTCTTAAATCTGGCCTTAAATCTGGCTGGGCTTCAGCATGCACTGGGCATATGCCCTTACAGCAGTTAGTGGCCAAGGATGGTCTTGAGTCAAGAAGGGGCTGCAGTTACATGGCTACTTCACACACCAGAACAGCAGAGTGCAAAGGCTGAACTTCATGTTCTCAGAGCCTCTGAAGTACTATGTTTCTGTGGGTTCTGAGATCTCCATTTCATATTCCTGTCCTCAAAAGAGCAAAGAATAAGAAGGAACAGACATAACTGGGAGTAGACATAGGCGTCAATCTTCAGCGAGTTTTGATGAGTACAAGTTCCTTCTGGACTCTAGTGCCAGTCTATGAGCTTGTGGGCAAATTATGTGTGCAGAATCATGAGGTACATTCCTCTGCAGAAAGTAATAACTGGCAGATAAGATAATGATACTCTGTGGAGCAACCTGTATTGCCTCTTAGCATCCATAGAGATGGCAACTTCTGCAGCCAGAGATGTGCACAAGAATATACATTTACATGCACAAAGTATCATGCTCAGGCAAGGTTTCTCATACACTGATATGAGAGAAAGTCATATCTTAGCTTGACCCTAACTAGGTCACTAGGAGTTACCAGTCGGAAAATGCAGAGGTCCTCAAAAAACAATTTATTTGGGCAATACCAACCTAATCTTTCCTAAGATTAAACACAGTAAGGAACTGTCTTACTCTGATGTAGACCCAAAACAGTATTGCTAAAATCAATTGTCTGTCTTTAATCCTCGAAAGGAAAGCCAAGCAGATTAAAGATTACAATAATAATAATAATAATAATAATAATAATAATAATAATAATAATAATAATAATAATAATAATAATAATAATAATAATTCCAGATGTCTAAAAGCAGTATACTTCCTGTTCATAGTTAACACTTGGTCCAACTTGTTCATACACCATTATAGCAGGCTAAAGGTGTAAAATTATTAATTTTGTCAAAATCTCAGTTCTAAAGAGTTTTGATGGTATTGTGGCCAGCTGATACCACTGAACTTGACTCAGTACATCTGAAGAGTAAAGTTTAAAGAACTGCAAAGTTGCCAGGTTGAAGCTACATCACTGCAATGACAAGGTGATGCAGACATTTTCCCTGTTAGGGCACTACATATATTATAAACATAAATTATAATAAATCAAAGGAATATGTAGTCACCACTACAAAAGAAGTCAACAGTGTAAGCCTTGCTATTAATGGTTCATAGTGTCAGAAGATCAAAGGTGATGCAGGCATGGAGAATGCACAAGAATGAGATCCTCAGACAGAAGGCAAGATTAGATGATCACTGAGCAGGCTGCAAGGAAAATCTTACAGAGCTACTGTCAGTTCTGATTTTTAAGCCGGATGTTCCACATTAAAAATGTCATTCAGAATGATCCTGAAACTTGCTGCTGTGTGCCATTAGTTCAAATGCTGCGTTAACATAACAGCCCTGAGTTAACATCAGTGCCTCCCTAATACAAAGTTTTGTGTTTTCTTTGGAAATGCAGAATTTCTGTGCACATTTTCTGTCCAGAAGAACTAATGATGTCATTGTCACTATATCCACCAACCTTGCTGAGCAAGACCTATTATTGTGTGAAGTTCTCAGAATAGCTTTTAGACTACAGCAGTGTTGAAAGTTGGAATAAATCCAAGACCTGAGAAATTTGTACTTGATCCCCCTCATCACTGCCCTGTTATGGACCATCATCCTTACTGATAGTTCACTCTAGTGCTCCTAGCTGATTTTGTCTGAAGCAGACCAGAGGGCTGTTGAGTACAACCTGCTGTTCTGGCAGATAAATGGGAACTACAGGAAAGAGAGGGGTGGGAGAAGACAACACTGAACAGCCACATTGGCCAGTTCTCCACCATCTGGTGTTGGGTGGGATGTCTGTCAATGCCCCAACAAAGGAGGGAAATCCAGCTGTCATACTGACATAATGAATCCCACTCAAGCACTGCAAAATAAAGGATGCTAGGATCTTTTAACCCACTAAAACCCCTTTTTTTTGTCCCTAGCATTAACTTAATATCCAAATCTCTTGTGTTCTATCTCTAAATCTCCTTTAGTTTCATGCAAGCCTGGATTAAATACAGGTATTTACGGTTAGTAATCAAAAAGGCTTTCCAGATGCAGAACTCAGTGTCCTTCAGATGACTGTAAAACCAAGACTGTTGTACGCTGAGTGCAGTGGAGAAATGACTGACTGGAAATCAAGAAACCTGAATAGTCATAAGTGTATGTTAAATTGTATTGGGTAGATGTGAAAGCAAAATGATCAGAACTGCCTCAGTCTGCCAGTACCTCTGCAGCTTGGAAAGAGGTTATGGGCTTCACTGCTCATAGGTCAGTCTGTCTGTTTACAAAACAGCAGGACTTTTCATGGGGAAGACATCATTTTAACATCATTAAAACATCATTACCTGGTGGTTAGAAAAATGGACAAAATCCATTCACAGACTTTAGCTGAAGAAAGTAATGTATGGATGGCAATGAATATGGATGCTTTTTTTACCCAAGTGACATGTTTTATAAATTGCCATGCTGATTAATCACTCGAATCTCTTTTTCAGGAAAAATGAAAATAATTAATTACTTTAAAAATTACTTTTCCTTGCATTTACTTTGTTGTTGTTGTTGTTGTTTGTTTTCTTTCTTGCATAAGAATGTTCTTTATGGAATCTTTTGAGCTAAATTTAACCTATCTACTACCAATGTAGGTATCAGTCACCAACTGAAAAGCAGATATGTTAATTTCCCTTTTCTTACTACTCCAGCATACCATTTCATTAGTTCAAACTGAAAAGCTAACCTGCCAAACTACTTACTCTGAGGGAAGCTAGAAGGTATTTGATTACATTTTAAGTCAAGTAAAAATTGTTGAACTGAAAATATTTTTTTGTAGGAATAGAAAAAACAAATGTGAATTGTTTAGCAAAGCTATTCCTATGATTTCATATACTTGCATTCTGGTATTTTGTTTGTCTAATTTGACTACAGCTTCTTAGCAAATATATTAGAAAACATCTGAGATTAAGAAACATATACTTTAAGAACTGTGTTGCCTGTGCATACTTTGAAACTTACACTTGTTTCCTATACACAATGTGAAGGTTTAGTTTCCAAATCATTGATATTTTATTAAACTGACAGAAAATGAAGCAATTTCCTGCCTAATGATGCTCTCTACAGTGTGGAACAGGACAGGAAGGACAGGAGGAAAATCAGACGGAACTTTCACTGGTTGATGGTGTCAATGTACAGTCTGACTGACACCTCTGGCATTGCTACTGTGTTGGGGAGGTGTTGCTCTGACAATGCCAAATACCCCTGGCATTACAAACACAGAGAGTGCTTCAGTGCTCGTTAGGATGTACTGTGCAGATTTAAAATGGATCTTTTACATTTATAGACTAAACAGACAGTGTGTTCTTCTGAGACAGCCCCATTATGCAGTTGCTAAGCAGCCAGAACCTCACGTGCACAAGGCCCACATGCCGTGCGATGCCCAGACAGAGTGGCTGCATCAGACCTGGTGTAAAGGCACCTGCTCAGCTCCTGGCCCACAGCAGTGCCCCCAGAATCTGGCTGGGGTGCAGGGTCATGCCTGCACCTCACTCAGTGCCTTCTGGCAACGCCAATAACCACACAGTCCCCTAAGAACAACCAGGGCATCTCTTAGTGTGCAGATCTGCCTCCCCCATAGCGTCCTGCCAGCTGTGGTGGAACTCTGGGAATGCCAGAACTATTAGATGGCCCCATCTGCTGTGAATGAGGAGACTGCCAGAAATAGATTCACCTGTGATGCTATGCAACAGCACTGCACCAGGAAAGGCTCAACCTGTGGCCTGAGCACAGACAGAAAAAGGACTCCTGCCTCAGGGTAACTCCAAGTCTGACCTCTCCCGCCTGTTGGCGTTGGTCTCTGTTGGGAATGCACCAACAGAATCCTGTAGCAGCATTCTGCATGAGCTAGTATGATCCAAACATGAATTAATTGGCATTTGAATTGTTGATTGGAAAAAATAACTTTAGTTTTAAAAATTTAATACATGGTAACCCTGGGTATCTCATTATCTGCCTCCATTGCTAAAAGCATGTGCCTCATGCCCTAATCTGAACAGGTTCAAGTTACAGCCAGGGGATTGCATTATACTTTGGCTGTGAGACTGAAGAACCTTCTATTACCTGGTGTCTGTTTCTACAAACACTGCAGAAATACTTTAAAAATGTGACAAAGTCACCTCTTCACCTTTATGGTGCTAAACCAAACAGATTCAAGTCTGTCCTTAATATTTCTTATGAATTCCTCTCCAACTTGTCATCTTCCTGCTTGCATTGCCTGCACTGCAACTGGACAGAGACAGCCAGGAGAGCTTCAAGCAGCTTCATACACAAAAGATGATGTAATTTCTCAGGTCCTACAAGCCTATAAGATACCTTATCTCTTTGCCCTAACACCACAGCAGGAGCTCACACCCATTTAATGTGGTTTGTTATGCTCTTTAACTACCACCAATTATGAGAAAAAATATCATGACCTATATAAATGTGTCCCAGATTAATCATCCCTTCAAAAAAACCTTTCATGTTTACAACCTACGATCATTTACTGAGCTCTTCTAATGCAGAACTGGTCATCCGCCTTTTGGCAACCCACTCCCCACTCAGTAAAACATCTCTTCGCATTTTTGTGTTTTGGTTTCTATAACAGTGTATATAACCACTCTGAAAACTATAGTGTCCTCCTATCAGAAAAAAAGCCAACTTACATACTATTTTATACCTTCTGAAACATAAGGAAGATGTCTGTGGGGCTGTTGCACAGAGGAGCTCTGAGAACAAAATTAATTAGGCTTAACAGTGACAAGCCAACACAGACAGACAAATACTTTCTTAAAATATTTTGCTTCCTAGTAAGTCTTTATGACTGAGAAGCCTTCAAGACAGCTGGAGAGACACAAGTTTACATAACAGGAGGACCTGTATCACAATCTTAGGAAACAAAGAAATGTGTGTATGTATAAAGGGATGGATTCCATCCTGTTACTGAGAAAAACTGCATTACAAACTGCTGAGCAAAAATGATACATGAAATGGTATTAGTTACCTCTAAAGCTTTGGAACTGGAGAATAAATGCTATACAATACACTGAATGCATCACAGACCACTGAAACACTGTAACCTTGACCAAGCAAGCGCAAAGTCAAATTTCAACTTACCTGAATTTTAACTAATGTAAATATGATTCTTCACACTTACTTTAACAAAATTTTTTCAAGTGTTCAAGCAAGAGGTATATTCTTATCAAGGCTTTAAATAATATTCCACATTACAGGAGTTCCCTAGGTATTTTTACCCCAGGTTAGGCTACCAAAACAATTAGCTGTTCATCATACATGGTTTATTTAAATAAAATCTTCAATAATAATACTAAAAATACACATATATCCATAATTATATAATAAATTATATCTAGTTTACACTCATCTATTTGCACATTCATCCAGGTTATAGCACACTCAGCCATTTGGTTACAGCTATAGTATGTGCTGTGGTGGAAGAATGATTGGAATTGGAATTTTAATCCTCTTGACCTGCTGAAAGCTACACTGACATACAGTTTTTATCTGTTTAATGTGACTGGTTAAGGAAGACACCCCCCTAGAATATGCTTAAAACACTCTGTGTCAATCACATATTAATAAATATAACTGGAAAATTGCAGTTTTCTCAAAATGACTGAAAAAACCTTGAACATGTAAAATTTTCTCAGACTGTAACCTGATTCTGATACTCATCCATGAAAGACTGGCTTCCACTTCTCACGAGTGGGAAACAGAAAGAAATTTAAGAAGGAGATAAAAAAAAAATGTGAAGACAGCAAGCTTTGATGCTAGGAACCTATTTAGTTTTATTTAGGATTCACTGCAATTCCCACTCTCTCCAAAAAGTTTTGTGATTTTTAGTGTTCCAAAAGATCACTCAAAACTTATTATTTATTTAGTACCATTCATCTCCCAGGTGCTTTAATGACTAGAACATCACAAATGAGTGGCAGAAAAAACACATAGTATTATCTACTTCAGCACCTACCAGCACAGATCTTTTTCTTGCCCTGCAGTTAAATTGATTTTCTGTGTTTATTTTAAATATCATTAAGGTATAAAATCAATCTTAATGAATTCCCTTTTTTAATCCAATGCCTTCCAAATATAAAGAATTATAAGAATCTTATAATTAAGATAAATTCGGTTGAGAAAAAAGAAATCAGAATCTCACAAATATTGTAGTTTGAAAAGAGCATTTCACACATTATTTATTCAGCCACCAGCTGAATACGTCAATTCCTTATAGGAGGTGGGGGGATCTTTGCTGTCAATGCCTCCTTCCCTTAAAGAATGAAGAAAAAAATATTAGTTTTAGAATCATTTTACTGGTGCTTCTTCAATTTTGTTTTATGTATATTTTAATTCTCAGGAAGATCTGATCAAAATGAAAATATCAAATGAGTTTTAAATGACATAATGCAATCCAGTGATGAAATTTCTCATGTTATATAGACTTTATAGCTATAGACTGTATTTACATTTGTTCTAGTTTTTATTTCTAAGTTCATAATTACTGTGCTCCAAAAACTATATAGACAGGTTTTCTTAAAAGAAATGTGGCCTATAAAGCTGTTTAAATGATAGAATGGTTAAAGTCTATTTAGATTAAATCAGGAAACCCTTCCAGGCATATGGGAATACAAAAGAGTTTGTATAGATATCTGTGAGCAGAGGACAGCTCTGGATAGACTGAAATATTCCTTGTCATTCCAGACAGATATTTGCCATTCTGCTTAAATGGTGATGCATCACAATGATGCATGGATGGAAAAAGGTATGGAATATTATCTAAGACATGTCTGGAGAGACCAAGAAGTCTGTCCTATCTGTCATTAACATTCCCTTCAAAATTCTAGCCAGATTTATAAAAAAACCCTCAAACTTTCAGGCCATTCAGGATGTTTCTGAAACAATTGGTATAACTGTTTTTCTCCTTAAAATGAAAGTTTAGGATTTCCTTAATTCTGTTTTACATCCCTGATCTTTTCCTCTGAAATTGTCTTTCTGCAACTCAGATTCAAAGTGACACCAGTGTCCCATGCACTGAAATAAAAAGTGGTTCCCTGGCAACAATATCGACACAAAAGTTCTCATGATTTTCTCTCTCACTCCTGTGTCTTAATGGATTGAATAAACTGAATAGCAGAGAAAAGCAACATGCATCTGATCTTAATGAACTGTAATAGCTAGAGACAGCATGAAAGCAAGCAAAGGTATTTGTGCTATTTATAAACTACTGGATCAGCTGACTTAGCTTCTCTGGCATTTGGAATAATTCATATTATATTCAGTGAGTCATTTAATGGGATATTTAGTGTGTCGGGCTACGTGCAAAGTATTCTTACACTTCATTTTTACCAGCAGTTTGATCTGATAGCTATAATATACTGGAGATTAAGAGAAGCATGGGTTATACCTTCAATATGATCAAGAGATGGGGAAAAAACAGCATTTAATTAACAGACCACAGAATGGAGTGGCCATTTGGATCCAATGCTCTGAAGAAGGCTTGAATCAGTTTGTGACTGCTTATCCCTCAGCTAAAATCTACCCAGATCTGTTACTCATCTCAGGATTATAGAATCAGTTTGTGTGGAAAAGACTTCTGAAATAATTGAGTCTAACCTATAAGTGAACACCACCATATCAACTAGACCATGGCACAGTTTCAACCATTTTGAGTTTCTCTTGCCACTTCAGCTCACCCTACAACAGTCATGCATTGGCCAATGGATTTTTCCCATGACTATGAATGTTGTGGAAAATAAAAGGGGAAATAAAATGAGAACACCAAACTAATTGCTTGGAAGGAGTCGTTATCAGTCTGCTTTTGTCAGGTAGCATTCACACCATCTATTCAGCACTACATTTACAGATTAGTGTCATTATTTATAAGATGGCTTATCCTATACAGTTTTTTATATATATATATTTGATGTAAGTATAGGTCAGGACCTTTTATTCTCCAGACTGGGGATGCTAACAGTGGATATGGCCTTGTCTGCACAGCTACTTTTACAGCAACCTGTTTTTCATCATTCTTTTTGAGAAACATCCAACTAAAGAAAAAAAAAAAACAAAAACCAAACTATACTTTGTGTAAAGGAAACTCTCCCAAATTCCAGACATGACTAAATAATAAAGTTCACTCCAGACTGTGGCTACTAGATGCTGAATAAAACAAAGACCACAAAGAACACCAGCTAAGGAAACTGGAAATATTGGTCTATAATAAAGAAGAAAACAGAGCACTTCCAAACCTTCCATATTTTAATTCTATGATTGTGATCTAGAGGCATTTGATACACATCCAAATACTTGTCTGAGATTTTATGTGATAAGCGATGTGTAATTTACAAAATTCTTTGCTGGTTCTTCTGGGACTGAGAGAACATCTAACTGTCGTTAGTATTCACTGGATGCCAAGACCAAATGTATAAATATTACATTACTCAAACATGAATATAAATGAAAAATGAAGTATGTGAAACTACAGCATGAAGTGAACCTAGAAACAATTTGCAATGCCAGAAACATGGGGGGAAAAAAAGGATTCAGCTGCTGCAATTGAAAGTTCATTGTTGACATTAGCAGAGACTGAGACTGAATTTTGTAATTTCAGTCTATTTCACTGTATGTAATTGGGCAATTGATAGCAGATCCTGAACCCACATGTCCACCTTCAGTGTATTATCTTCCATGATGTGGAGATCAGTATTACAGGCCAGCTGAATAAGTACAAGTGCCCTCTGCAGCTTTGGAGTCAGGAAGATGCCTGGGGCATTCACAGAGGACTGGAAGACTGGAAACAGAACTCATGGGAGACTTGTACCCTTCTGGAACAGCAGCTGAAGGTCCAGTGAGATATACCATGTCTGTACATACATTTGGGCATATGAGCCTGGATCCATCAGAAGTGCACATGCAATCAACACCCCACTGTTCCTATTTCCAATGCATCACTGCACATGAGGAGCCATCTCAGAGCCCATAAGCTGTACCTTTTTTTGATGGAACTAACACAGATAATGTCCTCTGCCCCCTAAGTGTTCAACCTGCAGGACTAGGACAGAGGGTGTTTGCAGTGACAAGTGGGACCAGAGTCTGGTTCTCCTTGCAAAGCTGCTCCCATATTCCCCTACTACCTTCTAGTGCAAAGGCAGACTACATTTTCCCAAATGGTAGTAAACGACTCTAGTTTTAAAAGCTGAAATCCCCTGGCCTGACACTGGAGGGAATGGTTCAGTCCAGTCTGAAGCTGACCTGCAGTGGCTGATCACTGAATCCCTCTCCAGACTCCCCTTGGCTAATTAACTGGATCTCATGAACAGATAGCAGTGGGACGTCAGAATCCTAGACACAAGTGTCTTAGCATGGAACTGACTCCCACCATTTGTGTCAGCATCACAAAATCCTTTAGGGTCTATAGTTTTGTTATCCAGAAAATTCAGCCTCCTAAAAGACCCAACCTCTGTTGGCAACGTTTGGAAAGGTGTGGGTGATAAGATAAGAGGCAGTCCAGGGGATTTTTAGAGTGTATGGAGGACAGCTTTCTGTCACAGCTAATGGGAGAACCCACCAGGGGAGGGACTATGTTAGATCTGCTGTTTACAAACAGAGATGGGCTGGTAGGAGATGCGGTGATTGGAGGTCGCTTGGGGCAGAGTGATCATGAAATAACAGAGTTTACAATATTTGGTGAAATCAAAAGGAGCACCAGTAAGACTCTTGCACTGGACTTCCGGAGGGCAGACTTTGGCCTATTTAGGATATCTATTCAGAGCGTTCCTTGGGAAGAAGCCCTTAAAAATAAAGGAGTTCAGGAAAGGTGGGCATGCCTCAAAAAAGATATCTTGAGGGCAGAGGAACAGACTGTCCCTGTGTGCCGAAAGATAAGTTGACAGGGTAAATGTCCAGCCTGGATGGGCAAGGAGGTTTTCGAAGAACTTGGGAATAAAAGGAGGATGTATCATCTTTGGAAGGAGGGCCAGGTCTCTCAGGAAGTATTTAAGAGGGCTGCTAGAGCATGTAGAAAAAAGATTAGGGAGGCCAAAGCTCAGTTTGAACTTAGAATGGCGACTTCTGTAAAGGATAATAAAAATGTTTTTACAAATATATAATGGTAAAAGGAAGGGTAAGACCAACCTTTGTTCTTTATTGGATGAGGAAGGGAACTTAGTATCTGCAGATGAGGAGAAGGCAGAAATGTTTAATGCCTTCTTTGCCTCAGATTTAGTGGGAAGACGACTTGCCTTCAAGACAACTGTCCTCTTGGGTTGGTTGATGGTGTCAGGGAATGGAATGGCCCCCCCCCCCATTATCCAAGAGGAGGCAGTCAGAGAACTGCTGAAATGCTTGGATATCCATAAATCTACAGGACCAGATGGGATCCATCCCAGGATGATGAGAGAGCTGTCAGATGAGCTTGCAAAGCCACTCGCCATCATTTACCAACAGTCCTGGCTCACTGGGGAGGTTCCAGATGATGGGAAGTTGGGGAATGTGACATCCATTCACAAAAGGGTGTGAAGGAGGATCCTGGTATTTACAGACCAGTCAGCCTGACCTCAGTACATGGCAAGATAATGATACAGTTTATACTGAGTGTCATCACACAAAATTTACAGGATGGCCAGGGTATCAGACCCAGCCAACATGGGTCTAGGATGGGTAGGTGATGTTTGACCAACCTGGTCTCCTTTTATGACCAGGTGACCTGCCTGGTGGATGCAGGAAGGGCTGTGGTTGTTGGGTACCTGGACTTCTGCAAGGCCTTTGACACTGTCTCCCACAGCACACTCCTGGAGAAGCTGGCAGCCCGTGGCTTGGACAGGAGCACTCTCTGCTGTGTTAGGAACTGGCTGGATGGCCAGGCCCAGAGAGTGGTGGTGAGCAGTGCTGCATCCAGCTGGGGGCCAGTCACCAGTGGTGTCCCCCAGGAGTCCGTGCTGGGGCCAGTTCTGTTCAATATTTTTATTGATGACACGGATGAAGGTATTGAGTTTTTCATTAGTAAATTTGCAGATGACACTAAGCTGGGAGCGTGTGTTGATCTGTTGGAAGGTAGGAGGGCTCTGCAGAAAGACCTGGATTGGTTGGATGGATGGGCAGAGTCTAACAAGATGCAGTTTAATAAATTCAAGTGCAGAGTCCTGCACTTCGGCCACAACAACTCCCTGCAGCGTTATAGACTGGGGATGGGGTGGCTGGACAGTGCCCAGGCAGAAAGGGACCTGGGGGTGCTGGTGACAGCCAGCTGAACATGAGCCAGCAGAGTGTCCTGGTGGCCGAGGCCAAGGGCATCCTGCCCTGGATCAGGAATGGTGTGGCCAGCAGGAGCAGGGGTCATTCTTCCCCTGTACTGGGCACTGCTGAGGCCACACCTTGAGTGCAGTGTCCAGTTCTGGCCCCTCAGTTTAGGAAGGATGTTGAGATGCTTGAGCATGTCCAGAAGAAGCAACAAGTCTGGTGAGGGGCTGGAAACACAAACCCTGTGAGGAATGACTGAGGGAGCTGGGGTTGTTTAGCCTGGAGAGGAGGAGACTCAGAGGTGACCTTATCACTCTCTACAACTTCCTGAAGGGTGGTTGTGGTCAGCTGGGGTTGGTCTCTTTCTCCAGGACAGAACGAGAGGACATAGTCTCAAGCTGTGTCAAGGGAAATACAGATTGGATATTAGGAAAAAGTTCTTTATGGAAAGAGTGATAAAGTACTGGAATGGCCTGCTCAGGGAGGTGGTGGAGTCACCATCCCTGGATGTGTATAAAAAAAGACTGGATGTGACACTTGGTGCCATGGTCTGGTTGAGGTGTTAGGGCATGGGTTAGACTCTGTGATATCGAAGGTCTCTTCCAACCTAGAAATTCTGTGATTCTGTGATCTTTGATATCTGATAGGCAAGCAGAGCCCTTAGATGCTCTTGTCCCCATCCAATATCCGTCAAAACCTCTATACTGAACACCAAAAGAAAACCTAAAAGTCAAGCACTATTAAAATATTCAGTTAACAGAGAACAAATTGCAATTAATATATAAGCAAGAGGCATGGGGCAGGTTACTGCCTGTGAAAACCAAATTTCTGTTATCTGTAGACAGATGCTAGTTTCTACTGTGAATTTTCCTTTTAACTTTAAATAGGAATTTTAATTCATAGCACTAATCAAAACCTGCTCCAATCTTTTAAAAAATGTAAACAAACAACACATTCACCATGTGAATACTAAGATGAGTCTTGGAAAATAAACACATAAAAATTAGCATTTTTGGTCAAAAGTACAGATGGGAAAGATTTATTTTGTTCTGCATTCCAGGGACACTTAGGATAATAATTTCCCCAAATCACTTTCTCAGCCTGTGCTTTTATTTACTTTTGATTTCCTAAAAGAGAACTTTACCGCTGCTTCTTTTCAAAAATATTTTATAACTGAAAGGATTTTGCTGTCAGAAATTAGCCCTGAGAGATAGATGAAATCCTTTCTTTTTAAATTTATTCTGGCTATTTTACTAATACTGCTCACAACATCCTAAATAACCTCTCTTCCCTGCTGACATTTACACATTTCAAATATTTGAGAGCATGTTTTGCAATCACTTTTTCACTGTAGTTATATAAATAATTTAATCTTTTCATTATTCTGGTCTCTCTGTGCTTGATAAAAAATTAAATTGAATAAATACATAAATACTCTGAGTAATTAGGTAAAAAAATCTAAATCTACTTTATCCACACTATTTACAGCTTACTTCTTTGCCTAGTTTTGTTTCCCAAATAATACTATAAATCTTACCTGGAATGCAAACTTTAAACAGCATTCAATACACCTTAAACATTGAACTCACCTTGGCACTTCTAAGGTTTTTGCCAGAAGTGTTTTCAATCATCTTACATAATTTTCAACCTAAAGCAACTGGATTCATAAGTTAGATAAATCTTCAGAAATTATATAATCATTTTAGTTAATTCTGAGATAATAAATTTAAAAAAAAGTGCTTAATAAAGGAGAAGTGACTCCCAATACAGGAGCCTGTTTTTACAGGCTCCTGTAATAATGAAAAACTCTGAAGATATCAAATTAAATGAGAAAATTTATGAGCCCTATTAATTATTTTCTGTAGACAATAAAAACCTTTTCCTAAGCACTTGTGGAAAGAATTTTTTTTACTCACTATACTAGTAGGCCATACGCATGTGAAGTAAAATAAACTAGAGAATGTGATTATAAAGATGTGTCTTTCTTTTCATTTTAAAGTTTCTCAAATTTATTCTTATTGCTTGAGCTCTGATAACTAGTTTGTGGGTAGTTCATTTCAAGGATTATTAAAATTCTGAGCTGTGATTAGTCATTTGATTGGATCAGAGAAGTCACATATTTTTGTTTATCGCAGGAATAGTAATATAAAAATCCTAAATGGAGAACTGTCATAAAACAGCATGTTTATGGGAACACTGCAAAAAATACTCGCAGTGATTATTGATGTATCTGCTTAGATTTAAATAAGCTATAAGAGAATCAGTAAAATTAGAGTAGAAACAAGTTGTGAAGTAGAGTGAAGGGGTATTTCAATTACCAAAGTAACAAACACTGAAAGAGATGTCATATTATTTACTTAATTTTAATTTCTTAACACTATTCATCTCAAATCCACAGACTAAATAATATGCATTAAGATAATCTTTGAGAACTAACAGTGAAAACATAATTTTAACTAATAATAAATCAGGATCTTTAGATGTTGTCTTTTCCAGCTTCATCAACTGACCTGGACGAACACATCCTAACTTTACATTTGGATAGCATGGTGATTTATAAGTGACCTTAAGATGAGAAAATGAAGGCTTATAATACGCAACCCCCAAACTTCTAGATCAATCTCATAAGTAATTTTCATGTATAACTACCTTCTTAGCCCTATGATTTCCTACTGGAAAAAAAGATGCTTCTAGTCCTATATTTTTCACATTATTTCATATAGACTGCATTCAGGTATATTTCTCAAAATGGTAAGCTATCTCATAGTTATAAAATTTACTTTTATAGTGTCATGGTATTTTCACCAAGTATATATCCCATGATCTGATTTCTAAATATTGAATGCATTCCTTGCTGGAATGTACATCTTAAGCATAGGGTAACTTAAAAAAAAAGTAAGTATTGGGTGTGGAATTAATATTTTTAATAGCAAAAAATTTTAACTTACCTCAGGATGATTTTCAATTTCTTTTTTATATAATGTATTTGCTAAATGACATATGACAACTTTGCCCCAGTAATAAGACAGTGAGAGACACAACTGGGAAATGTTATTATACTCGTGATGCAGCTACACCTCACAAGTCAAACATGAAACCTTGAACATGAATCACTTGAGTGAGACTGTGAGTCTCCTGAGAACCAAATCCCACTTGCCCACTCAATGATCCATTTGCGTTCACTATCACAAACTGATTTTCTTTGCTGATTTACATTATTTAATAAAAAGGCCTTTTAATTACACAGGACTTTAACCACTTTATTGAAACTGGTGACAATGAAATTATGAAAGGCAATACACAATTTTTCTAGCTTTAGATGTTGTACTTTTTTCTTCTTAATTATTCAAAACATCAGAGAAGCCTCTATGTTCTCCTTAGAACAGACATGTGAAGATCACCTAGATTTCCAAATTTTTTCCTTAATTCTGAAATGACTGAGGACTAATCAGTATCTTTGTCACAGTAATTTCATTGGAAGTGTTAAAAAATATCCCTCACAGCCTCCTCAACCAACACGACTGCTTTGGTAAAAGCCTCAGAGTGGACATATTTATACTAGCAAAGAACGCCTCTTGTTGGGATAGTTTATCTTATTCAGGGAACCAGTGGGAGTTCTGTCCTTACAAAACCTCTCTTGCTAACATAAGGCACATTTTCTCAAGAATGTTTTACTGATGTGAATATATCAGCAAATATGTCTTGGTGTAAGAAGTTTTTAATTCAATTAGCAATTAATACTATTCAAGCCTTAATGCTTTTACTGGATAAATTAATTAATGTTAATTTATATAATGATTATGATTACTGATAGGAAAATTTTACCTCATATTCAAAGTTTTCATCATATTCCTGACATTTCAAAATGTATTTTATATATGTCAGAACTGTCAAGTTCAGTACTTTTTATCTTCTTGTTTTTAGAAGATAATTTCTCTAATACTGAAAGTCCTCATTAGACCTTTCAGAAACCTTCTAGGTTATATCTATATGTCTTCCTTTCTGTCTTTTGCTACTGCCTTGTTTGTCTTTCATCCTACTAATGTCATTTTAGCTAAAAAACAAAATAAAATTATATTGCTGAGGGGGGGGGAACAGAAGTTTGTTCTCCTACTAAGATAATTTTGATTTATCTGGTACCTAAACGGATACCCTTGGATATCAGGAGACAAAGTGATCAGATATAGTTCCCTTTTCACACGTATGTTTGAAAGCTCATTTTACTGCTGTGCTTCAGAAGCATATTATCTCAGCCTCATGGATGTCTATTTTTCTGAACTTATTGCTATCATTGTTCAATGCAATTGCCATCCTTGCTTTCCAATTACAGGTAAAACATACTCAGTTTCAGTTATTTACTCAGAGTTCATGTGGGACCATGCAGGAATGTATGCATCTTTTCTGTGAATGTATTTTACACATCTTTTGTGTAAAAACACACCTTAAACACAGATCTTCAAAAACACTCCTAAGTTTTCTAGAGGAAAAGATACAGTATACCACCAAATGACCAGAAAATATAGAAAATGCTGATTCTAGAAACTAATAAATAATAATAAGTGCAAGAAATAAATATTTGTCTTATGAGAAACTATGGAACAATCAATGACCTGGTGAACACTAGAAGATTTGGTGAAGATGATGATGAGCATTTGATTGAATTTATTAAGAAATGGTTTCCATGAAAGCAAAAACATGAACTATTGAGAAATAAATTCTTTGGTGAATCAAGTTTCTTAAGGTTTTCCACAAGGCACCACTGAAACCCTTTATCCCAAATAATGCTGGGGAAGCTTAAAAGTTGCAAATAGGCACTGGGCACCAGCAAGCATTATCCCAGAGTGACTAACAAAAAGACAGGAAAGTTCCTTCAGGAACAACTTATAATTGCTGCCATGAAAAGAAGAACAATAACACATCTAGGACAGAGCCACAAGTCAGTGAAGGTGTTCAGGAAAAAAGAACTCATCAGTGAAGGACAAAATGAACTAATTCTAGCTAAGAGAGAAAGGACATATGCTGTGCTTGATCTGACTTGCAAATACTATATATCGGGGGAAAAATTCTGGCATAAAGCAAAATTATTAGTAAGTAGTGATAGCTGGTGCCCAAGCTTTGCTAAAGGAACAAGGAGGTCATAGTGTGACACTTCCAGGCTGCCTCTAAAGGCAAGGAGTTCTTTCCCCAGCCTTTTTGAAGGGAAGGACTGGAAGTCTGGCTGCAAGACCCCATTCCTCTGAGCAGCAGGCCTGGGCGAGGATGCCACAGGGACCAGCGCACTATTAACTTGATTTTCCTCTGTACCACAGAACATGAGGCTTTTCTAAACCAATTCTAGTGAACTAAAGCATAGATGCTTTCTGTGCATTTTTTCTCAGAAAAAGAAAATTACTTTTTGCTGTAATAAGAATTGTCCAGATTTCACTTTTTTACCCCTTATATTATATACTTAGCTTCTAGTCATTCTGCATAAATTTGTGGTACCTCAAATTCTAGTTTCCTCCAGGCTAACACCCTGCAATTTCCCATCACTACTAAAAGGATATTTCATTTAAATACCACCTCACTCCCTCTAATTTAATCTATAAATACTAATTTCTTTCAGACTTCCCACTTTCAGCTTGATTCCACTTCTCCCTTTCTGTGATGCTCTGTGATGAGGTCCCAGGTTACACATGCCAAACCCATCCAAGTGCTACTGAGGAGAGTGTTAAAGCAGTGAAGCTGGTGGAGAAACAACAGTGAACATTGACTGAAGGAGCTGCAATAAAGTGACATGTTGATAACTTCCACCTTGGAACCAGAATTTGAAGCATTTCAGTGCCAAAAAACAAGTGGGAAAAAAACATAACATGAAAGAATAGTATCAAGACGATATGCAATGTTTCTAGGAATACTTAGTATTTAGGAATAGTTTAGTTAGACTGAACTAATTATAAGTCAGAATGCAGTGTGGGAAAAATAAGAGGGAAATACAATCATTACCTTTCTTAGGAGGGTCAAACCCAGAGTAAGAAGAAAAATTATTTTGAAAATCTTCAGTGGATACAAATAGGAACAGTGGATTAAACCTGTACACAATGAAACCTCCAGTCAGGTATCAGGAAGCATCTTCTCCCCATTACGATGTCAGATCACAGAGCTGTCTCCCAAGGGAGGTGGTGCAAGGAGCTTCACCATATGAGTCATTCAAAATTAGACTGAAACAAAGCACCTGCATATACCTCAGGCAACATAGCTTCGTTGGCAGGCAGACAACCTCAATGACCTGACAAGACTTAACCAGCTCTCCTTTCTGTCATTCCATTTAATTTTAATCTGTTCATATTAAACAAAATGAGAAAAAATAGCATTCTGTGTAGCAGTCATGTATTCGTTTCCTCAAGTGACTGATTACAAATGAAAACTACAAAAATTGTCATAAATATTCAGACATCTGAGAGGTAAATATAATGACTAGCTCTGGTTTGTATTATTATTTAGGAAGTTATTTTAAAACGTTCCCCCTCTACCCCCTACTGAAATGACAAATTTTCCTCGCCAGAAGGTGAGCCAGCCAGGGGTAATCAAAAACATAAACAAGATTTAGTTATACCTGGGATGATTATGGTTAGAGCATTTATTTTTGGACTCCTACTGCTTGAAATATCTACCTTTTCAGACACTTCTTAAGAATGCCAAAGCAAAAATGGTAGCAGCAGAAAAGAAGACAGTGCTGATAAGAAAACATTCATGTCGGAGAAGCAAGACATTCCAAGTTTCCTCCCCTGAGTTTTTTAGCATGTATTTCAGAGGACTGAATACCTCATTTGCTTTTTATTTTATCAATTCCAGCCACCATGGGTTAACAGAGAAAGAAGATTTAGCCTTCAGCTTTGGGGGAATTTACAAGAAAAGAACACAGTGAAAAAAAATGATTAATTGATTCTTAATCTGCTTCTGATATTTAAATTCACTTCACTCTCCTCTTTAATATTATTTACAGTTATTTTCCATGAATTAAAAGGAATTAACGTATCTGTAATTATACACTGCAGAATGTGGGGGAGAAAGGAAAATGGCAAAGACAAGTTCAATGTTCTCAAAACAGGGATAACAGGCAACTTCCACTGCAGAAACCCAGTACCTGACCTCTTGGACTGGCAGTGAGGATATTAAATGTATACATCAAATTTTATGTCTGAAGAAAAGCAAATAAAATATCAATATTAAGGAAAGAGAGAAAAATATCCATGTACACAGTGGTATACTATTCTGACCTCAAAACTATACAGGACTTTAGAACACACTTTGAAGTTGAAAAATGGGAACCTGATATCTCTCCACTTTGAGTTTTAAATGAACCCTTGCATAGGAAGTGACTAAACCAACATGGGTTCATTCAGCTTAGCAGAGGTGGAACACAAAGGTTCTACATGTGCAAGGAGCGATAAAAGAGTGAAATGAAAAATTAACTGGTACTTAAACATAATTTTTAATGTCATTTCACACATTGTAGTCAGTCCTGTGTGGCCTCTAGAAACTGTTACAGAAAAGTGCAATATTTACAGGTCACATGTAATATCTTCTAGTCCCACATGGGAACTGTGTTGGATATCAGTCACACTCAAGGATACATCAAAAATGAAAAGGGCAATTATGTTTAGACCATTGATTAACTGCCAAAGCAAAGAGTCATGTAAAAGAAATTCAGTACTGACATAAAAGTGAATGATGCTGGCTTATAAGGAACAAAATCCAGAAATTAGAGATAATTTTCTGTGTAGATGAGGAATGATCTTCTAGATCAATATTTTCATATGAAATAAGAACAAGATATTCTATGATTGTGAGATAGAGCTTGATAAGCTTACAACAGCAGAAATCTGGAATCCCTTTCTTAGGAAGAACAGAATGATGCAGAATGAGGGAGGAGGTTCTTGTGTCTAAAGCATGTGACCAGAAGCACACGGTGTGTGTCAAGGATGGCCAAACTGAGAGCTTTAAACTGGTAACTACAGGAGGGGTGGAGATTCCTCAAAGAGCAAGTGAGCAAGTTGAGGATGGAATAGGCAAGGCAAGAGCCAGGGGAGACAGGAAGAGAAGTGATATAGAAATCAACAAAAGCAATGATAAAGTGGAATCACTTTAAGCATAGGTCGATAAAGAAGAAGGTGCCCATGAAACTATATTGAGACTGTTCTGGTGAAGGAACATGTCTGGGTGCCTCTCTGAAATGCTTGACAATAATGGACATGACATGCAGGAGGAATGAGAAATCCACATGCAGTTACAGTCATTGAGCTAACAGAAACATGATGCAATAGCAACTAAATTTCTGAAATGTCTGGGTACAGACTCTTTTGGAAAGACAGGCTGGGAAGTGAGGTGACTTTTTTGTGAGACTGCACCTGGAATGCCTGGGGCTCTGCCTGGTGAAAATGTACTGGTGCATTGGTTATTCTTCCTCAATTTTGCTGAACTTTATGAGTTTACTCTCAGCCTAACTCTCCAGCCTGTTCAGGTCCATTTGAATGGTAACACAACTGTCTATATCAGTCACTCCCAGTTTTGCACCATCTACAGACTTGTAGAGGGTACACTGCCCCATTTTCTGGATCACTAACAGAGATGTTTGAGAAAGAATATTGGCCTCAGAATCAATCCCTGGCACAACACCACTAGTGTCTTACCTCCATCCTGACTTTGTACCACTGATCTCAACCCTCTGGACCTGGCTGTTCAGACAGATTTTAATCCATCATACTCCTCTCTTGTCCATATTTTGCCAGCTTGTCCATGAGAGTGTTGTTGGAAAAAGTGTCAAAAATCTTGTTAAAGCCCAAGTAGGAAACATTTGCTGTCCCTTCTTCATTCACAAAGATGGTCACTAGATGACCTGAAGAGGCGCCTTCCAGCCTAAGCAATTTTGTGAACCTGTGATTTTGTGGGTAACCATCTGTGTGTGCCAGACAAGAAGAGCAGACAGACTATGGCAATCTCTGTGTCAGATCTCAGATAGCCACTGTAGCGCCAAAGTGGTTGGCACTGAGTAATATCAGGTTTACTGATATGAGAAAACCTGGAACCTGACCCCTGCCTGTCAGGCTTCTTTTGCATTCCTAGGGAATGTTAGAACTGACTTCAGAATTGAGGCTCATCAGGGCTATTGATGGAAATGGTAGCTCATCTCTGAATTTGTACCCAACAGATTGAAGCACTGATGCATTTTCCTGTCCTCAGTTTGATCATCAGCCCTGGAATACAGTCCATGTTCTGCTAAGGGTCTCTTCTGGGATCTTAAACAGGCCTTCAGCTGCATAGGAGTGTTCACCTCATCTACTTAACTCCTTCAGCAAGTGCCCTGTAATTTAGTGCACACACTGAAATTCTCAATACAAAGAATGAAGAGAATTGAATGCCTCTAGGGGGTATTTAGGAGCACTAAAGTTAAAGACTTTAAGTTACATAAATATGTAAATAACCCCTCAGTTACCTCTCAGTCACATGCAATTTTTCCTGGTGAATTCCTGACTCATTCATACAATGAGAATGTACAGAATGAAATGAAAAAAGGACATTCAATTTTTATTTTTATCTGAATGTTGTGTGTCTTCCTAACAGGTATCATGAAAACTTTTGCAGCTGATAGAGGTGCTGTGAAGAATTTTTTAAATACCTAATAAAAAATTACAAAGAAGGTTTGTTTTATCTCCTTCTGCCTTGATGACTTATTTCAAATGTCACTTCTGAAGGTAAATGCTGTCTCACAAACCAATGTATTTCTGAGCATCTTTGAAATGAGGAATGGAAAGAATGAGATAAAGCAGCAAAGAAAAGCAATTATTTTGTAAATTACAGGTCAGCTGCATGAAGACTACTATAAAATACATCACAATGCTTTGCAAAAGCCTTTCTTTACAAATAAAGATTATACTTATAAGCTATGGCAGTGCTGAAAACAATGAAAACTGCAGCCTGTTATTCAAGCAACAAAACAACCCTCTTCCCTTTTCTCCCCCACCCTGCCCTAGTTTTTCTATACATTAATAGCACTTTGACAGGACAATGCTTTTCTATGTGGAAAAAACCCATCTCAAAAAATTTACTGTGCATATGATGCAGGTTTCTTCCCAAATCTTGCTTATCACTTTGGATTGCTACACTTCAAAAAAGGGTCTTTTGAGTTCATATTAGCTGTTTCACCATTTGAAGATACATGCAAAAATTAGGCCCTGTACAAGCCATGTGACATTAAGATAAACGCTCCAAACACACTATATATGAACAATGAAGTGAAATTAAGAAATTTTCAAAAATCATGATGATTTTTCCTTAGGAAAAGGCATAGTCTTTTAATCTTTTGCTTGGAATGATTTTCTTTGTTTCCCCCATGTGACTTTCACTGACAAAAACAGTAGTACCAAAGGTCAAAAGTGGTTTAGGATGCAGGAAATTACTCATAACTGATAAAACTAAAAAAGCATACAGAATTCAGGTAAAGACTGCTTAAAGTCCAGAAGGCCACAGATGCAGGCTCTGCTCCAGTTGATTCAACCTATCAACCTAGAAGATAATACCAAATTTTCACCTCATAGTCACTAAAAATACTTTTCTTTGAGCTTGCATTAAAGGTGAGGCAAGATGGTTATTGTGTTGTGGTCAGCTCAGCCTCCTCACAAAGCACCTCCTGTTGGCTGTGTTCCTGCTCGTGGTACCTCACTCTCCAGTACAATCCCAGTAAGAAAAAGGCAAAAGCACCACCCCTCCCATGGGTTGCAAACCAAATTTTTGCTTTACCCTAATCAACCAAGCGTACTTGCCTTTGTCTCAAGGTTATTCCTTTAGGTAGAACAATCCAGTCTGGCATTGATGGTAACCCCTTAATGTGGGGGTTGCAATGAGGCACCAAAGGCTAGGAGGTGATACTGTAAAGGCACTGCCAGGTGAGATTATGAAGGGAAATTGTTAAATAGTGCTATAGGGGCAGCTCCTTCATTTCTATCACTTTGATTTCCTTCCTTTCTCTTTCCAGCTAAATTTTGCCACTGAGCATATAATCATGCACATCTTCATACCATCTGTCTTCTTTCATATTTTTTACAGCTGAGTCAGTCAGAGTTTTAATTTCAATTTTCATCGATCAAGAGATTTTTATCCTGTCTTAGAAAGGTAGAGGTTTTTTAAAGATAATAACAGTTTCAGTAGCCTGCAGAAGATTTTATTTCTATTTCTTTTATCTGTGGAGTTTTTATGCTCAGCAGACTAGTATCCAAATACAGCTGGGAACAATATGACAACAAAACATGTGCTAGGGATTACCAACACAAGTGCCTGCAACCAAAATCTCCACAGGGAGGTGAGACAGAATTTTTCTCAAAGGATTCTCAATTATGAAGCTACAACAGCCAGCGGCTTTTGGTTAAGTTTAACTTGTAAAGAAAAACGTATGTCTGACATATGCCAAGTGCCATGGTGAGGAGGATGCTCCTTCCCTTGTCACACTCAGTGTACTCACAGCAAATGAAGTGCTCCTCAAAACAGTGATAGTGCAGGATCTGCTCCAGATACCCTCTGCCACAGAGTCTCTAACAGGCCTACCACATACTGGGCAAGGGAGGAGGAAAGACTTGCACATTCCTCCTTTGTCTCTCTCTAAAAGCCTTTCAAAGCCTTACCATAGAGGACTGTTAATTTTGTGATAGCACACAAAATCCTGCCTACTGTTGTAGAAAATAGGAAACCAGCATGCTTTGGATAAATCCTTTGGAGTTATTATGAACCACACTGAATATAATTCTCTTTAACAGAATGTGTTAAAAGTGTTCATGCCAGAATCTGTGCTTTAAGGTTTTTTAGTTGTGAATTAACTTTCCTAGTGAACTTTAAGCAATGAGATAATTCATCTCTCATTTTAACATGTGGTTATTAAACTAATATATTTCTTATTAAATTGAGCAAGAAAGCAGCTGTGAGCTACATTGGTTCCAGATCTTCCCAGTGGTGTGATCTTCCAGCTCCTCAGAGTGAGAGAACACTGCACTCCCAGCTCCAAGAGATGCTCAATCCTCACTGTATTTACCAACCTTTTAAACACTTTGTTGCTTTTGACTAATCTACCAGCAACTTTTTATTCATCACAGCACCCATTCTTTCCCTTCCTCACTTATCTTCTGTACCAACATTATTTTCCCACTTGCATAACTCCTTACTCAACTCAGCATTTGTTTTACCTTTTCTGTTCTTGTTAGCACCTGCTCCTATAAAATCTCTTTGTATCTCCTGCTGTTCCTGATGTGCCCTCAGGAAGAATTATTTATAGCCACACTATGATGTCACCAACTTCAGGCAGATGAAGTTGGAAGGGACTTGCAGAGGTCATTTTGTCCTAACCCCAGTGCTTAAGAAGGGTCACTTGGAGCAGGGTGCCCATGGCCAGATGGCTTTTGAATATCTCCAGAGATGGAGACTCCGCAACCTCCTTGGGCTACCTGTACCAGCAATTGGTCACTGTCACATTTTATGATATTCAGATGGAACGTGTGTTTCTGTTTGTGCCCACTGCCCTTCAATACCTCTATTTACCTCTTTCTCTCTTCTTTCATCTCTAATGTTTCAATGAACAGCTGTGACAGCAGTCAAAGCACTGGTCCATGGTCATCCACTGCTTGGCATTCAGCTGGTTTCCCTACTGACTACTTTCATCTATTGTCCTCCAAGTTACAATATATTCAATAAATTATACAATTTATATAATTTATACAATTGTTACAATATATACAACAAATCAACAAAAAAAAGGGCTTTCTCAATTTTTTCTCTGCCTCTGCAGTACCTAGGCAATGATTTCCAGTCTATGCCTGGGGTTCTCTGATGCCACATAAATAAAAATAGCAATAATCTAAAGCTCCTAAAACCTTATTAGGGAAGAGCATTCATATGCACAAAACATGAAGGAAGAACAACAGTATTATTTCCCTACAGTCGACCTCAAAGTCTGTGGAAGAGCCCACTAATGTGTCTACCCATGGACAGTAAAAGTATTTGATTCCTGCTCACCAATTTGAAAGTTCAGTATTCTTATCAGGCACATTAGTATGCAATTCAGAAGGCCTTCAAGATTTTTTTTTTAATTGTAGATTTTTTTCTCCCATAGACCTGGATTCATTGATATAGTATGTAACATAATTTGGCAGTGAACTTAGATCAGAGAAAGATTTTTGTCTTTGCATTCTTCTGATCTTCAGTGGACTTCAGGATGCTCTAAACTATGTCAGATATCAACCTGCCATGGTCATGACTATCTTGCATCCTATCTCTTCCTGGTGATGACTGAAGCAGATTAGACTTACCCTTAACTGAGTCTGGAAACACAAATCTCTGAAGAACCACTAATTTTGCAGACTGTGGCACCTCTCCTGCACCACTTCAGCGCTGGGGAACTTTCCTTATGCAGGTGTAGTTTTCTGCTGCATCAATAGTATCTTTTAAAACTTACTCTGTATTCTTGGCTACTTTTTTTTCTCTATGCACAAAATAAAATAACTGTAAATGTAGGTCATCACATGTGCTTTGTATTTAATTCTCTAGCAGCATATTTGACCTTGATTTCTGATTACTTCTCCACTATTTTTTTTGTAAATTCAAGGAGAACCTTCCATTGGCCAAATCCTCCTGTAGTTCTATTTATGTTTTCATTTACACAAGGTAAAACATAGAGCCATTATTTTTGAAAACAGTGTAAACCAAATATACAGATTTCCCTACACTTGAAAGATTTTGTTCATTTGTTTTTAATATCTTCAGGGTTTTTTTTTTTTTTTTTTTTTTTTTTTTATGTTTTTAATCAGAAACTCCTTGCTTTGAAACACAAACACTTCTTTTAGTGCTTGTGGTTTTTTTGTCTTTTATCTTGCTTTAATTAGCTCACTTGGGAAGTAATGTAACTCTGTTGCAGAAAAAGCTGTATCAGTAGCTGAATCCTTCTTTTCAATTAACCATACAAATCCAGGCCTTCTTCCCACACTCATACTGCATTATTTCAGACTTGGCACAAACTACTTCTCTCAAAGTCCTTCATTATTTTAAGGTCATCCTGACAGGATGCTTCCTGCCTTATTTTGTGCCAGCAGACAGAAAGATGCACACTTTTTTTCACCTGTTTGGAGTCCACCATAGCAACCATGGCCAGGGTTGCATGCTGGACTGCAACGTCTTACAATACCTTCCTATTGAAACAGAGTAATCAAAGTGAGATTTAAAAAAAACAAACAAGCAAACCACAATTCGTTCCACGGCCATAAAACAGAATTTTTTGTGTCTTGCTGCAAAGCAATTTCTGCTGACAGGATAGAAATACAGAAACTGCAATCTATGCTAGTATAGAGAGGCCTTATACTGATTTGATAGAGCATTGTGCAAAAAAGGGAAGACTTTACAGGTCAGTTTTGCTCCCTGGAAACTCCTCACCACTGGTGTGTCAGGAAGGCAGAAGCATGGACAGGCAAACAAAGAGAAATAGATAATTGTTTCCTGGATACACAGAATTAGGAAGGCCAAAGAAAAGGTGGAATTGAGATTGCTGAAGCCCATCAAGAGCAACAGAAAAGGTTTCTGCAGCCACAGCAGCAACTACAGGAAGACTGGGGAGAACATGGGACAGCGATAGGTGACCAAGATGTGGAGAGGGTAGGAAAGGATAGCCTATGAAGAGTGAAGGCCTCAATATCTTCATTTCCTCAGCCTTTACTGTCAAAGTCTGCTGCTCACTCACAGGCCATTCAGGTCTTTGCTTGGGACCAAAGGATGACAGAGACAGGTACTGCCATGGTACAGAAGGATCAATTTGGTACTAATTTGGTCAGCTAATGTGCAAGACATGTGCGAGTCCATAGGACTGGATAGGATGCATCTGAAAATGCCAGGAAACCAGCTTGTGGTTGTTTCAGGACCATTCTCTATCTTGTTTGAAAAGTTGTGACCAAGAGAGTAAAGACTAGAGAAGACACTTATTAGTCTTCAAAAAAGGCAAGAAGGATTTAAAGAACACAGTCAGAAAAAAAAACATAACCTTTTGAATCATAGAAAGATATTAATAGAATGGTATTTTGGAAGCTTCAGTGTACCTTGAGTTTAGAAAATATAATGGCTTCAATATTTTTTGAAAATTCTGAGATTGGGAGAAACAGAAAGGAGCTTTTCTCTATTTGTTTTCAAAAGAAACCTCCCAAACACCTTTTGGTCTGCAGTATATGGTATTTAGCAGAATACTATTTGATATAGGAAGGTAATCTGAAGCTTAATATTGAGGAATATCACAAATATGAATGTATAGTATCCAAGAGGATATAAAATCTAGAGATTCACTAAAACATATCAATATGAGAAATACATGTAAACTGGATATAAAAAATATTGTGTCTTTTCAGTAATGTACTGTAAAATGGAGATCTCTGTAACTGAGCAATGTAGATAAACATTTCTGCAGAGCACATCACAATGATTTGCAGTTTGAGTTCTTTTACATCTTTAGTAATACCTACAGGTACATGTGGTTTATCAGTGTGATAGCCTGGTAAGTCAGGCTATACAGTTTGATTTTTTTTTCTTACACTGTTTGCATTTAAACTAAATCTACACAATATGTGCTGCAGGCAAAGTTCACTTAGAAATGTAACTGAAATGCAAACATGAACTGGTTGTGACCCGTTTTATAAGAAAACCCCACAATCAAAACCTAATGTGTCACACAGACGGCGTTAATGTATACAATGCTGAAGCATACAATACTCTACTACAGCCTTTAATTAATCTTTCTACTAGTGCAGGAATATTTTTACTAATAACTACTTTTAAAATTTCTAAGAGACGAAGCTTATATCTACACCTCTGGAGGTTATTTTAGCTTTTAAATCATAGCAGTATGAGAATTTTTTTCCCCAATATTGAATTGAAATGTTCATCTTTTCCAGCTTCATCACTTTAGCCTGCTTACTTATTTGCCCAAATGTGAATTATCTTTATTCATCCATTGGGTTCACACATTTTAAATTCTCTGAGCTTCTCAATCATTACTCAGCAAAGCCCTATCTGATGAGTTCTCTGAATTTATTCCCTACAGCTCTCCTAGTAATTTGCATTACTTTTACCTGGACACTTCAGTTTGTTAATACTTCTCTGGTAGTAACTGCACAGAATTCTAAAGATTAGGACTGAGGTCTTGGGCTGAGTTGATACATGGTCAACCCAGATTGGGAAAAGGCATGAACGCAAAATTTCTTTCTTGATTTCCCTGCAATTGTGGCCCTCTCGGTGCTGATCTAGGTTTGATACAAAATAAAGTTTGTGTTGACAGTTTTTTCAGTAAACCTGTTTGAGCAGACAAGGTTTCTGGAGCATTCAGACCCCTATAATTTGTGCTCTGTTGTACCGGGTCCTGCTCTACATCCTGGGAACACACATGAGTACAGAATAGTGTTGTCTGCCTGGTGAACATACATCCTACTGATTTTCTTGGGAAAATTACCAGGCAATAACATTTGAAGCAACTCTGAGCCAAGAATTAAGTTTCTGCTTGTAGCAGTCACAGAACCTCAACAAATCCCAAATCAGATGAGCTGATTGTCCATGCAGCCTCTGTTGAACTACACAGCCCCAGCTGGCAGAGTTATGGGTTTTACCAAGCCACATGTGACAATGGCTTCGTCTGGGACTGTGTGCCAGACACATGGGATTGAAAGGAGCACTGGACATTGACTCAGCAGGAGCAGCAGCCAGCAGCCTGGTACAGCCAGAGAGTGCTCTGGCCTCCTAGAACCCTCCACCTTGGCAGCACAGCTGTCTGACAGGCCAGGCAGAGAGCTCAGTTGATGCTGCTGCACCACAGCTCACTCAAGTCTGTCCCACTCAAGCCTTCTACACACACCCACAGATCAAGTGTATCCATGACTATCTGCTGGACAAGGGATGGAGCTGACAGATGCTCCTGGAGTCAGAGATAATTTCAGTGACTGCTTGTTTTCTTTCAGTGAACCCTGTTAGAAGCTGTGGGAAAGCCTGTGATCTCTTGGATCCCTCTGGAAGTACACAGGATGAAGGAGCCATCAGAACTTTGGATGAGGATGCTGTCTGTTTCAATGGCCCCACTCTCTGAATTGCATGCATAAAATCATAGTCCTTAAGCTTCTGTTTCCTGGATGCCTGTGGGAATGGGCTTGACCTACACGGACACAAGTCGCTTCCAAGCAACATTTTTTAATGCTGTTTATGATGTACATCTGGATGTTATCTTTTCTTATTGCTTGTATTCTTGCAGTAGATCTCCTAAATTTGTACGAAATAATGGTATTTTTCTATTGACATGATCTGCAGCCTCAGGTATCTGTAAATTTCCTCACAGTGTCACCAGTCCTGTGGAGGATCTGCTATGGCCCCACACTGGGCAGGACCTTCTAAACAAAACCTTGTTGCTAACCACACGCCAGGAACATCAATTATCAAAATAATGAGCATTTATTCCTTCTCAGAAAAGACACAAAATATACATTCTGCAACACTATTCTCACCTTTCAGAGTTTAAAAAGGCACTTTAGAAATTTTGAAAGTCACCCTTTACAATGAAAGTATAACATTTAAAAGCAGCTGGTTTTCATACAAAAAGGAAATAATACATCAATTTTTATTCCTTCCTTATCACTTCCCTGAGCAAATGACAAAGTACTTAAATAAAATTAAAAAAACCCAACCGTGATGTTTTATGACTTAAAATTAATTAAAAATTATCATACATGTTGATATATTCACTGCCATTACATTTTTGAGCTTCCATTTACATTCTTTGCATTTCATATTTGTTGATTAAATCCAACTTCTGCCTCTGTCCTAAGAGAGGAAACACAACAGAGCCCATAAAATCTTACTAATAAAGAACAGGTGCAAGAACCCAATCAGAGCAAGAAGTCACTGACTGTACCTAAGATTTCTTCTCCTATTTGTTTACCTAAATGTTGAAACGTCCACAGTTACATGTTCTATGAATATGGTTGTGAAATGCTGACATCATATTAATATGAGATCTACCTCTTCAAGAGGCACTTTCAAGAGGAATATGATTTTTACTATCAAGTATCTCTTCTCATTCTTCTATGCCCTTGAAAACACTTTCTGCTGTTAAAAGACATGGCTTTTGAAGGATTACTATTTTTATCTCCATGCATCCCTCCTCATGAATGCTTTGTTTTCCATTTTAAATCAGAATATTTCATTACTGTGCTTAGATCTTAGGAGGGTAGCATTTTATTATCTTTATGTTGATTAATTTCCTTTGTATCCATCTGCTGTGGAGTACTCAGGATGTCCTGCACACAAGGGAACACTGCATACAGTAAGTGGGTGGAATTTTGAATACCTTATAATTTTTACAAGGAGGAATGGAATCAAAACTACTGGAATCAAACACCAGCACTTTATAAAACCATTATCACCACAAAGCAGTAATTAAAATCTCCATTGCCTACACGGAACAGTCCTTAACTCATTTTAAAAATTTACAGATATTAAAATGAAATGTTAATTGAAAATGCATTAGCTGAACAGAAGGGTTTCGATCATTCAGGCTAAATTTGCCTTGAGAGAAGAAATGAAAGCCTATGTAAAACTTAATGTCTTCTTAAGGAGACAGAATGGGGACTGTCTCCAGGTGAATGGAATCAGAGCACCTCCCAGTGTTGCTTGTGGGCCAGTTGTTGGAAGAGTCACAGAAAAGACATTGGCCCACATCCTCTTCCCCAGTGGAGCTCATTATAATGCTGACCCTTTAAAACTGCCTACAACAACTGGAAGTTTTGTCCTCAAATAATCCAGTAATACAAAACACTAAGGTTTTACCCATGGGATGTATTCAAGCAGTTCTTTAAAGATTTAATAATTACAGATTTCTGGAATGTTAGGGCAATCCAAGCTAACTCTCACCCTTCTGCCAAATAGTACTCCATCAGATAAAAAGAGGGGTGAAATTCTGTTTTCATTTAAGCCATCTGGAAATTTACCATGGAATTCAGTGGGGCCAAAGAAAGTCCATGATCATGTATGTGGTTAAATAGCTTCAGTGATCTTGGAATTTTTCACTAGTGAATGAATATGAGACAATTCCAAACAGTCAATCAAATAATAAAAAGATTCCATAAAAATAAAAAAAAATAAAAATAAAAATAAAAAATAATAAAAATCCATAAAAAAAAGGATTTTTTACAGAATTAATGACACAATAACCAAAATCATTGCTTTTCATGCAATAAATTAAGGACTATTATATTAAAAGCAAATAAGATGTCTTTTATAAAATAACTGTTACAGAGATTTTCTGAGGAAAACAAAAATTTGATAGAAAAAAAGAATTCTACTTAGTGCATTGTTGGTAAGTGTACTGGTTGAATTGATTTATGTTCTTATTTTTGCCACATCTAACTGTTACGAACAGGTTTTTTCATGTCTTCATTTGTTATTGAGCTCCACCTTGCTAAAATACACTTGCTTTAATGTATTTGAAATACATTTCTATCCTTATGGATTGCCAACACCCATGTTTCTTTTTCTTACATTATTTATACACTGAACATCTCAGTTCTGGTACTGCCACTACATATGTTACTTTTAAGAGGCAATTCTACCCATAGCATGCATTGCACTTAAACTCTTACATTTTAACACTTGATAATGATGTCTTATTATAACCTTCAGTCATATGTCTGGGTTTTGGAAATATTGAAGCTGTTACTTTCCTGTTAATGAGTGTTGATATTCTTATGCAATATACAGTTAAGTACATTTTAATTCTACTAATACACTGTGCTGGCTAAGAATTTTGCTAATCTAATAAGGAGATGGGAGCAAAATTTGTTATCAGTGATGCATGAAGTGTCCATGCAAGTTTTGACCTATTGGAGAGATGACAGTGTGCTGAGCCAAACCTCCTGCCAGAGAAGTTGTAAAAGCCTGTACATGTACATAGGTACACAATTTGTCTGTTAATCACAGATTTTGCTATTCTGCATATTACAAATTGACAATTGTGTCAATTAAAGGACCATTTTAGATCTTCATCCCAGAAATTAGGAAAGGAATGTGTGTTATTTTGCTGCAGCGTGTCTTCCTGTGTTACATGAGTCTGCATGGCAGTGGCTTTCATTCTGCACAGGAACATCTCCTCCTCTGGTTATGGAACCACTGTTATATCATCTAAATAAGTGTGTTGGATAATGAAGCTATCATTTTGAGCCAACTCAGAATTCCTTGAATCAGTGCAGTAAATTGAAATTCTACTAAAAAGCAAACAAAATGAAACCTTTAGGATTTGGTTGTGCTATTATACAATACAAAGACCTTGAAATAAATGTTTGATGTGCTTCAGGCAAACAGCCCCAGCCTCAACTAGCAAGGTGCTGGTGTATAATAAATTTTTAATTTTAGATAAATGTGCATAATAAAATTTGTAATTTTATTACAAATTCAAAACTCAATAGCAATGTCACTGAAGTTAATGAGACTTTGCCTGTTAATCTGAGTGAGAGTGGAAATGCCTCTTGTATTTTTTCTCTTGTTCTGCATTGAATAATATTACCTGGATTGACATGGAACTTAGCCACAGGTAAACTGCAAAACAGCAACAGTTTATGTAACATTATGTATGCTTAAAATAACTAATACCCATAAAGGTAGCTTTCTTACCAGCAGTTGTTCAAAAAGACATATGCAGAAACAGTCAAAATAATAATTAATTCAGTCCTATTGAAATGAAATATTTTCATATTCACAAAACTGCTACAATAAGAGATTTGTAGAGTTTTACCATGAACATACTGTTGCTTTTATACAGCACTTTGGAATACTACAGTCATTCACAGTCATCACAAAAGTGGTAGACAAAGAAAGGTGTAAAAGCTTAAAGCAGTAAGAAGGTCACAGACTATCCTATTTTTAATTCTAAAGAATTTATAACTTAAAAATCTATTTTAAAACTAAAACAAAAAAAAAAAAAAAAAGTCCACTTCACAGCAAAAAAGAACTACACAACTCTACCTTTCTAAGAATATATTTTATTTTCAGTTTTAGATTATATCCTGTCTGATATATATATATATATATATATATATATATATATATAAAACCTGATAAAGTTGGAATCATAACTCCTATTTACTGCAATAGAACAAAAAATTTCTTATTGTTTTTACTGGTTTTGCCATTACTATAAGAAAATATCCCCCTGCCAACATGCCAGGTACTATAATGAACAATATAAACACTCAGTGCCAGGTTAGTCTGCACCTGACCTCCTTCTCCTCTGGCTTACCTGGATGTTCCTGATTCTCTTTGGAATTCACAGAGTAGAAGGTAAATTGACTGAAACAAACCTTCTAGTCAAAAAGTGATGAAAAACAACACACGTATACAGTCTGAATTTTTATCTCAACTGAATGAGAAATCCCTTCTTTAAAACATTTTTCTGGTAGAGGTGAACTGGTTCTTAGTGCTGTGGTTAGATAATCAGCATAGACTGACAGACATTCTACATAGAAACTTAGCTAAATACAGAATGACTTTCTTAAAACAAAAATCAATCAATCAATCAATCAATAAAAAAATGAACACTGAGAACTATTAAAAAGAAAGGCTGATTTGTTTCATAAGTTTAATAACCAGTATTGATAAGGAGAGAAAAATTCTCCCAGAGTATGTATGCTCAAATAAGTTACCTGATCTATGCAAGAAGTCAAAAATCATTTCCTCATGAGGGAAACTGAAAATTTCTTTGCTCTGGTTGGTATAATTTTCACCAGTAATCATTGGTAAACTTAATCATTGAAGTCCTACTGTGCTCAGGAGAACTTGTGACAGGATCATTAGTAAAATTCTTCCCCAAAAAAGTCATTACAGTCAAGAATTAGCCAGGAAACTGGAGGTGTAACTTTGTATGGTCATGTCCAAAAGACTTTGGGAACAGGAGAAATAGCATCAGTAAAACAGTTATATTTTCTCACATGTTACCTATTTTTTGCCATAAAGCATAGCAGACAATATATTATCTGGTTTTTGTCAGAATATGCATCTGGTGATCAGAAAACCTGGAAACCAAAGACAGGATATAGGCAGAATGGGTCTGTTGGTTTTAGTTAGCTATAGGTTTAGTTTCTGATTTCTTGGCTTCAGTGAATTTGTCACCTGTGATAAGCAAATGACGTGACAGACGTTGCACAGAGAGTTGGACCTCTCTTTAGCTGGGTCCTCAGCTGCTTTGAGAAGTTATGCAGACTTCCTCAACCAATATTTCACCTTGCTGTCCACTCAGCTCTGGTAGCTGGTAATAAAAGACACATCTCAGTATCCCTCGAGGGACAGAAGTGCACTGTGAATTAATTTAAACTAGCAGTTCAATCTCTACAAACTTGCTGCAAACTAATGAAATTACACGGTCAAGCAATGACAGACTTGTGCTCCACTTAAGCTCCTCTAATGTTACTTTCAAGCACCTAAGGTAACAAAAAGACACTTCAAGAAAAGCTTGTTATTAAATTAACCTGTGTTAAAATTAAAATTGTGGTGTTGTATTAATGTTTAGGTAACTTGTACCATTACATGTCCGACAGTGGTGAAAAAAGTAGAAACCTGAAAGATGACATACTTTCTTTTATTTGACCTTTAACGGAAATCTTTGTTACAAGTTCTGTATTGATATAAATCTTAATGAAAATTTATTTACTGGACAATGGGTACTTTGTGCTGATCAGGTGGGAAAAAATTACCTTCTTTGCTGCTATTTATAACACAGCTAATGATTTTTTTGGGGTGAATAACTTCTTATTTATCTTCAGATGCTTTTCTTGGCAGGGACAAAGTAAGGACAAAAAGGTCTTCATTGCTTTTTTTGCTACAAGGTGAAAATACGGGGGAGTTTTCTGTGAAATGGCTCTACTCCCCCAGGCATTCCCCCCTATATATGGGTCATATTTTTTCCTATAAAGGGAGTTCCCTCTAATTCTGAGTATTGAAGAAAAAAAGCCACTATCCATTACCCAGTTATTTTAAATACTAGTGAATTTGCAAGAAACATCTGGTTTAAAATAGTGCATCATTATTCTGGTTTTATTAGAATACCCTGCTATGTAATTGCCCACCTCTTTACAACAGTTTCACTTTCAGGACAGCTGTGTTTTTGGAAAGGTTTAAAATCAGATGAATCATTGGTTCTCCTGGGAAGCAGAGTCATGCAGTAAGCTGCTGGCTCTTTGCCCCATAGACAGGCATTTGTAATACAGCCATTAGGACAGCCCCTATCCCTCTGCCATATTAAAAAAATAATGTGTTCTTTTCAATAATTTTACAAAGCTCATAAGACATGACATAGAAAATTCTTCCTTTGCTACTTGAGTAGTGAGCTTTCAACTTCTGATAGAGATGGATAATTGCAGGATCCCACAAGCAAAGGAAAAGTGTCAGCCTTACACCTGATTTCTGTCGTAGAATGTGCTTGTCCTATGTTAGAAAAACAGGTGTTTGCTGAAATTCTGTGGAAATATCCTTGAATATTTGGTGTAAAAGTACACTAGTCCTAGTGTTTCTGTCCTGTAAATGCAATATGGCACCATGTTTCTCTTAACCACAATCATATACTAAAATTACAATGAACCCATCTGCATTTAGCTTTTACATATGAAAATATTTTCATAATGTCCATATGGCTCTTCACAAATTTCTGACAACAGTAGTAATGACATATTTGTAAAAGGATATCTCAGTGCAATTCCATCAAATTAGAAAACAGTACAATGGAAACATGATACAGATTAAGCAGTAAAAGCATGCTTACCTTCATATGTTCCACTTTCTAGGAGAGCACCACTTTTCTCCAATTCCATAAAATCTTCAACTGTGATGAAAATATAGTCCACACCAGGGACTTCCCCCTCCTTATGTGGCCTTGTGGTGCCTATTAATAAGATGAAAGACACTCTGTCAAACACACGGCCTAAATGCAGAATGATCTTTTTGAAAGAGTCACAAAATAAACCATTTACACAACATCTTACATAGCACATCTTCCATGTGAGGCTGCCTTTCAAAGCAATCTAGATATATTTGCTGAAGTTGACAGAGGTATATGAGATGCCTGTTTAAGATCATGCCAGGTATTATTTGGGTCCATATTTATTCTCACAAATTAAAAACTATCATACTGTTGTTCTTTTTACGTTATTAGAGACACCCTTAGTGACTCTAATCAGGAATTCAGAGGTAACACAAAACTAAATCTTTTCCACAATTGATCTTCTTAATGATATTTTAAACATTTATTTAAAACACAAAATAATAGTTCTGTAAGTAAATCTGTAAGGCTTATATTCATATTGCTTTTTTCAGTGCCATAAGTGGACTTGACAAATGGTTAGGCTTTAGGGCCTGTGGGATTAAAATCACCTGCTAACCATGCTGTCAAACTGCAAAGGTGTTTATATTTAGTTATTGCCTCTATTGTCATCTCTGGATGACAGAACTCTGTAAAAGCTGACAGATAATATTACACACAGCCTGACAAGTGACTTGGCTAAGCTAGCAGAATCCCTAGGATGTTAGCAGGGAAAAGTCTGAAACTGATCAGATTTCCTAATGGTCCAGTTTATTGTGGTCATACTTTCTCTGCTTTGACTGAAAATGCTAATTAAGTCTCAAAATTCCATTTGGAAATGGAAGGATTTTTGTTTTTTCTTGGTCTCAGAGTGTTTGAAACATCTTAATCAATTCTTTATCAATACTGTACTGATTACATCACACTTGCAGGGTTTGGTTTAAAGACTGTTGACATTGGGAAGTAGCTAAAAACCTGTCCAACCTCTTTTCTCTTACTTGAAGACACAGAGACATGAAAGTGATCATGATTGCCTGTCATAGAGACCTTTTTCTCCTCAGACACAACCTGAAGTCCATGGCAAAGACTGAATGAGACTGTCAAGACAATATTTCAGTGGCTAAGATGAGGAATATATTTTGATAAATCTATAAGACTGTTACCTCATTTTCTCTGATTCCAATTCCCTTCTCATCTCAACATTTACAACTAAAACTGGCTGTTAATTTCTGAGAATTCTCAGAATACTATTATCTGGAATACTGTGCAGTACTGAGTAGTTCTGGGCTCCTCAGTACAAGAGAGATGTGGAGCTCCTGAAGTGGATACAATGGAGGGCAGCTGAGGGAGTGGGGCCTGTTCAGCCTTGAGAGAAGACAGCTGAGGTGCAATAACACACCTCATTAATGTGTACAGATAACTAAAGAGGGGATGCCAAGAGGATAAAGCCAGGCTCTGCTCAGTGGTGCCAACCACTAAGACATGAGGCAGTGTCTGATGCACAGGAAGTTCCATCTGAATATTTGGAAGAACTTCTTCACTGCGCAGTGACTGAGCAGTGGAACAGGTTGCCCAGAGTGGGTGGGGAGTCTCCCTTCTGGGAGATATTTCAGAGCCATTTGGATGCAATCCTGGACCATGTGCTGTGGGATGATCCTGTTTGAGCAGGGAGGTTGAAACAGATGACCCATTTCCAACCTGACCCACTCTGTGACTTTGTGGTTACTCTTGTGTTTTGGAGATGGTATGGTTAAAGCACACAGACACTTGGATTTTCCACAAGCTTGCTGAATTTATTTCCCATGGATTATCTGACCTCTGGGATGCAGCACCACCCCCAAAGATCTCCAGCCCTTCGTGAGAACTGTGCTGGAGCACAGGGATTCTGCTGTGCCCCTGAGCTCCAGGGAGCTCTGCTAACAGCACAGACATCACATGTTTGTTCTGCATGCTCTCTCAAGAGAAATTTTTCACTTTCAAAGAATATTGACAGAAACTCTATTTTCCTCACAAAACACTTGGGCAAATCAAGGCTATTTCCAGACACAGCACAGGGAGAAAGCTGGCATATTAGATGAGCATCTCTAGCTTACTGTTTGTTCAACATTTTTTTTTTTTATTTAGACAAGCTTAGATTACCAGTTTACCCATCAAACAAAAATACTAATTACATAAAATGTTAGCCCTGCTTTGAGGGAAAATTTGGACCAGATTATACAAAGAGCTCCCTCACAACTGAATTTTTAAATGATTTTATGCTATTTAATGTTAATACACCCTAGTTTGTTTTGAACACATGGATATTCAGCAGTCATTCATGAGAGATGACAGCAAAGTCTCACAGGAGGTCCAACAACAGACTTGGTTATCCCTGTGTTTCTTTACTTTGGTCACAGTCTTTGTTCAACTTGCCTAAAAAACTATAATGGACTAAATTTCAGATTTTGGATCCATCTCTTAAGCTGGAAGCTAAAGACCTAATCTTTCTGCCCTTATATTATTCATGTTTTTTTGAGCTATGGTACAGGTATGATACCTTTGCATATGCCTTGAATTAATTAACCATTAATTAACTATTCTGTCTAATCTGATTAGACAACAGCAGGAGATAATGCTGTCACTTGGACGGTTCCACCCTCTTATAATACTCAGGGAGCCTGCTCCAAGAGCCCTGCGCTGCACTGTGTACTGAGGGCTGCAGACCTATAAAAGATCAAGCAGTCACTTCCCACAAAAAAATGGAGAAAGGGGCAAACCATGATCAATAGCTGCTTGAATTCAGGGTGACTCTTACCCTAGGTACAGCAGCTTCCATCCCCAGGAGAACTTTATTGCTCTTGATAAAATCTTGCTGAGTCCCATTTCCCTTCTGCATCTGTTCTCATTCCCTCAGGCTGGAGGACCTGAGATCTTGGAAACGGTTAAAGCAACTCCCTGACTAATGGAATAATCAATGATTATTGCCTCTTTTACTCTTTCACCCTGGAGGAACTGAGCTGTTGCTAATAATACTTCTGTCATCCTTTATAGTTTTCTGTAAGCACCACGGACTTTGTAATGTGCATGTTTACAGAGCTGGACACAGTTTCTGGAGCATCTTAAACACCCATCAAGGTCTGAACATTGAGATCTATATATTGGAATCTTACAGACCACAGCAAAATTCTTTCCTTGCCTTTAACCTAGAGGTACACATCTTAACAGATTTTGTCTTTAACTACATTCATATAAACAGATTAGCAGGCCTAAAACTTATGGTGATTCAAGACAAACAAAGGACTAATTCCAAGCCTCATATTTCTACAGAAAAACATCTTTTGTTATGCAGCATCAAGGCTTAATAGGACACAGTTGCTACTACTTATAAAATTTAGCCCTTTATTAATGCAAAATGGAAAAAAAGAACTCAGTTACAATTTTGTTACCAAGGTAACCTATGAAAAAATTATCTCTGAATTCCATAATGAAAGAATATTATACTTTTAGATCATTCAGGACCAAAGCCAACAAGGGGTATTTGCACTATGCATATTTCTGACAAATGTAATTTATGGTGCTGTTGAAGACACAAAACCAGAAGCTCTCAAGTAACCATAACCAGTCCAGTCATGCTAGTGCTGTCACACAACCTGTAGGTACCTTAGAAATTGCAGGACCTTGGTCTGTAAAATCTGACCTTCCTTGACTTCATGACCACTTCTTGCATCATTCACCGAACAATATGCTCTCAAAACCAATATTAAGGTCATTCAGTGAGCAATGATTGTGTTTGGATTATAGCTTCAAGATGGATAGCTGGTATGGTTTAGCAATATTTAAGGTATGTGTTATATTTTTTTATTCTTATTATGTTTTAAAAAGACCCTTTGCCATTGCAGCTGGTTTCTTCTCTTCTACAGGGAAATTTGCCATACTTGAGTCCAGGCTTCCACGCTCATGTGTGTTGTAGGATGGTACTATATTCCAGGAGACGAATTAAGTGCTGTTTGCATAAATAGCCTCTGAAAGAGTATTTATCTTTTAAATGAGTTTAAGGCACCTGAGGGAAGTTGTTTATACATGTAAGAAATCTTTACCTCTATTAAAAAAAGGGAAGGTGTTAATAGCAATAAACTGTTTCTGAAATATTGCTTTTATGAGCTTGAGGAACAATAAATAAATGGAACTTTTATGTTGATTTCTAGTGCAGATTGGAAAAATGGTCAGTTCATATAGTGTTCAGTCCAGATTATCTTTATTAGTAAAAAAAAGTATAGAATTATTGATTCTAGAAGAGTTCCAGGGTGGAAAGCTCCACACCACTATGTAGATGTAGGAGAACTAACTAGGAATCTATAAGTATCTTTTTAATCTCAGAATTCTATTACATACTTATAACATTTTGGTGCTTGTTTGGGAGCAAAGTGCACAGCCTGACTTTGAACATATTTCTGTTACTTAAAGGCACTGAGTCTTCACAGTCTCTGTCCAGATCTGCTACTTTCAAAAGCAGGAAAGGTGTTCCCCCAATATTTTTTTTGCTAACTCCACATAGCTGTGGAGAAGAAAAAGAGGCAAATTTATTTATATGTCAGCATAGGATTATGAATATTAGTAAAAACTCCCAGAACTATAACAGGAAAGACTCACTCAGTACTTTAGACATAGTTTAAAGAACACTTCATCCTTGCAGTAAGTAATTGGTATTTTACAGTCTTTAGAAGCACCACAGGTTAATATTTTACTAGTTGTGTCCTTGTAGAATCTATATGATGGTCAGGAAAGCAGAAGTAAAGGCCTTACTCCCTGCATGATCCAATACCAACTCACAGACTGGGCTCACAGGTTTCAATGCTCCAAGCTTACAGGCATGTTATAAATAGGATTATTTAAATTACTTTTTTTTACTCTTTTTTTTTTTTTTTTTTTTTTTTGGTAAGTTAAGGGCAAACCTGCACACCACTATTCAAACATCTCCACATGTATTTAGCTGATTTATATTTGGATTCACAGATTGGTTGCTACTACCTGAGGTAATTTCAAAAGCAAAGGTGTGTCTTTGCCACAAGGATTTAGAGTGTAAATGAAGAGCACAGGAATAACCTAGTCCTTTTACATAATGACCTACTTCTAGAGCAATTTTCCAAATGTATGGAAGCAAATAATGTCTTGTTTTGGGTTATCTGTTCCAAATGTAACAAAATGCAAAGAGAAAAATGTCTTTAATATATGAAGCCCTTTTTTTAGACATTCTACTGAGAATTTGTTCTGTAACTCTGCTCTGTACAACAGCTTGTTGTGGAACATGGTCCGCCAGGCTGTCGTACATTACAGTAGCTGGAGGGATCCCTCCTGCAGAAACAGACTGCTGAGCCCTTGGTATGACCTTGTATACACTTTGCCATAGAAAAATTCAACAATACTTAATTAGGTCTTTTGTTTGTTTGCCAAATTACTCTGGAACACTATTGCTGTGAGGAACTGAAATGTATGGGAAATTATACCTATCTTGTTAAATTACTAACTGCATTAAGCAGAGAAGCACCACATTTGTCCTGATCTACTGAATTTCCAGCTGAAGAGAATAATAAACATAATTTTCAAGTTAAGTGATTTTAGATGTACTACAGGCCAGAAGCTTCAAGTGTTTATGACAATTCTCATAACAACAACATCAACCACTATAAGTCTCTTCTTGCCAATGGTCATGAAGAATAAAAGTGTTTCCCCTTCCTAAATGTGCAATGCCAGCAATTTCTTTGATGTATTCATATTCAAAAACAAACAAACAAACAAAAAAAACTCATACCAAAACAACACCAAAAAAAATGCAGAAGCAAAAGAATGAATTCCAGATTCCTGAAAATGTTTTTCACGGGTAATAATTTCAAACTGCATTAACAGTTGGAAAATTTGATCATGAAGAAGATTTGGATGTTAATCAATTCAAATTTAGCAAAGATGCTGAATGCTCTACAGTGAGGCAAGAACACAGCTGAGAGGGGATCTCATCAATGCATACAAACATCTTAAGGGCAGGTCTTAAGAGGGTGGGGTCAGATTCTTTTCAGTGCTGTCCAGTGACAGGACAAGGGTCAATGGGCACAGACTGAAACACAGGAAATTCCATCTGAATATAAGGAAATGTTTCCTTAGTGTGAGGGAGACAGAGCAGTGGAAAAGGCTGCCCAGAGAGGCGGTGGAATCTCCTCTGAAGATATTCAAAACCTGCCTGGAAAAAAATACATGCAGCCTGGTGTAGGTGAATCTGCTTTAGCAGGAGGTTGGAGGAGATGATCTCCAGAGGTCCCTCTCAAGCTCAATCAGTCTGTGAAAGCAGGCATTTAGCAACTGCTGAGCTCTGAGACTGCAGCATTGTTTGCAAAGTTACCTGTACAGAGAGGGGAAAATCATATACTATTTTGAAGAAGCAGTGTGTTTACTATCTCCTGGATTATCTGATCTAGTTTTAGTAGAAAGTGAAAAGCACTTAGCCATACTTCATCACAGAACTAAAAGCTTCATGTCTAAGTGCTTCCTTCAAAAAGGAAGTTTTGCAATCCCTGTGCATAATTAGCGTCCACTGAGAGTAGCAGAAATAACAGATCAACTACATGGCTCAATCTATTGTCCACTGAAATCAGGTGAAGAATTTGATTCATATCAAAAGAAACCTTTGAAAAGAAAATAAAAGCCTCACCCATGGTTTTCACAGTTTGTACTATAATTTGGGATTCATAACATTGCTGGATACATTTTGATTTTTGCTGAAGAAGCAAAACTAAGACAGAAAGGCAGTCCTAATGGACTGTGCACTGGGTTGTAGTGCACACATTCTACAACGCCACATAATTCTTAGGACAAATATTTTATATTTTATATTCTATATTTTATATTCTGCAAAACCAAAACAACAAATTCCTAAATTTGAGATTTATAATGCTCATAGGAGCAAGTAAGTATGTCCTTTATGGAATATGCACTCTTTCAGTGGTTCTTTAGATCTTCATTATTTCCAAACTTGAGACATACATTAGGTAAGCTAGATAAGCTCCTGCCTGGTGGTGAGCAGGATTATTAGATTCCAGACATACATCCTTTCAAATACCTTTTAAAAATTATTTTTAGATTCAATATGCAGTCAAGAACCTCTGATTAAACACAGCCTGGGTTTTCTATTTGTTCTCTTGGTGTGTGCAATGTGACAGACAGTGAACAGCCCTAAGATAATTTATGCACTGTAAAATAAAGTCATATTGGAGCTGAACAGAAAAGTAAAACTGAGAGATGTGAATGACAGTAGTTCTAGCTAAAGACTGAGGGTAGCTACATTATATATTTGTTTATTTATTTGGTTAATTATGAGAGGACCACCAGAGCCAGCAAGAAGAACCCACAGAAGAAATGTAGCACAACAGCTGTGCACTGAGACAGATACTTAGAGAGTTTTCTTTAAAATGTGGCATATTCAGAGTTACCCTTACACACTGCAAGGATTTGAATATTGCACTTTGCACTCTTGTCCTGTGTTAGGCACTGATGTGTGTTCCCTCTTCAAGGGTATGTGACATTGCTGGTTCTTGTGGCATCAGTGGGGTCACTTTCCTGCAGTGGTGAATTCTCATTAAGTCTGCAGGGTACTCTCTTTTGAAAAGAACTCTGACCCAATATTAAGCCAGCTATCCAAGTTTCATTGCCAATACCGCATTTGAGCAAATATAGTAACTTCTTTTTCATTATCTTTGCCAATAGTAGTTTTCAAAATGGTAACAATAAACTTCTAAGGTAATATCTAATAACAGAGAAGCATGAATACTCTGTATAAAATTAGGCATGGATGACTGCAGAAAAGACTTGTAAAAAAAAAAATCACAAAAGCTGTTGCTAATGCAGGTATCTTAAACACTTATATTCTTCATAATTCCCGGAAAATGCGAAATTACGAAATTGGTAGTTCTGGCATTTGGAAGTATAGACCTTACAGGTGTTAGCCAAATCCCTAAAGGAATCTGATTTTCCATACTCAAAAAGTGGGAAAGATGAGAAGAAGAAAATCAGCTATGAATAATTTTGGATTCCACATTATTGCCTCAAGAGGCTTTTGTGTTTTGTTTGATTGGTTGGTAGGTTGCTTTTTTTTTAAGGAAAAAATTAGTACCAGCCAAGGATTTTATTCATAAAACATGTTAATGTCTTAGCAAATACCCCAGAAATATATGCAATTATCTTTCATGCTTATTAGAAAATGAAAATTCCATATCAGCTTTCCAAACAGATATGAAAGAAAGCAGTAAACTGCCATAAAGAAACATTTGAGAACAAAACTTTTAAAATCTGATGATTAATCAGTGGTAGATGGGGTGTACAAAGTCTTGGGTTTTATTTTGGTTAACTAGGAACTTGTTGAGCTAATAATTAATTAATAGAATCCAAGAATTTTTTTGTACATGCTTTAGACAGTCACTGTTCTTCTTTCATGGATTTTCACTTTTTCAGGTAAAGATATAAACTAAAACATGATGACAAACTTTTACCTCTTTTGTACATTTAGATTTTGATTCCTATGGCACATAGTTGTTTACACCCCCATAAATCTTTATTACAACTAAAAAGAATAGGTTTTACATGAAAATGAATATATGTGCACAAGAGAACTATCTGAATAATGAAGACAAACATTAGGGCATCATGATGAGAGACTCATGTATACATGAACATTTATGTTTGCAAACAGATTTATAAAAATCACCTGCTAGTGGGATTCAGACAGAAACTTTTCTAATTAAGCTTTTCTAGCAGTAGAAAGCATTTTGCATTTAATTAGGTAAACCTTTATTTTATTAGTAACATCAAAAGTTTCTGTCTAGATCCCACCTTCAGATTAGAAATGTGCTTCCACAGGGACAGAGCAGGGCTGCCATGGGAAGCAATCCCACACTGTAACTTCTTCTGAAGACTGTAAGCAACCATTTTCTGATTAAGCTTTTTCTAGTAAAAAAAGCATTTTGCATTTAATTAGGTGAGCTTTTATTTTATTAGTAACATCAAAGTCTTTTCTGGGAAATGTCTGATTTTTGCAGCTCTTCAAGAGGATAGATGATATAGTTAGAGAACTATTTGCATGGTATTCAGTTGGCATGTGTATCTCTGCTAAACAGTGAGATACTACAGATGAATCTTTGTCCAGTATTGGCAAATTTGTTATTACTGCTGATGGAACAATGGACTGGATCATCATGGAAATATTATTAAGTGAGAATTGGGGTGATTTGTTTAACTGTGGTGCCAAAACATGTTTATGCTGCACATCATTTAAATATATCTCCAGAAATCCTAGAAACACGCCACTTCTAGCGTAAAGGACAACATTTCTGCTATGAACAACAGAACCTGCTTTCATACTACTTGATTTTATGCACATTATAAATAAACTGTTATGGATGACTTCTGTTATGCAACTTGTATGTATTACCACACAGAGCTGAAGAACTTTCTTAAGCCATACACACACCACAGTACCTTGAAAGGTTCTGCAATGCCTGCAATAACAACTTTTTAACTCAAACCCACTAATATTCTTATTTGCTTTTTATATTTTATTCAAACATAGGGAGATAGGAAGCCAGCCACTCTGTATAATGTCTATTTAATAGAACATTTTAAAAGGATTTGTGAAGTTGTTAGCTGTTGCTACTAAATCTCTGGAAGTATTTAAAAATGGATTTTCTAAATCTACAGTCTTACTTTGAGAGGCATTAAAAGAGGGACTGTGAAATAAGCTACCATAGAAACCATCCACACATGTATTCTTAACCAAACTGACTTCAGCTGTTTAATTTTTTTTTCAATAATACAGAACAATTAATAATGAATAAATAGCATGAAGCAATAAAAGGACTTTAGGGCAGATGACTAACAGAAAAATGAGGGGAGTTTATGCTTAAAATAGGCAACTACTTAGTATGTGTGAATGAAAAAAAAAAATCTGTATTTTAAATGTGGCAGCCTTCAGATGTCTATTCTCTCTCCATAGTCTTCAGATTTATGTTCTGATGCACCTATGAACAGTATCTGTCCACAAGGCATGCCAGCAAGACCCAATCCAGAGAACTTCTGAATCAAAAAGTACTTTCAAACCTACAATGGATGATGTCTGGACTTGGGCTTCATATATTCCTGTTCATAACTGTTTCCAATGGCTGTATTCGTTGGCTTTCAGCCCAAAAGTTGATATACACAGCCAAAACCCTGTATCATTCATCGGACTAGACCTTGGTTTGGTAACAAAAAGAAGCTCAGATGTAAGACCAGATATGTTGCAGTCATTTTTACTGAACAAAATTCTTTCAAAGGAGAGAATGAGTGCAGCACTGTGTGCAACACTTCCAGTAGATTCCCAGCTGAAATCCTTGGTAGCCAACTGCTATCCAGACAGCAGAGCAAATGCTCTGCTGAGACACAGGGAATGCTAGTCCCTCAGTAGGGATCCCATCAGTGCTAGACAGGACTTCTTACTGTGGGATGCCACCACATGCTGTGGAGGGCTTTGAGCAGAAGGAGAAGTGACGCTGTGGGACTGCTTCCCATGGCAGCACTGCTCTGTCCCTGTGGAAGCACATTTCTCCTCTAAAGGTTACAGACTGTTGAAGGCTGCACCTCTCGGGGACACTGGCAGAGCAAGCACGTTTTCTTGTCTGCTTCTAGAATAACACAAAACATCTTGTTCCCTCTTTCCTCCTCTTGCTAGTACAGAGAGCAAAAGTAAGATAAACAAAATAATGGTGTGAACTCCTGTGAGAGACTGAAATGTTATGCTTAATAGCTTAAACACTGTTAAAATCACTAAAGGATGGACCTCTGTCCACTGCAAACTGCTCATCTGCGGCTACCAAAGCCAAATCCTTCTCAGAACAGTCTCCTGACTGCAAATGGACTGTGAGTTAAGCCACCTAATGGGAACTTTAGATAAGATAAAACTGATACTATTGTCCAGTTATCTCAAGTCTAAGGAGAAGTAAACAAGCCTGGATGGAGAAGAATGTACCCACAGAGGAAACCTTTCTCAGTAGCTATGCTGAAAACCAGCTCTGGCTGGGTTCAGAGGGAGGAGGCCAAAGCCCCCATTTGCTGAGGCCAGGTTTGCACCCCTGAGGGGTAGGCTCAAAGCCTGCAGTCCAGCATTGTTCTCTTTATAATGGTCTTTGTCCCCTGCTCAGGGTAAAACTGCCCCTGCTCTCCTGGAGAAGGTTTGGTGGGGTGTTACTGGCTCAACTGCACTGAGAGGCAGCTGTTGTGTCTTAGAAGGTGCCACAAACCATCAAGGACCCTGAAGTGTCCCCAGACCCATTCCTGAGGCCTTCCCCCAGATGACTGCACATGATGTAAAAGTGCTGCAACAGATCCAGGGTGTGTTGCAAGGGACAGTGTAAAAGCTTCCCTCCCACATGGGGAAGGCACCTGGGCATGCCCGCCCAACCTGAGCCTATTTTAACCCATGGGACTTTGTGTTTCTTCCCCCACCCCTTATGGATCATGACCATCACTTTGACCAATGGTAAACTACACCTGAACAAACAAGTCTCATTGGGAGCTCTCTGGGTGGTTATCTTTCTCTTTCTTTTTTTTTTCCCTTATACATTTTCATAAGTGATATTTTTATGTTTTCATATTGCTTTATTGCTATAAACAATAATAGCCAAAATGATCACATATGTGCTTTCCATTGCAACCAAACACAACCAAATTGTTCTACAATAAATCATATATAAATATATAAATATATATATATATATATTTACAAACACAGATCATTCAGTGTCATTTCACTCTAGTCCACCCCAAGGGATCTATTAAAAAGAACATGGTTTACCCATGTAATCTGGGTAAAAACCCCTAAAAAACCATTTTTCTTTCTCTTTTTCTTTCACTGTTCCTCACAGAGAATAAAGTTTTCATTGAACTAAGACTTTATGCTGTAAATTCCAAGGAAACTCAGTGGTTTGTTTTTTTTTTTTCTACCAAGTCCAGTTTAAAATAGTAGCAGAGAAAATCCATTCTTTCACATTAGTGAATGCATCATGGAACATTTCTACCATGGTATTCAGAAAAGAAATCTATTATTTTGAAACCAAATTAGTCTTTATATTAAATTACTTCCCTAAAAATATTACTTCCCATAAAATGAAAGTATTTGAAACAGATTTTTACCATATGTTTTTAGGAAAAAAATATTTTCAATTTAACTCACATTAATAAAAATAAAATAAAATAAATTAAAATAAATTAAAATAAAACATTCCTCAACAACAAGTTGAATAAATTATTTATACAGAAGTCCTTATTTTATAGCATACTCACAAACTTAAGAGTGCATATAAACTTAGAAATTACAACTACCTTCAATTTATAAAATGAATTTTAAAACCTTGTTCATTCTTCTTTTGAAGGTAGAAAAAAAAAAATGTTTTGAATTTAACTTAAAAGGCATCAATACAGTGAAACTGAGGAAATAATTTTCAATGTGGGAAGCCCATTGCTATTCTTGTCTCCATTATTTCTGAGGTGTAACTATAGCACTGGTGAAGGTTGTTTCACAAGAACTACATGATTCAACTAATGGAAAAAATCCTTATTCCAGAAAAACATAAATGTTATGTCTGAATTAAGAAGGGCTTGAAACAACCTGAAGGATTTCAGTCCCAGGTATGACCTTGATGTTTTTCTTGTATTTGACAAAGCTTAAAGAAAAGTTGTTAGTGTGTAGCAAGTGTTACTCTGGTTGGATAACAAAAATTGATGCTTTTCATATACAGTGGGGTTTCCTTTTCTGATATGATGAGTTCCAATAATCAACCTTGCAATATTCATTTAAGTAGTCACCAGAGAGCAGTTATTTTAGCTCCAAACAGTTAGCAAAAACTAGCATCTGTTCCTACTGATGATAACTGAGCAAATTAAAAGTACCTATCTCAAACGGAGGCAGATCTAATTACGCTCTTCATATTTTTATATGTAGCAATTAATTATTATTTAGGAATTTGTGCTCTTATAATTTGTATTGAAAAATCAAATTTCCTGAAAAGTGTGGGTCAATGATTCTAGCTCCCCAGCCATCAGAGAACATGAAAAATCTGTATTTTTAGTGATACTCTTTCTTTCCTTTTAAGCATCCAAGGATTTCTGCTTCTTCAAAGTCCAATTCAAGAGCTCTGTATACCTATGTAGAGTACCACTATTGCTTTTTCAGTAATCTCTCTGATCCAAATCCTGACCTGCTGTGGGTTGTTTTTTGTTTACTTGGATGCGTTTTTTTTTTGGCACCACATGCCATTCATAAAGTGGTCTCTTCATCCCAGTATGTAAAAATGCCCCTGCATTCAATAGCTGTAAGATTTGAGATGAATTTAGAACTTCTCAATTTACTTCAAGTGCCCATGGCATGGATAGATTGCCTGCCCCTTAGCTTGCTCTGTGCTTGTCAAATCCATGAATATGTGCTTGCCATGGTATGGCTCAAGTTCAGACACTTCATTTCAAGGAATCATCATGCCAGCCAAGCTTCTCCTTATTTGAGCAGTGGTCAATCTCTCTAGCTGAACAGGTTTTTATCTCAAGTAAGTGTGTGTGGGAGAGTTTTCTCCTTTGGGACACCTTTCAGCATTGTGACCCTTTCCAAGAAAAGGTGGTGACCCCACACTTACACTGCAGGGCTGCCTTGCTGCCATGGGTGTTGTGGTGAACATCAAGACAGGGAGTTTATTTTGGCTCAGGCTCCTTCCTTGTGTTTTTGGAGCAAGTGACATTTGTCACTAAGCTGCTCAAACATGAGTACTGCTGTGCTCACTTGGTACTAGTCAGGATATACTGCTGTATCCAGACTTGCCAAACCTCTGCTAATTTTGCTGCTACAATTATTTCTCCAGGGGAGAACAGCAGTGAACTCTGGAAGGATAAGCCATTGCTGCAGTTTTTATAGGAACAGCAACACATAAACACATCACCATTACCAACATCAACTCTTGTGCCTCTATGCTCAGAAGAAGGCAGGAATAATTTACACCATGGGAAGTGACTTTTCTCCTCATTTACCAACAAGCCTCAGGTTTGCCACTCAGTAGGACTTCTTCCATACAGCTGTTGAGCCAGTTCACAGGGAGCAACATTCAAATAATGAACTTTGTCTGATGGGTTACCAGACTGAACTTCCACTTTGTAGGACTAGTCTACCACAAACAGGCATGGAACTCAAGAAATTATGCAGACAAAACTATCAGCCCATGGGAATCATAGATGTACCACTGCTGAAGCATCTTTGTCAACCATTTGACAAAAATAGGGTAGTATCTTCAGTGGCCAAGTAAATACAGCTCACATAAAGCTGTGAATTTAATGTCTAATCCCCACAGTTTAACACTAAGTTTATAGATTTAATAACTATTTTTCCTTGCTTTAAAAATGTTTGCTTGGTTTTATTTTTGTTTTAAAAGAATGTGTTTTAAAAAAAAATTGAATTCCAACATAAAAGGCTCTCTAAATTAAAAAATAATACATCTAATACCACTTTTTTTAGGTTTTGAAAACCTAGTCAAGAACTAGTGGCTACGTCAGTTGACCTTGAGGAAGAAAAATTATGAGAACCAAGGCCTTTTTTCTTTTAACTATAGTAAACAACTTCTGAAAGTAGAATAAAACAATGGCAGCAATAACAGAGCTTTATGTTTGCTGAACTCCACAGGAAGAAAACTTAAAAGAAGAGAGTTTTCAATACGCTGTGTTTGCTTAAGGCATGAAGCTGTCAAGGGCAGCAAGCATATTTTTATTAAAGTAGTAGATGCATGTGTGTATCTAAATGATACTGGTTGGCTAAATTGCATCTAATAAAGATAATAATTATAAACCAAGTAATGCTATAATTACTGCATAAACCCACCCCCTTGCATATCCACTGAATCTAGTTTTTGTGATAGGTATTGCTTTCACATCAATCTGTATAAGGAACATTGAATTTTAATGACACTTTATGAAGACTAAATATGTAAGAATTATGAGTGCAAATTGGCCTACTTACTATTTAACTCACAGTATTTCTTTTTTTTTTTATCTGTATAGAGAAAATTAAATCACCCCTGATAGGTTCTGTGATTCACAGGAGCTTAAAAAAAAAAAATGGAACTAATGATGATGATCTATGTCCAGAAATCTTGCATTCAAGTACATCTAATGAAACATTTCAACTTGTTGAGACATTATTCAAAATATGTATGCAGTAAAGCATATTCATACCACATACCACCAGAACATAAAAGATTCCTTACAAGTTTTAGTAGCCAACAACATTTTTAATAAGTCATCTTATAAACTTCTGAAGATTTTGGAAACGCTGTATTAATCACTGGAGGGAGTATGTTATATTTCTATCTGAAATAATCTATTAGCTACCTGAAATCTGTATCTCTTTCACAATTTTGTCCTGTCATGTAAACCAAGTTTTAAATAAATACACCCCCATCTCTTGTTTTTTTCGGAGCAGTCCCAAACTGCCACTAGGTAAGAAGGTAAAGGCACAGTACTAGCTGATGAGTTTTTGTTCAGCTACAAATAAAGAACGACCAAGTTAAGTGGGCTCAGCTGATGCAAATCTCCCATAAGAATCAATTCTACAGTTCCTGACATTCTGAAGTATGGTTGTGGAGCTTTTCTTGTGAAATAGCTAAAGGGAAGAACAGAGTTATGAAGAAACTAAAAATATATAACCATACCTGCAACTAGCATAAATAACAGCAATTTCATTGATTTATATCAGCCAAGAAATCGATCTGTGGCTTTAAAAAACTTTATGCAATTGAAATCAAGTTTATAAATCACACATTACAATTTCCTTATACTTTAATATTAATTTAAATCTAAAATTTTGCAATAAATAACAATCTGTCTCTTACTGCTGCTTTTTCTATCATAAAATCCAATAAAGTCAAAGAATTTACTGCAGGTGAATTAGTTCTCTAATATCACAGAGCACCACTGTATCACCTGTTAAACCTTCATGGATTCTTGCGTAGAGTTTTTTGTGGGCTTTTTTTACTTAAAAAAGAATAGGTAAAATGTATGATATTCATAAATGTGCCCTCTAAAATGCAGACAAGATAAAACCCTGATATATTTCAGAATTTGGAAGAAGCAGGAGACTTCACAGGGAAAATGGCAAAAAGATAATACAATTAGTATTGAAGAAGAAATTGGTTTTGTATGGTTGCCTTCTCAATAGAAAATGTGTTTTACTGAGTGCAAGCTCATTTCCCCCAATGAAGAAAAAGCTGAAAGAAAATCTCCTAAGGTGAAATGTAATGGATCCTAAGCTTTTTCAAAAGTACCCTTAGAGGAAGACACAAGAATGGAGAACAAATGTACAGCATCAAGTTCTCTGCTGTCACTCCATGCTTCAATATCCCAGAAAACCTTGTTTTATAGCAATGTGGTTTTATCTTCATTCTTTGGTCCTCTAACCTTGGATGTTGCTATGCAGATGTGTTGGTTTTGATGACAGTCTTGAGTTTATACTGTTGGACATTTTAATAGTAATTATGACTGTCCTAACAATGTAAAACATTGTGACATAAGTGTTCTCTCATTGTTTTTCTTTCTGGAAAGAGCTGAGAGTCACAATGTTGCAAAATCTGAAACATATGTCAATCATACTTAAATTCACTAACTGCATTTTGGTAATAACAAAACAGGTACAGGAAAACTCAATGAATAGTTATATACCAGAAATAAATGTACTATCATTAGAGAACAGAAAGGAAAATACAAGAATTACATACACATTCTTTATCTAATTGATTCCAGACTTCCTGAAGAATTTGTGCTATTGTAAGGACACATTTAAACACACACAAAGCAAATGAACTCATAATATGTTGACTTTGTTACAGCAACTAGGGTATAAAGAAGTAACAGGAATATTAGTGAAATCAGATGCAGGTCCAAAGCATGTATGTTCTAGGACCTCACAATGGAAGAATTTAATTAATATTTCAAATTTTACATTATGGAAGAGTGATTGATGTCTCAAATTATAAAATATTTTTAAAGCAGGAATTCGGTTTAATGAATAATTATGTGCTTCATAAAACTTTTAGTACCATGATCTATCTAGTGGCTAGAAGGTGAGTGTTCATGCACAGAGACTAGATAAAGATGCATAATTTTAATATTGAGGCTAATTAACAATTTGAATTATTATCGTGTAGTAGATTCTGTGTATCTTTAAGGTTATTTTCATAGGAATTGTTTTAATTGTTAAAAATGGTTTAAGAACTCTATCCTTTATGTAACACAGGAGGTCAGACAAGGTGAACATAATGATCCCCTCTGGCTGTGGGACTTATGACTCTATGAATTCAGCATGAAGTTAGTGATGATTTTAGCTACAGAAGTATTAGCACATTCATTTTTGGGTAGTGTACTCCTACTCTTCCTCAAGCTGCCCCTCATCAAAGGCAGGTAACTGGATGAGACAGACACAGAAGCACCAGCTTCCAATAACATGGACAGCATACCTCCATCCATCCAGGGATAAATGATAGTCTCTGGAAGAGATATGACACTTATCTTTGATACTTATATCTCAGGGATTTCCTCTCCCAGAATCTGAAACCTTCTCAGTGCTGTTCAAAAACTGGTGACCAATCTCAGATATTTTACACAATAGACTTCTAACTGTCACTCTCCAGTCACTCTTCCTTCACTTAAAAAAAATATCCACTGCTTCCAACTGAAACTGGATCTACTAATGCAGTAGTTTTATTAAGGACATCCAAGAATGAGCGGGGAATTAATTTTTGCTGCCTAAATTCTCCCCAGATTATTCCAAATACACAGAAAGAAAAAGTAGCGAACACAATCAATTAAAATATTAAGATGGGAAAAAAATTACATCAGAAGTAATCAAGTACTGGAACAGGTATCCCAGAAAGACTGCATATCATTGTAGGTTTTCAAAGTTAGATTACCAAAGTCTTGAGCAACATGATATGCTATCCAAGATTATAACTTTGCAGGTGTTCCAGCTGTAAGTGGAATGTTGGACCAAATGATCTCCAGCGAGGCATTCCATACTTTTGAGATGATCCTGTGATAATGGAGTTTATCAATAAAATAAGTGGCCACTGCTACTCAACTAGAAATTCACAGGAGAGTGCTGCCTTTCTGAATGTGAAGTTCAAATGCACCAACAGCACCAGGCTTTGCTTGAGATTTGTTTTGTACTTTTGAATTTAGAAAAAAATCTGCATTTAGGAGGGAACACTTGTATTCCCTTCAGTTCAAAACTTGAGAGTGTCTAACACAACTCCCAAAACATGTAGCAGTTGTCACTACTAACTATGCCATGTGCCCTAAAGTCCATCCTGAATGTTCAGTTACACTCTGCCTTCTTGTCCTCAGCTGGCCTGCAAACAAAGTGTTAGCTGATGTAAAAATAGAGCCAAAGAATATATTATATTTGGATTATAGTAAGCCAGTAATTTGGAATGAAAAATGGGAAATTCAGTTTTCCATATTTTAAAGAATGATCTGGTTCTTTATGAAAAACAATGTCTATTTGCCTTCTGCTAACAGATGTAGTGCTATAATAAAAAGTGAAACGTTACATAAAAGTAATGGTAGTAACGTTTATTGAACACAGAAACATAAGATATTCAGAATGCTTTTCTAAACCCCCACAGGATCCTGAAGGAACTCACCCTTGTTAATTGGAACTAACAGAAGGGATGTTACTGACACAACAGGCTGTACACAATTGTATAGCTGTATGTTTTCCAAGGAACGGTGATGTTACATGACACTCATAACAAGGAACAGGACACAGATGAACCTGAAATCTTACCCTGTAAAGCCATTTCCCTTGTGCTGTGTCAAAATGATTCAGTTTTGCTGATCAGGGAATACAGAACTAACATAAGCAGCTTTATTGGAATACTATGATTATTTTTCTTTTTAGCAAAATTATTTTATGCTGCCAAAGAAAACTAATGACTGGATTTGTGTTTACCTCATGTGGCACTACAGCACACTGGCATGAAAAGACCTTAGAGGGAATTTTTAATTTCTCTATTTTCCTTAACTTGCATGATGGTACAGATGTGAAGGAGACATAGATTTTCCCATCAGCAACACACTTTCCTTACTTTGCTTTAATTAACAGATTTGAAATTAACTTTTCATTCTCCATGGACTTCTTGATTCTGCAGCTTATTTAACAAGATACTTTGATGAAGAACTTAAGAACGTTTGTAAAAGTTCATTATTGAGAAATCTGTATTTCTGCTAAATAGTTTTGAATGAGATACCCATTATTATATTACTTGTAACAAACTTCTAAAGAGCTGCTTTTGCATAAAGCATATCCTATACATGAAGAGGTACTTTTCAAGTGCACAACATTGGCTTTTTTTGAAATGCTAATATATGGCTATTTTATTTTTAGAAGTGATAGTATTTTTGCTGGCATTTTGTACTGAAGTAAAATAAATATAGTATGGCTAATCCTATAAAATTTAACATCATATTATATTTATTTATTGAATGATTTTTATAGATTGGTTACTAGTGATTGTACTCTTTCTCTTCTGATTGGGAATTATATTCTACTTAGGAGAAAGGAGATATTTTTAATTTCATCTTTCTTTTCATTTCACATTTTAGAGTTTTTAGCTGCATGACACAAAGTGCTATAGAATGATCTTAGTTCACATTGATCATTCAGGCAATGAATAGCAGACAAAAATGTAATTAATAATCATAAACTCTCACACCTGAGATTAAGAATCTTATTTTATATAGGCCATGTTTGTAACTTTTCGAGTTAAATAAAAGCAATAAGGAGAGAATAGAATCTATGTGAAGTACACAGCATAAAGCTACAAGTAAAATCAGAAAGCAGAAAATGGCATGAAGTTGACAAAAGAAGTCCCAGTGCAGGTGATAGGTCATATAAAATATGGACTGTATAGTTAATGTAACTGTATTCTTACCAATGCAATATTGAATGTAAGAAGTAAGTTATCTTAAATATAACACCTAAAATATTTTAACTCCAGAGTCTAGAGGAGTGTAGTTAAAGGAGTATAAGTTTTTCAGCTTTGAAAGGTGAACAATAAAATGCCTCCTTATGCCTGAACTAAAAACTTTTCCTCTACTGCATTTAGAGATACCCAGTGTCCCTCCTTGATATACTGGGCTTTTCATATCATTAGTACTTTTTCCCGTAACATCCATTCCTTCAGAAACATAATTATTATTGATTGTATAAATTTCCTAGGCCAGTTGCAATATGGCCTCCTATATTTGGTAAACATCATGAAGGGAAATCATTGCACCTTCATCCAATAAAATGTACTATTACACCAATTTATGTTGTAGAATCAAGAATATTCCAGACTTCAGATTGTTTAGCAATATACAAAAAGAGGTAAAATTAAATCCAGTTTTTAAATTAGTTTATTTTAAGATAATTTATGGTAAAATGAAAAATGAAATTTAACTTCTGATACTTCAATTTTTTTTATTATTGTTTTCACAATAATTGTTTTCACAATAATTTGCTGCAGTATAAAAAAACTAGACACAAATGCCTTCAATTAAGAGTTCAAATGTGCTCTTAAAAAGTCATCCTACAGTGCAGTTTGACATACAAACCTTGACCTGAAACTAATGCAAGGAAGGAAATTCTGCACATACTGCACCTGTTATGAAATTACTGTCTATTTTCACTGTTTTCTTATAAAAATCTCTCCTTATTTAATACCTATTCTGAAAACTACAAATGCAATGCTCTTCTACACATAAGGAAACAAGAAAACTAAAGCTGCAGAAGAGGAGATGTCTTGTGGCTTTCTTCTCACATGTCCTTGAAAGAACCAACTCTTCACTTAGGAAGAGAATTCAGTCTCCTCTCATTAATGTATTGACTTGTTGCTCCAAATGTGATGCTCTGTGTCCATCCAACAGGTACTGGAATGAGCTCACCCCTATTTATCCAATGTACATTCACTGTGTCTCTCTCATTAGTGAAGGGCTGGCCCAGAGGTGACATCCTCATTTTGGATTAGTGAACCAGTTAGAATGTGCCACCTAGAGCCACCACTGCAGATTTCAGCTGAGCCTGAGAAGTCTGGAAATAAGTACTGAAACAAAGCCTGAAACTAAGTACTCAGAAATCCTTTTTTTTTTTTTTTTTTTTATTTTAAGTCATATTTTGAAAATACAGTCTGTAACAATCACTGATTCAGGGACCTAATCTGTAAAGATAGCACAAATACAGCAAAACTTCAAACTTTACTGGGATATTGCCCCACACTTTGAGTGCACAAATCTAAGCTAAGATTTCAGGTAATCTTTAGGATTTAGGACCTTCACATCTGAAAAATCTTTTGAAACTCTATTCTGTTCTATTGTATTCTACTCTAGTTTTGTTCATCATTATACTATGTCAGTAATGGTGGAAAAATTAATAACTCAGTAATTATTCCCACAGCATGAAAGCGCTGGAATAGATGGAAAAATTATTCAAGCTAAAAATTAACAATAATGCATTCTTGATATTTTCATGCTATCATGCAGTGTTAGAGAAATAATGGGTGAGAGGTAGCAAATACAGGAGCTGGAGTTTCATCATGAGTAAGATCATAAAAACCACCCTTTCAGCTTCAGAAGCATTCTCATATGATTATATGCATTGTGGTGTCCAGTCTGCATCCAACATTTAAGAAATGCATCTTTTTAATTGTCTGTAGTGACTCTGCTCATGTTAATGCAACAGATCAAGTACCACCTGATGTCTAACTGTGCAAATAATTTGGGGCTGGCTAACTTTTGTTCAGATTCCTTCCCCTAAGAATATGTGAGAAAAAACTTAACTCAGAATAACCACGAAGTCTAACAGCAGAGTAAAAGATGTATACTGAGGACAAATGCAATGTTCACGAGACAGGCTAACAATTTTCTAAAGTGCCAAGAGGTGGAAAGGGTGCAACAATTCTTTTTGTGCACTTGTGCAGAACAACCAGAAGAAAGATTCAGGTAATTTTTAGTAAAGCCCAACAGCTGGACTATAGATCTCATCCCCAAAACACCTCAGCATTGTCTGATCACTCCATAGTAGCATATTAATTCATTAAGAATAATTTCAAGAGACAGTTTAGAAGAACATTTCTACTTCTGTCACCCTTTGCAAAGATGTATACAGATTTTTTCATTCTTTATCATCAAGCTGAACATTCCAGGGTCTGGTGAAATTTGCTGATTTTCCATGACAGATTTTATTGCAATATATATATGCACACATACACACACATATGAATATATACTAAATATGCATGTTATAAAAATATGCCTGTAACATATAACAACCTTTCCTTATTCTCAATTAGGCTTAAAAAATAAATTCTGCTGATCTTTTCTGAACTTTTTCCACTGTGTACATGATTGTCTGCTTTCATCAGGTTTGATTTTAAATATTTAATCAATTGAAACATACAGGAATCACCCTGAAGGCAATTCCATTTAGGGACTCTCCATCGAACATGTAAAAACATTTCTCCTGAGACTTTATAAGACTTTGACTGCTCTGAAAATAATTCCACCTGCTCAGGAAAAGGAGGACTTATTTCAGATTCAAAGTCTATGGTCAGTTAGAGCAGCAATAAATACACCAGTTTATAGGCACAAATAGCTCAAACTCCTAAGAATGGAGGTCTTGAGCTTGCTGTAAGGAAGAAAGAGCTCTCATAAAGTAACATTTTAGAGTTCAGGATGTCTTTACATATCCACAAACTATTACAACTGCCTGGTCCTAAATATTTGTGCTACCTGTTCTAATAGACTTGGGCAAACAGCACTACAGAAATGGCAATATACAAAATTCCTTTCTAAATAGTGATGGATAATTAAGACCTTGCAGGTCACGTTGTCTGGGTTAGACTCCTGTTAAGTCTCTGTTCCAGCAACTCTCTTTTACTTATCACAATCCCAGCTGAAAATACCCTTCACCACTAATCCCATTTCTTCACAATCCCCCCTCTTCCCTCTTCTTTCTCACTCAGTTCTTATGGCCTTATTATTTTAATTGGTAAAGCATCTGGGAAATACTGTGCAATAAAGACCATCAACAACTTCGGGGTTTTTACACTTATATTAGTATAGACTTGCAAAAATTTGCATACTCATTTTGAAACAGCCAGTCTGTAATCCTAAAAGTACACAAATATTTCATAAATAGTCTTCAGGGGATGAATAATTGCAGAACATTGATGGATTACTGTAGCATAACAACTAAGTAAAGGCTAACATGATACTGCTAAGAGCAATACCTAGAACATTTACATCAAAATTAACTGAGCAGGCACATATTCAGCTGCATCATTTCTATTGCTGTCTCTTATCCCTTAATAGAGCCTCTGAGACACAAATATCACTCACAGTGGCTCAGATTTCTTGGTAAGCATCTTTTTCATTGGCAGTCTCAGGACCATTTTAGAGACTTGCAGAAGCTCAGCTCTTTAGCTGGCTTCCTATCTTGTGATGCTATTTCCATTTACTTACTACTGACTAAGGATTTACAAATCTATTTAATCTACTTGCTAAAAAGAAGGAAGTAACAATAATGCCATTCCCCCTGCAGAACTAAAGACATTTTCCTAGATGTACTGAAGTGCTGATTCATGCCTTCATATATTGGCCTTATCCTATACAGCAGACATCAGGTTTTTATTTCCTGGAGAGGGAGGAAATCAAACTCACAGTCTGGTATGAATAGATTACATGGTTTGTGGGAACCTATCGCTCTGTAGAAGAATCTGAGAGCTGTGACAGCTTATAAATGATAATGTATAAAGGCCAAATCCACTTCTAATGTAAATCCACTAGGTTCAAAACAACAAAAACTATTTTGTCTATGAATCCTGCTTTCTTTAAATATAAATTACATTTTGCATTTCAGCCAACTGCAGGAAGTCCTCCTGTGGGTTCAGCTCAGTGCTTTCAAAAACATTTGTCTTTCACTGAGATTCAGGGCAGGCCAGATTTTCACCGACAGCAATGTATAGTTGCAAACACCTGACAATATTTTACACTAATTACAGACTGCATCTGCAGACCTCACCAAGAGACACGACAACAAAAACCTTCAAAGCCACTTTTTCCCAAACAGGTGCATGTACCTCTTTAAGTTTAATTCTCAAGCAAGCCCAGTGGTCTTCTGCTCAGAAAACATTGTGTATAAACCACTGCAGAAGAGAAGATACCAGTATCACAGACCTGTGTGCAAGGTGCAAGCTGGGTGTTAAAGAAAGACAGAAATCCTTTGGGGCAGGCTTGACTTCATCTCCCAGAGTCCCATCCCAGACACTGCAGTGACCCAGTCTGGGCTCTGTGATCATAAGGTCTGAAAAGCTTTGGAGCACTTATGTCACTAGTACTTGTCTGTACAGCTTGTGGCTGTGTAGGACTGGGAAAGTATCTCTGAAAAGGTTTCTGAAGGAGAAAGCACTTCAGTTTGAGCTGTGGGGTGACAGTCAAGGTTGCCAGCACTGTGAATTTCTTAACTGGATACTTTCACCTTCTCTTAATGTGAGATGCATGCTGAGAGTGGTCACTGTGGGTCAGATCCCTGCAGAGCAGAGCAGAGAGCACAGGAAACAGAAAGCAGGAAGGATGACTTCCTTCCAGAACTGAACAAATTCCCCTCTTGGACCTCAGCACATGTTGTTATGCCCCAGATGCTGGAACTTAGTTACATTTGCTTCCAATAAGGAAAAGTTAAGATTACAGCAATTCAGGAAATGAATGCAGGTGCAAACACATATTCTGCTTATAGACACAACCTTCTTCTCTGTTGTTCTATAGTTTTTTTCTATTTATCCCACACACTAGGTCTAACAGCTGGAATGTAGGCTGGAAGAAAACACCATCATCCCTCCAGTGCAAAAGGAGATCACACAGCAGCTCAGTGAGACTGCATGGTGAACAAGGACTCTGGGCTCTGGGACTCTTGGCTGAGCCACTGCTGGAGTTTACAGGACACTTTTACAGCTGTTACCTATGGCTAGATGTGTGTTCTTGTACTTGGAATTTTTAAATCTGGATATCTCTTGTCATTATGAAGCTTCTTCTACACAAGTATTACAAGGCTCAGCTCTAAATATCTCCTGTATCAATAATTACAGAATTTTCATTGGCAAAATATTTCATTGTAAAATTGTGTTCTATAAAGTTTATTTCTACCATTTAAGCTTAAAAGACTAGGCCTGATACCCCTAGTAATGTGTTTATTAAGAAAAATAATCAATCACTCTTTATTGTGCTTTTATATATTGGTAGACAATTTTTATGCCTCTCCTCTGTATTTTCCTCCAGTGAACATGGCCAGGTCTAGAACCATCCTTGTTAGTTCCTAATTTTCAAATCCATTCTTTTGTGTAATGCTTCTCTAATTTATACTCCTTCACTCTCTTTTTCCTTTATCCCATAAGGACTGAAGACAATGATAAAGTTCTATGATTCCAACAGTTCAGGGTCAAGACATGGTTTGCAACACTTAGTAGAGTAATTTCAAACAAAATTTGCAATTGCTGATTGCACCATAGATAACTTGGTTTTAATACCCAATTTCTAATATGTCCTTAAAATCATAGAGCTCAGCAAATCAAATGTGCACAGTTCGTGCTCACATTTCTCTTTAATTTAAAGCATAATTCACCTTTTGCCCAAAACCATGTAATAGCAATGCAAGTTTCATACATAATTGACTCTCCTTTTAAAGCAAAGAGTAGGATATTTCTATTACTTCTATTGGAAGTAAACAATATCATACTATATCACCCACAAAGCAGACAAAGGAAAATTACAAATCATCATGCACAAAAGACTTTGATTTCAACTATATTTTTGAAGCATATTTAAAGTATATTTAAAAATATTTGAAGTATATTTTTGAAAAAATCCAACAAATACTCTTATTCAAAATAGTAAAAAAAGAGTTATATACAAAGGTTAGTATTTTAAACAGGTTATACTCATTAGTGCATTTTATTTAAGGGCTTGATTTATGTGCATTTTATAGAGTCTGTAAAATGAAGATCTCTGTATGTTATTTTGTGGTCTTATTTAAATAATTGACTAGGATGACATTTTTAAACGTATCTGCTCCACACACATGTATATATTTTTATAAATTCTGTGACAAAAAGCTCAGCTAAGACTATGTCTAGAGCTCATCAATACCACAACTGAATTTTCTTCTTAAAAAAAGGAAGAAGAAACAAAGAGAATTGTTGCACAATCATAAAGTAACCTGGCAAAAACCAAAGACTTAACTTCTGTTTGTTTTTTAAAGTCCTCAATATAATGGATGTCCTAAGGGAGCAGACAGGACTTTACTATCCATGCAAGCCCACTGATTCCAAACAAAAGGGAAATCTGAACTCAGGATGCACAAAGACAACTCAAATGATCTCATCTGACCAGACAGAATGTCAGACCATGGCTCAGTGTAGATTACTCACAGATTCTGACAAATATTCGAATGTCATTTATTTATTTGTTAATTACTGCTGGATGATTGAAACACAGGGTCACCACCCACTCTAAGATAATAAGACAATAAAATCCATATACAATACAAACTGAGGCTGCAGCTAGAAAATTGCCAGCAATTCTGTCTCTAAAAACAAGTCTGTGCTTACAAAAAACTTGTTTTTCACTAATAATTTAGAGACTAAATACATGAGTGTGCACTTTTACATTTCTGTTGTACTCTTCCGTATCTATTTGTGGAAAAAAATTTGCACAGATGATGTAATATAAATAGGAGAAGTTTGAAAAAGTCTGCACAGAAGTGCAGTGAATACTCGGTATTAGTAGTAATAGATCCCTCAAGAAAATAATACAATTTATCAGATGGTTTCAGTCTCCATAAGATCTTGCACTGGATATGAACATTATCTTTGGATTGAGTTTAAATTAATATCTCCCTATTTTTACCTGTTTTCGTTTCAATCCCATTTAGGTTTGATCCATACTGTTAGTGACAATAAAATAGACCTCACGATTGTTTTTTATAAGTAAATGGAAGAGAGGAACAAATTCAGTCCATTCAGCTGTAGATTCCAATTCCCTAGACATAATTCACCTTGATATGTTTGGAATAATGTACAGGCTGGAAGACCTAAAGTACGGGTAATTATGTTATTCCAATACTCCATATGATTATTTCTGAGTATCCATAACATTCATTACAAACTATGCTCTTACTCTATACCTCATTCAGCAGTCTCTGAGATGGGTTAAGATTTATTCCTTCTATTCACAGAACTGCTATATAAAGACACAGACAGATGAAACGAGCTGCCCAATGTTATTCATTCTCTGAGCAGCTAGAAATAGTCTGAAGCCTGTGGCAGAAATAAAAAGAGAATTTGTGCTTTTGATGAGCAGGTTTTGCACCAGAACTGGAAGGACAGAGATTTCTCAAATTTGATGAGAAGGGGGGGAAGAACAGGAGGTATCAGCTACTTTGTTGATGGGTTATTAATTCTAATTTTAAAAATGTTGGCATTTGTTGCAGTGGAATATTTCTGAAAGATTGTGGTGGAATGGCTGATTTTTTAAAAAGAGATGTTTCTATTAGCAGCAGGACAAGGCAGGCTCTAATGCACTAGTGAACTCAGCATGACAAATAAGCCAATTAAACTCACATCACATATTCCACTTACCCAAACCATGAGCATACAGCCATAATAAATCTAATTATAATGTTATGATGTAACAGTCAAAGACTATTGTTTATATAGGAGGCCAGTGGCCTTCTCCTTTTTCTGTTTTTTTTCTTATTTTTTTTTTTTAGATTTCCCCAATTTCATTTAGGCAACTGTCATTTTACAGCTTTGTTAATAGAACAGAATCTGAGGCTGCTGTCTATTCTCACACACTATATTTCTTTTTGTGGAAGCAGATATATAACTGGAAAAATGAATCTTTTCATTTGTAATCTATCTCATGCATCTTTCTGATATAATCTCCTATAAACATGTTAGTCCTCCTAAATCCAAATGATGGTCCTTCAAATTAAAATTTCAATGATCAAATAAAACTTGCCCACAAATGACAAAGGTAGCACAGAGACACAGCACTGCCTGTTCATATTGCAGAAATTATATTTTAATCTCCTTTGTGAGATTTTCCCAGGAACATTAATAAGGGAAAAGAAAATCTTAGTATTGTCTCTGGAAGTTCCATTCAGGGAACAGAGTGAAAAAATAGTTAAACCAGTGAAGAAATAAGATTTGATTCCTTCAGTTTAAGTAGTGGTACTCAGTATTTCTAGTTCTCTGTTATGAAAAAAGTCTTATTAGAAAAGAAACATGGGTAAGTGTAAGTCAGGATATCATAGTTTGCAAATTTTCACAGCTACAGCCACTAGAGTGTGAATGGCAATTTTTTATTTTTATAGCCAGATGATTGAATAAAGTATATAAAGGTCTTAAGATCATGTTTAAAATTTTCTTTAAAAAAATCTCAACCAAAGATCTCTCCAGTCTCAAGTTTCTCACATGCTCCCATAATATTTCTGGAAGAATGTTGATAAGGTAAGACTAATTTGTTACTTTTTGGTTTTGTTTGTTTGTGTTGTTGGTGATTTGTTTGGGTTTTGTTTGCTTTGTTTTGTTTTTTTACTAAGAGCCATTAGGATGTCATCCTGACTTCATCAAAGAATTACTTATCCCAAGTTAGATTAAACAGAGAAAGCCTCTTTTTAAAAAGAACTAGTGGGTTTTTTGTTGGAGGTTTTTGTTTGTCTGTTTGTTAGGGTTTTTTTATTTTGTTTTGCTTTTCTTTGAAAAGAAACATTTTGAAAGAATAAACAATTCTCTAAAGTACTTTAACTGGAAAACTAAGAAAATCTTAATTACTACAGTAGAAGATTCTTCAACTAGAAAGACAGCTTCATTATAATCAAAGTGCATTGTCAGAACATCACAATTTGAGAAATTGGAACAAATGTGTGGAAATGAGACATTAGGATTTTACTATTTTATTCATTTTAGCTTATGCACTATAATATTATTTTAAGTACTTAATATTGCTATTGAAATATTCCCAAATACAGCTCACAAACCCATAAACTTTGACTATTCAGTCCAACTCGAATGAATGAAAATATCAGTATCTTTAGTTTTACATGTGGAAACTTCAGTGACTTGCTGTGCACTAGCACTAACAAATAATTATCTCTCAGTTTTAACGAATATGTTTTCAGCTCCAACTTATATGTGATTATGTAAAATCCAAATGATCCATTGATTAATTTAATTCATTGAAATGAACACGTACCACCTGCAGATTGCTCCCACCAGATGGGAGGTGGTGTTTGCACAATTCTGATTCAGGGCCCTGCTTTGAGTCCAGCAGGGCTCTGGGTCCAGTAGGACTTTGAGCAGGATTCCTAATGCATTCCCAAAAAACCCGTGAGAAGAGAGCAGTAAGATATATAGCAACAAAGGGGAAGTGCCCTGTCCCTGAAGGAAGCTTTCTGTTGACAGGACATTAACTACCACCACTTTCTTTAAAAACTAATAAGGTGCTGAGTATTGCTCTGTGACAGCTTCTAGCATGACTTAGGCAGGAATTCTTGAACCTGAATCAACTTCACCATTTTCAAACTACGTTTTTCTCAATAGAACATCTTTCCTTCATCAGAGCATTGCATTATGCCCTGATATCACTTAGCCTATGAAGCACATAAGAATGTCTTCATGGTAATAAACACTGTCTGATCTTTCTGTGTCTCCCTCTCCAGGGCTATTTTTCTACACTGACATCCATCCTCGGATACTTGCTTTCATATATCTGAGATTAATGAGGCATTTATATTCAGTTTAGATGCTACGGAAGTTAACATTGTTTCTCTTGTTATGGAACAGAAATGAGCTAATTAGTGACCTTCAGATTTTGGATTAAAAGTAATATTTTTTTGTAATTGGAAAAATAACAGAGCACACAGAGCCAGCAACAAAAAATGTTTAAAGATCAATTGATGTGTAACAAAACTGTAGCACAGTTCTCTAGGAGAAAGGAAAGGAAGGATGGGAAGTAGAGAAACACAGATAGAATTCTGATTGGAGCCATGAAAATAAATTGACCTTTCATGGGTGAATTTGAAAAATAAATGTAAAATAATCCATTTTAACATTGTGTGGATCAAGTACTTATTGTTTATCAAAATTAAATACGTAATTTTGCCTTCTAAGCTTATAACAGTTTTAAAAAATATCACTGTGATAAACTTTTGCTTTCCTTTCAGTAAAAGCATAATTTTGGAATAGAATCCGTTAAACATTTCAGCTAAAATTGTTGATTTTTTCCCTTTTAGGCTAAAAGCTTTCCATGTCATTTCATAAATGGCTAGTTTCAAAATAAGAGGAATCTTTCTATGTAGAACTTCGCCATAGGACAGTTAAAACCAATCAACCAACCAACCAACCAACCCAGAGAAAGAGAAAGCAAAAGAGATAATGAAAGTAAGAGAGAGGGAAAGAAAAAGAAGGGATGAAAGAAAAAGAAGAAAAAGCAAGGAAGAAAGCAAAGAAAGTCAGGAAGGAGAGATGAGAAAGGAGAAAAATATCCATTCCAACTTCTTTTTCAGAGTTTGATGCACCATTTTTTTTTCTGTGCTGTGTAGCATGTGTGAGAACTGCCAAAGTAAGACCTGCAATGTCCAAGGCAGCTTCAGAAGCACTTCTGAAGAATATGTTTTGATTTCCTCTCTTTGGAGAATTGTCTGAGTAAATTTGATGAAGAGCTACAGATTTTAAGTATAATTATTGTGTGGCTTTCTAAATTTCTCTGAATGTGTTAACAGCATTTCCAAGGACAGCATCCTGTTTTTTAAAAAGCTACATAATTTTCTTAACACATTTTTTTTCCTTTTATTTTGCAATATTTTTTCTCAACACTGAAGAGAAAAGCACTTTTATGGTGTAGAAAGTCCCATGTGTAAGAAGTTTTGAATACAAGTTGATCAAAAGTACATCGCCTATGTGCACTGCAGGGATAATAATTTCTTAATCAACAAACAAATGCATAAATCATCTAGTATTACTGAGATTAATTGTGTTAGCTGAGATGTCTATTGCAGCTATAGCACTATCTTAGTCTGACTCAGCCAGGCTGAAAGCCACAAGGATTATTAACCAAAATCTTCAAACCACAAGAATCACAGGCCAAAACTATCCAAACTGTTTGAAAAAGGAAAATTATAGAAGTCTTGGAGAACCTCTGCTGGACCTGATCCCTCTTACAGCCTCTGGGTTTTATTTTGTAGTTTGCTCTGGGTGAGATTGGAGAACAGAAGGTTTGAAGGAGGGAAGTAGCCAAATCTAGGGGGAAATCTTTGGCTCAACCTGCAGATCTGAGCACATACGTGGTTGGGTGTTACTGCCATCTGGAACAGTCACTCCAGCAATCTCTTCTGTGGTCATTGAGCAGCTTTGGGGACAGTCAGCTGGGTGAGGTTAGAGTTATTCTAAAGGAAAGAATTCCAAAAGCAAAGCTTGAAAGCTCAGCCAGGTGCTAATAAAATATAACTGCATAGGCAGGACCAGCTCAGCCTGCACAGAACCAGGGTATATGTACCTTACAATCTGCAGGCTTCTGAGGTCTTGCTTTAGGGCTTCAACTAATAACTCAGAGCTTCCTTCAATGATTTATCACCTTTACATCAATTTCAGTAGACTTGAATGAAAATTTAAATAGTCTGGTATTACAGGAAAAGAGTCAGATGGCATCACACAACTAATTTCTGTCTTCAATAGGCTCTAACAGACTTTTTTCTTCAAGAAACAACTCACTTCAATATTGTTCAACTAATGGCATTTTTTTGGTGACAAATGAGATTAGTATTTTTGTTATAACTGAAATGGGAAAAGATGAATAAATGTGCAGTAATAGTTTAAATGTACTTCAAGGGTGAAAAATCAAAAATCCAGGGCAGAGAGGTCAAGTTTGATGTTGGAGGCTTTCTCTCATATGAAGCCTTTAAAATGAAATTAGGGTGTAATACCTATGAGAAAATGAGAGATTCAGGCAAGAAATAATTGTAGAAGTCTGGGTTTTGTGTCACGTAGTCAGACATGACAGATAATTAAAATGAACACTTCTAGTTTGCAGATCAATGAAGAGTGGGTCTATGAAAATTTGTAGCAAATGGACTTAATCACAGAAAAAGATCCAACAGAGAATCCAACAAGCATGCATGACAAAGACTGACACTGCCTGTCTGAAATGTCTTAAGTATCAGAGAAGTCAAATATTTCAGACTATTCAAACCAATCCACCCTCACTATTTTTTCTATAATTTCAAAGTATCTTTTTCTTATTCCATAGCATTCTAAACACTTTAGTTATTTCTGCCAGTGTTGAGGGAAATACAGGAGATAGATAAATCCAAAGGTCCAGGAACTAATTGAGTTACTTGATTTTAACTTTGAGTTGATGTTACAATTCCAAAATGCCATTGCTTCTCCTTGAGTAACAAGGGCAACACATGCAATTGTGTGCAATATATCCAATAGCTTTCATGGTTTCAAGGAACAGAGTTAGCTCATCTTAAGAAATTAACAGCTTTTAGATGAAAACTGCCAGTGCTTGGATGACACAATAGCTGAAAATCTGGACGTCCCCAGCCTTTTGCTCTGCAAAGAAGAGGAATTGACTTAAGCCATCGGTGTGCTCATTGCTGATGAGTGACAAAATTCCTCCCCACATATGAAATTTCTCAATCACATTCTTGCATCATGATTAAATTCTAATAATATTTAATTTCATTCCCAAGAATATACTTTAAACTTACTTTAATATCCCAGTTCCCTTAATTATCACAGCAAAGTAAAATCTTCTCTCTAACTAGGACTGAAAATAATTTTTTGCTTAAAGGTCAACCATTCTAAGCAGTCTAAAATTTGTGCAATTATTAGACTGTACCATGGTTGGGAGAAGGGAAAAGGGACAGAATCACTGATCCTGATGTGGCATCATTTGAGAAAGTAAAACTGAATCAATATGTTCTAAAAACCCTCATTCAATTTAAACTTAGGGAAAATACTAACTTACACCTCTGCTACATCTAGTCACATACTAAATTTGAAATCACACCTGACAGGTGTCAGAGAAAACCCTGAGCATTTTGTTACTACTCAGTCAGGAGAAACAGAAGATCATCACACTGGATGTGTAGAAACTAAGAAGACATATTTTACACACTTTAATCGAGTAGGTCATTTTGCATGTCAGAACAGCCACATAAAATTGAGAGACTGGATACATGAGAGTGAAATTAGATATATATTTCCATATCTTGACTTCGTTTAGAAGTCTCTTTCCATGTATCTAGTGGACTGTTTGGCTCAGCAAGGAAGTATAAAATCCTAGTACAATATTCAGATGAATGCCTTCTCTCTAAAGAGCTATTACAAACAACCCAAATAATTAATTCAATTATCTCAGCTCTATTTTTTAAAGACAGAAAATAACAGTTTTGTCTACATGTGCTGTAAATGGATTTTGAAGGTAAATGGAGAAAGAAATGGAGAATAAAGAAACTGGTTTAAAGCAGAATTTAAAACCTCATTGTAAGGCTAATCTGTTCTGAGGGGCTCACCAGTGACTCTTAGGGAAGTTTAACTCTGCAAATAAATGGCATGTGGTCTAAAATACCCATTTACATTCCTGATGGCAAATACGAATTCATACTCCTATTATTCTGCACTGAAAGACTCACAAAGGTAGAAAGAAAAACTTTCCACTCTCTAAGTGCTTAACATGCTTTTTTGAGTTCTGGGAAGTGATTAACTCTCACAACTTACTCTCAGGCTTGGTTCTCTCTCCCAGAAGAATCAATACCCTGATGAGTCTGTAATGCAAGGTGTTTGTACAGAGCAGAGCTTTGTTTACTTGGGACCTCACACCATCAGACACTACCCTGCTTCTCCTCAGGCTTCACCAGTCCCAACTAACAGAGTAATTTGAATTCACTGTGAAAAAATATTTTTTTTACAAAAGTATTTACTATATTTTTCTGAAAAAGTATTTTTAAAATATTACATTTAAAAAATATATCCAGTAACAGTACTTTTGCTTACCTTTTTAGACTTTGAAATTTTAAAATCTTCATTTTTGTTACATGAGGAGAATTATCAATCTTTCCTCATAATCTAAATTTATGAATAGTAATGATAAATAGAATAGTCACAGTTGCCTAAATCACAGGACCTGGGACTCTGGGGAAAGAAGTGTTATTTAGCATATTCTTTGAATTTAAAATTTGAGGAAATATATATCTAACCATCTGTTTAGTCTGAAAAAAAGTCACGTGAAATAACAGACTAAAATTCCTTATTCAATGCAGTGCGTGAAATTAAGGCTACATCATTTTTAGAATTAACAACTTGCATATATTAGTGTTTTTGTGCAGTCCATACTTTCACAAAAACTGGACTCTATATTGCTTTTAATTGTTTTGCTGATGATTACATATCATTCCCCATTCTGCCATTAGTCTTTTCTATGTTTAGAACCTGACACTGAATTCAAAATCACTTGTGGCTTAATAGAAGAGTCCAGTATGTGAAATTTGAAAATAGATAAAGTTTTACACAATGTTCCTTTTTTGCTGGATAACCATGTTTTGTCCAAAAAAATGTAGGGCAATGTTCTAACCCCCCTAACCAGAAGAACACCAATTTCAGAGGGCTTCTAGAATAGAAACATTGCTTCAGAAGATACTACACAAGCATGGGCAAGATTCCAAATTAATATCCTCTGGTGTAAATTTCAAATAGGCCCATTGACTTATTCTAACTCCACTGGAGTTTCCTGCTGGAGTGAAACCAGGGTGAGGTCAGAATTTGGCAGTTCATTATTGAATGCAATCCACGTCACATGCTGACTGCTTTCTAAAAGTAACCCTACTGTAATATGGTCAGCAGTGGAGTAAAACAAACACACTGTCTGTCTACTGTAAGCTTTGTGATGGAGCTGGTTTGTAACATCAGACTTAAGATCTGAAGTGAGGCTTAAAGGTGCTTTTGAACATTTGACACCCAGAATAATAATCCCAAATATTCACTTCAATTGCCATTATGCTCTACAGTCCCCAAACAATTAAGAAATATGTTACCAAGCTTTTTCATGTGGTCTCACTATTTTTTTACCGTGAAGTACCTCCCCACCTCCACTACCTATCACCAGAACAAAATCAGATTACAGCAACAGATCAAGGTGATTGCAAAACATCTAATTGCTACCATGATTTACAAACTGACCTAAGTATGAAGCAATGTAGTTAAAGAATTACTTAAGATCAATTAATGCAAAAGGACTACAAGCATTGTTCTGCTGTTTACTAGCTGCTCTATTTTGCCTTGTGTCAAACCCCCATAGTAATCGTCTTTAAAACTAGTAACTAAGGGAAAGAAGTAGCAGAAGGGAAGGAAGCATAAAAGATTTGCACCTGAAATTTCTATGCTACATAATTTATTCCCTTTTTGCTGCAAAAGTGCTATTGAGGGTAATCACCAGGCCAGGACTAGCCAGCATGTCTGGGAAACTAAGTCAGAGAAAGTGTTCCCACACTGCAAGAACTTGGGCCATTGTTAAATGCTCCATTTTTAAGTCATAGTAATAATTGAAACAAGGGCTAAGCCCTGTCTCTGCACTGTTAGAAGTCAGTAATATTTTATTGAAAAAACACACAGTATAAACAATGCCTGCTTTCCCCTTGGAGCCCTCCACAGAATGATACCACATACAGTGTCCAGTGAGTTAACAACGCTTCACAGTGCTTGTCTCCTATTTCCTTTGATTCACTGCAGTTAAGAGTGAAGTTGCACATACCCTTTCACTGATTCTTGGGATACAAGGGCTAAAGCCCAGCAAACACCTTCTTGTGCCTTATTCTTACATATTGTCTGTAGATGACAAAAGGTTTTCCATGCCAAACGTGTTTTACACTAAGACAAATAAAACCCCACCAAGCCAGCATGGACTGTTGGAGAGGGGCTGTCAATATGGCTGTAGGACACTAGTCTCAAATCTGACACAAAGAAACTACCAGCCTTTGGGGAGAGATACAGGACTTTTTCCAACAGTGAAATATTCTGATAGTCATCCTAAAATACTAATTAAACAAGATCTATGATAGTCATAAAGGGATGTTCAAAGTAGCCAGTTTTTCCAGAACTGCAATATTATTTGCATAAGAAGAACAGATGGATTTCTAAAACCAGTATGATGGCTCTTTCTGCACTTCACTGCCCAGATTCTGGCCAGATATATCCTTTTGGCGTGGTTCCTACTACTAAAGCTCAATAGAGAGAGATAAAGGGAGAATAATGGACACTGACTAAACAAGAATTCTCCAATTGATCTGTAGTTATCCATAAGTTCTTTAATATTCTATAGAAGAACTCTTCAGAAAAATACTTTCAAGTACATACACGTAAATAGGTATAGAGCATCTAAGAAGCTGCAGACATGTTAAATGTGAAATTTTGATTCCACACATCATACAAAGTTTGAAATTTTCCACTGAATCTTTGCATGAAAGAAAACATTCCATACATATTCATTAATTCGGAAGCCTTCAAAGTATATCTATTTAGAAATTGTGATTCAATACAAATACTTTAACAGATTGTATTTTATGTATATATCTTTTTATGACATAAGGAACTACATTCAAATGTGGAAAAACTCTGCTCTGGGTAATTTGCATCCTTATGTCCCATTATAGACTTTCCTATTTGGAGTTCCATCTGGTCTTCAATATCCTTCTGAGTTTATTACTTTAATGAGATCATCTTGGGTTTACATACCTATAATTTTATTACTATTTAGAATTAGTGTTGCCTGCTTACCTATCCATAGACTTTTTAGTCTTACCTTCTAAGCATAACAATGAGCAATTCTTGGGTAATGCTGATACAGAATGAACAAAAAGACTGTAAGTGAAATAATCTTGTTTTGAAGAACTCATAATTAGGAAAAAAAGAGTTCATGCCAACCTGTTTCATAACCATTCATACCCAGTCTGGAAAACTGTACTTTAGGGTTTACAACTAAAAATTGCCATTTCTGTCGAATGTACCCCCAGTGTGATCTTTGCCACTGGCTTGTAGTATAACCTTGAGCAAACTAATGTGATGGGAAACTGTTGGAATGTCCAACATGTCAACAGAACACTTTGAAAACCTAAGCATTATAGAGCTACTGTGCATAAATAATTTCAGGAATAATTTAATTCTTCTGCTTTTCCAAATTCAAAGCAATTTGGAATAAAACACTGGCAAGGCATACATCAAGGCAGACAATATCTAGCTGCATTTATGGTTGCATTTGTAAAACAAGAGAAATTACTGAAAGAGTTACAAAATCCACACCACTCTTCCTGGAAGACAGGTCCTATTTTCACTTTCATAATTCTACTAGTTTAATTTCAATCTAAGATTTTACCGTTACACTTCCTTCAGAAAAACTGGTCAGGCACTCTTAAATAATAAGGCAAAGCTTCCAATTTTCAGCCAACATCTGTTCATGGCCAATTTATTCCCATTTAACCTTGTGCCAAGATTGCACTTTCAGTAAAGTACCTTTTACCACCTTTGTGTTTGCACCTTGGAACAAACTGATCATTTATCAGCATACATTTTTTTCTTTGTATCAAGCTCTTTCTCTTTCCTGTCATGAAACTTTCTCTCATTAAGACTGGTAGAACAATATCCTTTTCTGTTCCTAACACAATTCAAATTTGCCTTCTCAAATATTCATTGCCACAACTATGCATAAAATTCTAGACATGGTCACATCCATTTAATTAGTCTGTGCTGTTTAATCCACACTGTTTTATCTCCATCAACATTTCATGTTGATGAATCTCCAAATTACAGCAGAAATATTTAATACAAATCTATGCAATATTTTATTAAAATATTCTTACGTTTCATTTTACTTGTACTCTTCTCTGATATTCCTTTCATCCTTTGTACTGAAAATTCATCTATATTCTGTATTTTACACTAACACCATTGAAGGAATCATTACGTACAATTTGTTCTAATAATGATCCTTGTTAGTTCTATTTATAAAATCCCTTTCAGACCAATAGTGGCCTTTAAACAAAGTGTGCTGTTGTTAGCTAGATTCCCTTATGGTCCACTACCCCATAATTCTTTTATTAATTCTCATTTTCCAATTTACCTAATAATTTCCCATGTGACACCACATTAAGTACTTTCCTGAGATCCTGACATTAAATTTGTTTGTATTAAGTTACTTGTTTTTACTTTTCAGAAGTATCAGTTATCTTAGAAAAAGACAGCCTTAGCATGATCAACCTGAATAAACCCACAATGCATTTCTCATTTAACCACTATATCACTAATTATTCTTTCTTTTCAAAATTTGTTCATACTTTTTTGCATGTACTCTAGGTCAGCTTCCTCTACATTCCAGGCCTTGCTTATATTAAAATTCTTAGCTCTTCATTCCAGCTGACTTCACTAACTAGTTTTCCTAATCTCTCTGTCTTCCCTATTCAAAATTAGAGTGTTTAACTGCAGACCTATTTTGTTTACCTTTTCATTCAAGTTAAAATGAATAAACTCATGAACATTCAGTCTGTTTTCTATAGAAACTTCTGTAGTATTTTGCTTAAAGTAAGTTCAAAGACAATAACTTCTTCATGGGTTGTCAACTATTTGGTGACAAAAGGGGTATAACTGGAGTTTCTTGCTGGTAGTATTGACATGTTATAGCTGGACATTTACCATATTCCATTGTAACCAAAATTGCTGCAGTTTTCATCCCTATATTGCATGGCAGAACTTCTACTCTGTGTTCTGGTCCCTATCTAACTACGCTCATTTTGTTTCCTAAAAAAAAATCGGAATTTTCTCTCCAAACATAGGTACATTTCAGAGCAACTACTGTAAGTATAATAATATTCTGATGCCTGTGGGCATCTCTAAACAATACTGGTATAGGAGGGAATAAGCAACTCTTGAAATAGACATCTTTTTCAAAGAATGTTATAAAGAAATCAATATAAAGTAAACAGTACAGAGTAACTACAAAGTATCATGAGCTTCACAGGAAACTTGATTTTTTCTCTCTTTTCTCAAAAAAAAAAAGATTTCTTATTAAACTCTCATTGAAGTCAGTGAAGGAAGGTTACTGTTTGATAGGATAATTTATCCTTGCTGATAACTTCATTTCAACTGAACAAATAAGCATGTGACACTTGAATCCTTTTTGTTACTGATATTGTAGTGTCATTTCACTAGATTCTTCTCATACAGAATGCATTAAAATGTGGACTGTTACAACTGGATGTACTAAATAACTATTTTGAAACATAGGCTCAAATAATTTTGCTTTCAATAAGCATATTTCTGAAAAATATAGATAGTAACAGCAAATAGGCTACTTTTGTTCTGCTCAGAAAGCCTGTGCCCTAAATCATCATCTGCCACACTGCATCCTTCAGTACATCAGCCTGAAAGGGAACCATCTAGCCAAAAGAACTCCACAATGTCTTTGTTTTCAACAAAAAGCTATCCCAACTCTCTGCAGATGTGCTTCAAGGACTCTTTAGAAGCTGGTTCTTAAGAAAGAATTCCCCGAATTGGATAGGGCTTATTATGGAGTGTACTGAAAAATAAATATGAGATTGTGCGGCTGAATCTTGCAATTAGACAGAATGTTAAAACCTTGTGGAATCTTTGTCAGGTAAGTCAGCTGAGAAATGACTTTATGGAAGAGAGAAATGTGCTTGTGCACCTCGTCCCTCCATCTTGTCTTCTCTGAGGTACAGTCAGGAAGGAGTAAAGATTCAAGATTTCTCCTGGGGAATCTGATGGGGATGTAGTGTCCTCTGTGTTGAGGCCCCCAAGGACCTGTCCCCCTGCTCACCACTCCAGAAACAAGAATACTCTATTTCTAGAGAAAAATCTGCTTGGAAATCCTATGGCCTCACTGATTCACAATATAGCAAATGGAAGGGAGGAAGAAAGGGAAGGGTCCTGGAAAATAATGTACCTGACAATGTATATTCTATCACTTAAAAATTTTCTAGGAAGAAGTGACACTTCCATACATGCCTTTCCAGTTCTCATCCTCTTACAAAGATCTTCAGAGAGAGAACATTTTGTTCCCATTTTTCTTAGTCATAAATAAATAAATAAATAAATAAATAATAATACAAAAATTGCAGTCTTCACTGCAAAAACTGCAAAAAGATGCCTCTTGCTGTATTTAGTAGTTCAGCTTTTCCAAAGAAACTTTGGTTTCCCAGTCCACCATGCAGTGGTTTAAATATTAAATCTAAATAAACTAAGCACAGAATCTAAACTTTAAAGATGATAAGGAAATGTGAGCAATGGCAGTTTTTCAGGAACATTTCCTGAAGCAGCTAAGGTTTATTTTTGGGGAGTGTCATACGGCCAATATATTCAGAATGTCTTCCATTGTTTCAGCACAGATGCAGGGGGACAAAAATGCATCTATGGGTTCACATCATTCAGGATTGCAACGTGAACTGCCAATAGTATTTTATTTGTTACTAGGCACAGGACCAATTATCTGTGTGAACTTGGCAAGGATCCAAGTTCCAAAACAGGTATAATATCTACTTTGAGCAGATTTTAGAAATCCTTAGTGGATAACATTCAAAAGACAAATTCAAAAATAGCTGAAAGGTACTGCATTAGGATCACTGATTTAATTATGTTACTTAGTTGATAGGAAATACTTAGCATGACCTATTAAAATATCTTTGAAAAGTATCTTGCTACTATTAAAAAGAAAAACATACAATAAAAAAAATGCAATATACCTTAAAAAGAAGGAATAATTTCATTCTAGGTAGACCTACTGGCACATGGAATTGCCCATATGTTTTTTTGGTTTTTTCAGAAGATTATCTCTTCTGAATACAGCTTTGTCTTGGACAAATTGTGTGGAATAATGATAAAAGCAAATCTTGGTAAAGAGCTGAATGCTAAAACAGGGGGAAACTATATGAAAAATAGCAACAGAAGTAACAGAGTAGAGAATTGCAGAAGCATGCAGTATGAAAGATGGTATGGGTGAGATAAACTTTTATTCATCTACCATAATGCTGTATTTTATTTACGAAAATTAGACTCTTGAAAGCACAAATTAGTGCTGATAAAGTATCTAGATACAAAACAAATATCTCAAAAAAAAGATTCTGAGAATTTACTTAAAGCCTGTAGCATCAAAGTCTGAGATACTACTTACACCAAGTAAAATATACAATTTGTATTACTTGCCACATAATAATTTTTGTATTAGTATTGAATGCTTTTTATTTTGCAAATGTCACCAAGGACATGAGACTATTCTCAAGAGGAAAGTCTGTACTGATAAGGAATTGATTAGCAGTACAACAATTTCATAATTGCTAGGCCATTTATCTAGTGAACCAAAATAGATCAGCAAACAATACACCTCCCCAAATTGAGTTATTTTATTTTTCAATAAAAAAGTTTCCACTTAATTATTACAGCAACTTTGGATACTCTGTTTTTTGTTGATTTGGTGTTTGCTTGTTTTTTCCCCCCTGCAAAACTAAGAATAATAAACAGTGCCTTGAAAACCACTTTTGAACTCTTAGATAAATTAAGTTTTTCCATTAGTGACTCATGTTTTTCAATAGAAGAAAAATAGGTTGGAAACCTGTTGCTAAGATTATTTTTTATATCAGGGAAATAAATATCTCTTTATATTATCTGTTTATAAAGAAACCTCAGAAATGTGCTCCAGGTACATTACTGCTGTATTTAATTCTAAATAACCTCCTCTACATTTCTCTACCCCCTATCCCCCCACCAAAGCACAACAACAACAACAACAACAACAACAACAACAACTCAGTATTTTGGCTGTTTAAAGAACACACCATTCCCTGCAAGACATCTATGTAAGAATAAGAGCCTTAGGGCAGATTTTAATCTTACCGGTATAAATGAAGTGTCACTTTTTTGACTTCAGCAGATTTACAGTTAACTGTGATCAGAATAAGACCTTAAAAATTCTGGTTTGGACTGGGATGGCCAGCTGCTGCAGTTCTCCATGCATATAAAGTTTGAGCACTAGCACAGGTGGCCCAGGGAGGCTGTGGAGTCTTTATCCTTGGAGAAAGTCAAAGGCATCAGCCAACTTGGCTGGTCCTGCTTGAGCAGAGGGGTTGGATCAGATGACCTCTAAAGGTCCCCTCCAAATTCTGATTCTGTAATATCTTCTCCTGGATTTCCTGCTCTGTCAGTGCTATTCTGTAATTACAGACAGATTTAAAGTGATTTCACTACTTAGCCCAAATGGAAATGCTTAAAAGGGAAAGGCTCATATTGGTTTCCCATCAACAGGAAAGGAAAGAGTGCACTGGAAATCACACTGGGGTGTGAGGCCCAATCCAGAAGGCTGGAAGAACTAATGGCATTGAAAGAGTGAATGTGGACTAAAACAGACAGGGGTATCCATATCTGGGGTAGACTTGGTGGGAATGCAGAATAAACATCCAGATCAAATAAGATTTTTATACTCTGTCTCCAAGTTAAACAACTTGTTTATTTCTTTTCTCCAAGCAGCAGAGCTATGTACTGGTCCATGCTAATTCCCCATAGGAGCTAATATTTCCTGTCAGTTGTGCCTTAAAATGAGGAATAGCTCTTAATGACAGTTCCTGTTAGCCAATGCTGCAGTACAGACTGTTGTATTGAACCCACAGAAGTAAAGGAAAAGCTTTAGAGATCTGTCATTTCTTCAACACTTTTTTGCCCCTGCTTACATCCTGCCATTTAGCAATCCTCCTCTTCTAAGGAGCAGCTCAAATGTGGCCTTGGTCACTGCTGTCCTTGTTAGCACGTGGACAAAATGTCTGGCTGATCTGGGGGCAGAATGGCAGAATTGAGGGATCTAAACCCCAGAATTTTAGGTGGTAAAGGTCCTTTCATAGGTGGGTAAAGCAAAATAATGCTGATAAATGTAAATCTACATCTCAGAGAAAAAGACACGTCAGAAAAGGTTTTCAAAATACTGTCTCCCATAATTAAGGTATGGTAAAAGGAGCTACATGTAAACATTAAAATTCACAAGACATATCTCACCCTGCCCCTTGGTCCAATTCAACTAGCTGTGTAGAGGAAAGAAAAAGGAAAAAAGAAGGGAGAGAATTAATCAAAGAAACTCAGAAAAGTGAGGACATTCCCATAAGCTTCTGCTTTTATGCCTGGAGACACCTTCTCAACCATTCATCCATCCACGTGTTAAAAGAATTTTCTTTAATGCTTTGCTATTTACAATCAGCTTTTCTATCATAATTTGGGTTTTTTACTTGTTTGTTTTCCCAGCAGGAAACCACAGCAAGGTTTATGCTGGTCTTACAATTGACCTCCCCACTTTGAACATGCCCAGACAACAGGAAACTGGTTTCTTTGGAAACAGGAGCTATGTGAAATCCTTTAGTATTTGTATTCATTTCAAGCTGTTCACACATATGTAATAATAAGGCGCCAGGCCTTTAGCACGTGATTCAACTTCTCCAGGCAAGGTAATTAAGGGGAACACAACAGTGATACCCCTGGCTGGTAAAACAAATTGGTGCAATTTGAATAGGAACAAAACAAAAATCCCATCATCTAAACGACTTTTTCTATGTATGAGGGCTCTTAGTGGTCATAACAATACAGAAAGCATCAGAAACAATCTGGGTGACATTTGCACTGTGTACCGTGGAGATGTTACATCAACTTTCTGATGTTATAGAGGCAGCATGGCCACATATATTGAAAGCTGATTTATGGAGAACAACACATTAGTCTTTACGGACTAATAAAGCTAGCTTTAAAATATTCAGGCCAAACAGAAGACTTCCTAATTTACCATTAATTCTGTTTTTGACTTTGAAAGACTGCAGCTGGACACTAACAGTCTGTCTTGCATAAAGCTGAGATAGGGGAAGGTGATACCAGTACTTGCAGTCCACTTTGTGCTCTGAAAGCAATTACTAGTCTCAAAATTGTCATGTCAGAAGAAACACATACCAGTTTCCCAGGCACTGACATTCACAGGGTGGTATTAATATAAATCTCAGCTTAAGGGACTTTAAGACAAAGTATAGGACTGTGAATAGCAGTGACTGAGGAATCAGCACAAGAATATTGCTCCTGCTTCAATTGCTGCTGGAACTATAACCTTTAACAAAGTTGTGGGCAGAAAGCAAAGATAGAAACATCTTATTTTGTGTCTCCTAAATTTACCCCATCCCCATATCTCAGAGCTCAGTTTCCTCACTTTCTCAGAATTTTTCAGCAGATAGCAAGTTTTCTGGCTTTGCTGACATTTCCCACAGAATTCCATGACATTTGGATGTGCATAAATCGAATTGTTCCTGAATTGTCTTTGATCAAGAATGTGTAGAGATTCTTCACAGTGCCTTCACAGTTACATTAGAACAGCAGGACTAGGCACAGCAGATAAGAAAGAAATGCTGACATCCTTCCCCATGCTTTCCCATTGAGGGATTCCAGGAGGGAAGGAAAGTTAAAAGATTTTGAATACACCTGGCAGAAATAATCATATTTCAATCAGTGAAGACAAAACCCAAAACATTTAGTGATGAGATATTCTGATGACAGAATTGGATTTTATGAGGAAGTTGCAATTGTTTAGGTACTGAGATACAAGGGTAGAGAGGGACAACAACTAAGAAGAAAACAGGAAAACAATCAGTTATGTCCACACATCTGATACAGAGAAGCAGACATTATTCCGACACACACATACATTCATGCTAATATTGATATAAAAAGTGGTAAACAACCATGGTTCTAAATTCTCAGGTGAATACTGCTTAAGAAGAATGAACTTATTTTCTAGTAGTACTGCCTGAGTTTCTATTTCAGGGTAGAATTCTGCAATACATGAAACCTTCAGAAAAATAGTAAAGGGACACTGACATAAGAATGCCTGGCAAGAGGAAACAACCAGTCATCTCAATAAGAAAAAAAAAATCAGTTCTATTTAGCTTTGTTTGCTAGCTCCTCTAAGCATATTAGCATCTCTTGATGAACCAGAGTGAAATCTGCTGTAGACCTAAAAGTATGCATATTTTTTAATTTTTAAAAGAGTATGCATTTGTCTAATTAAAATATATTCAAAAGATTCTTGAGCTTTTGAGGTAAAAGCAAGGCAGTTACCTTACTGAAGTAGAAAAGATTAGAACTAGGATAACAGTTGGCAAGACTACTGGTTTAGAGTGATATTTTCTTGAGCCATGGCCAGATTACAGACTGTTTTAGCATTGCCAGTAGGTTGCCAACATTGAAGGAGGTGTTGACAATCACAGCTGATTGGAGTCTCAGTTACTTTTCACCATTTTTTCATTAACTAAGGAAGCCATGTAATCACTGGCAACTGGCAGTTTCTCCACTGCTTTCAGGGTATATGTTTGCAAAATGTCTCAATTTTGACAAAGCACAGGTACAAATCTGAAATGAGACAATGGCTTGGGGACTCAAAAAAGCTAATGACAACTGGGCAAGGAAATCAGGTATATCTACTGAAAAAAAGCACTGCTCTATTACAAATCTACCTGTGAGCTACTGTGGTGTGGCTACCACAGATAATAGGTACCACAGAACAGAAAGTTCTGCCACTCTGGCTGTTCTTAGAGACAGGTTTTATTTGGGACAGTGAAAAAATCCTTTCTTGCCAAGACAAAAGGCAGAGCATTAAATCCTACTGAAAAATCTCTTCACCTGATTTCCTCCATCATAAAAAAAAATTAAAATCTTGCTACCACAAAGGATCCTTAAAAGTACCAGGAAAGAGTTGGAGGTGTCCAAAACCAGTCATGGTACAGGTCTGAGAAAGAGAGAAACCTCAGTAACTAATGGTGCCTTTTCTTGATTTGGTGACAGAACTGTAAACTCCAGTGGGGTGGCAGACATTTTATACCAAAATGTGCCTATAGCTTGAGCCTTTATTGTTGCCAGTGTGACTACATCTAGGGGGGTTCTCTCAGGCAGCCACAGGGAAAGGATCATGACAGCATTTTTCCACTATATCTTTCCTGATGAAAGGACTCCAGATTTTCTTCAAGAGAAGAGGGCCTTCAGTCAGACCAACTCCTACCAAAAGAGAAATTGCTTATGTTCTCAAATCCAGTTGTCTCCTGCTGGAGTTCACCCTGCCAAATAACCCTGAATATCAAGTGATCAAGCTTCCAGATGAAACCTAGCAAGTTTTTGACCCTTATATTGGAAGCTCATTTCAGATCCTCATTCTTTGAATAATTAAAACCATCTTCAAATCCTTTTAATCCTCTGACTAAATTTCATTCTTCGTAAGTGTCAGCAGCAGCTCCCGATCAGTGCTTAGATGAGCCAAGAATTCAAGGAGCATGATACTTCAAACACAATTACCTGGAAAAAAAATCTTGATGAGAGCAAAGCTGGAGTATTTCCTTTGCTTTAAGGACATACTAGTTAGTAGGGGATAATCCATGCCATAGGTGTTCACCAAATACTATTTTATACTATGCACTTCACTCCCTGGTTCATTTTCTTCTACTTATAAGACCTGTCTTCCCTAATTCATTCAGTCTTCTCCTTTAAAGCCTGTTAATTTTATAAGCAGAATTTTATTAGTGTACTCCTGTCAATAAATGGGAAGGTTGACTTGTCTTTGAACAATGATTGCTTGACATTAATGACAATATGTACTGGTTTTTATCTTCTTCTTTGTTTCAGATGGAACCATAGTTTACCATTATGGTCCAGAATATTCTAAGAATTATGCTTTGCACACCTTTTATTAATGAGCTCTCATTTTTGAGGATTTAGGAGCTAAATCCAGGAAGACATTAAGAGACAAAGCCCAAGAAGGGTGGGGCACATATGGCAAACATGAATAGAGTCTTGAGTTATGGGGAACTGCAACACATAGAAGATAATTCTCATTGTTTTAGACAATGATTGGAAAGCAACATGAACTGAAAGATCCTAATTGAGTGCTACTACAAAGAAATGTAATCTTTAAATTTTAAGCCTCTGGGTGACTTTATCCACAGTAAATCAAACAAAAAATCTAATGACAAAGAAGAAATAATTAGTTTTTAATAACACATTCAGCAGTTAAATAGGATGCAATGACAACACCTCATGTGCAAAAGTCTGTATCAGCACACAGATTCTGCTCATACAAGATGTTTTATGAATAGAGCTTAAAAAAGATCATTATTAAATCATAGAGCTCTGAAGAAGGCAGAATATGACATTTTTTTTTCATTATTGCTTGTGTTTCTGAAATAAAAATGTTCATACATGTCCAGAGAGATATGGACTTGGATTATTTAATTTCTCCAAAAGTATCATCCTTGAATTTATTCTCTGTACCTATAGTATCCTTCTGAAAATACATGGAGTATATTCTTTTATGTTATCTAAGAGTACATGAAGTCTTTGAAATTTAGTGGAATGGGTATCATTAAAACATGTGTCCTTGAAATGTGATCAGGAGGTAGAAATGGATAATTTAAAAAAATAATCAAAGATTCTATATCTTTGTATGACATTTCTTCTCATAAAAATCAAGACTGAATTAATTCTGCAGTAGCAACTATGCCTGATGTTTCCAGTATTATTTGTTCTCAGATTACTGAATTTGTGAGATTTTAATACTCAATAACAAGAGAGACATTTCTACTGTACACCCCAAGAACTCCACATGCAAAATAAAATAACTACAGAACAAGACGTTTTGAAAATGAAAGCCAGGGTGAGATTTGCCATATATTCATTTTCATGATAGAAATTTGTTGAGAAATTTGCAATTGTTCTGAGAAATGCAGCTGTGCTTTGAAACAGAAGTCTGCCACTGATTCCTGCAGTATTGATGACTGGCAAAATGTCAGAAGCTTTCATGCATTCTCCCATGTTTGATCCTGATGCAAATGTTTAATTCTGCAGCCCTTGAATAGCCACAATGCTTTAATGGTGTATGTAGAGTCAAGCTCATGGATGGATCCTTGTGGGATTGCATATTTTTGTGCTATTGATATTTCATCTGAAACATGGAGATGTTAGCTGCCAGCTTTGCAGTGTTCCCAGGGTGGCCATACTAATATTAGTTTGCATATTTGAACTTGCAATGTAGCTATGGCAAAAAAAAACCTAACAGCAAACAATCTCAGCAAGGAATTAAAGCTACAGTCCTGTGCAGCAAACACTGTCCAGCAGCTTTATAAATTTTAGTCTAGGTAACAAAATCCTCTACTTATTAAATCTCAACAAAACACTAGACCATTACTTATCTGTTCTTTCTTTTACTTTTCCACTCATTTGACAGTATATATCAGAACTCCCTGCAAAAATTAAAAGCAAACAATTTTGTTTTCTTAATCAAGAGAAATACTATAAAACAGACCTTCACAGGCAGAAATATAGGTAGAAATTATTTAGATTTTTTAAATTGCCTTAATAGCTATCAGCAATTATAAAATCAGACATTTAAGATTCAGAATCAAAATATAGTGTAAATATGGCATAATATAGAACAGATTTCAATTTATTTCGTTATTAATAATTTCCTTTTCTTATTTATCTTCTTTAGCTGGATTTTGCTCAGAAGCCTTCATAAGCACCTCATTGGCAATTCCAGCAGAAGTTTCATGAATCCTCCAGTCAAGGCTTGAGCTGGTCACTGGCAGCCATTCAGTTCACCTTTAAAGTCTGAGGCATGTACAGCAAACCCACCCAAAGCTCAGAGGGTGTCTGGAGAAAGCTAACTACCCATCTTCCAGGCTGATTTCCAGTGGAGAACCTGTATTTCCTGTAATTCTCCCCCAAAGCTCACAGCACTGGTGCTGCTGCACCGCGCTGCCTCCCTGAAATGAATGAGCTCTGTTCCTGATAATTATGCAGCCCTTCAATCCACTCACTCCTAACTTTCCACTGTGCTATATTTGACATAAAATGTTTAATCAGGTTCATTTATCATGACTGGAACAGCCTGACTCATTCCCCATTTATAATTAGAAAGTATTTCATCTAATAAATGTTGAGTGCTCTCAGCTACCAAAGTCAGTGAATGAAGAGTTTGCTCACCACCATGCAAGACTGAGGGTACATAAACCTCTTTTATACTGAATTACAAGATACCCAGATTTCATCAGAAATTTTTCAAAATTTGAGGTAGTAAAATTTTACTTAGGTTCTATGTAGAAGGCCCCTGCCTGGAAATATGGAGGTAGAAGGTTACTTGCTGACCATTCTGCCTTGGTCAGTCTCTATGTAAAATGGTGGCAGTGAGGGCTTTCTTCCTTTGTTAAGTATCTCCAGGGAAGCCTAATTACTCACTCTATATCTGTAGAATATTTAATAACAATTTTTTTCCTAAGCAGCTAATATCTTGAACTCATAAGAAGAAAACTGTAAAAATAAATTTTATGAAAACTTAACTTAAAAGAACAAATTAAAAATACCCAACCTGTGGCCCAAAGGTCAAAATAAAACAATGAGAGATTTAAATGTTTGAAGGTATTAAGGTAGACTCGTAGAAATCTACCCTCTTTATGTCTGCAGTCTAAGGCCACTTTGCATTTTTTGTACTTTTTATGGCTCAGTGTTTGCCCTATATAATAAAACTGAGCAGTGCTGATTGCTTTAACCCAACTGAAAAAAGGTAGATCATAAACCATTGCCAATTAATTTAAACACTGCATGGTCAGCCTTGAAAAAACATGCCATGATTCCCTAAAATGGAGAATACTCATCAGTTCCCATTGTAAAATAAGAGAAAGAGAACTAGAGTGGAAAAAGAAAAGCATAAAAGAATAATGCAAGGAACAATGGGTGAATAATAATGAATAAAATGTCCCCACTGCTGTATTCTCTCTGCCTGAAGGCCTTAAGTGGGGATGGAAAGAACTTGAAATGCATGTGTGAAATTTTGAAGCTGTGTAAATTAGAATTTGACAGCTAAAGCTGGCTAAATGAGCTGAACTTCTATGCTGGTAGGTATTTAACATATATAGGGCCATAACTTTAGCAATGAATCTTATAAAACAGGAAATAATCGGTAAGAATTCATATAATGAAAAGATAAATTTATAGAATATGAATACCTAGGAAGATAATAAAAATGAAGTACATATGCTAGGAGGGAAAATTCTTCCTGCTAAGACATTCATTTCTTGGATACTTTTAAGGAGTTTAGTCCCTGGAATATTATTGCTTTAATAAATACCAATTCATTATTTAACTTTTGTATTTGACCTAACTTAATGCATCAGTTAAATGCTTAAAGATAGGTAGGATGAATATAGGCCATATTACTTCAGATTTCAAAACATATTAAGTTTAAAATAAATAATATAAATATGTTGTTATAAAAAGAGCACTGATCTTCATAGAATCATACAATACTTTGGGTCAGAAGGAATGTTTAAATGTCATCTAGTCCTCTGCACAATATCCAGGGACATCTTCAACTAGATCAGGTGCTCAGAGCCCTGTCCAACTTGGCCTGGAATGTTTCCAGCAGTGGGACATCAACCACCTCTCAGGAAAAACTGAGCCAGTGTTTCACCACCCTCATTGTAAAACAGCTCTTCCTTTTCTCAAATCTGAATCTACCTTATTTCAGTTTAAAATCATTAACCCTTGTCCTATCACAAGAGGCTCTGCTAAAATGTCTGTCCCCATCCTTCTAGTAAGCCTCCTTGCTGTGGTTTCACCCCAGGTGGCAACTAAGTACCACATAGCTATTGATTCACTTCCCCCCAGCCCCCCCACAGTGGGATGGGGATGAGAATCAGAAGAAGGTAGCACCCATGGGTTGAGATAAAAAAAAGTTTAATAACTGAAATAAATCAAAATATAGTAATAGAAGTGTCAATAGTAATAGTAATGAAAAGAGACATAAAACCAGAGAGAAGAACAAAACCTAAGAAAAACAAGTGACACGCAGATGAGATTATCCCCTTTCAGCCAACTCCACACAGTTTATATGCTGTGCATGGTATGGTATGGTGTAGTTCTGTGGTATAGGATATCCCTTTGGCCAGTTGGGGTCAGCTGTCCTGGCCATGCTCTCTCTGAGCTTCTTGTGCACCTGCACACTGGCACAGCCTGAGAAATTGAAAAGTCCTTGACTTAGAACAAACAGTACTGACCAACAACTAAACCATCAGTGTGTTATCAAAATTATTCTCATACTAAATGTCAGACACAGCACTGTGACAGCTACTAGGCAGAAAATTAACTATTCCACCCAAAATTAAGACATCAGTGTTGAAATGGCACAATAAGGTCTCCATGGAGCCTTCTCTTCTCCAGGGGAATCAGCCACGACAGTGTCAGCCTGTCCTCATAGGAGAGGTGCTCCAGACCCCTGATCCTTTTTGTGGCCTTTCTCTGGAACACCGAAAAGTGTGTGGGGGAGTGAATTTTGACCCATTCCAAAAGGTCCATGTCTTTCCTGTGCCCAAGACTCCAGAGCTGGGTGCAGCACTCCAGATAGAGTTGTACCAGGGTGGAGCATGGGGCAGAATCCCCTCCCTCCACCTGCTGCCCACACCACTTTTGATGCAGCCCAAGACAGGGTTGGCTTTCTGGGCTGTGAGTTCACATCACTGCCTCATGTCCCCCTTTCAATCCACCAGCCCCCCCCCAAGTCTTTCTCTATAGGGCTGCTCTCATCCCTTCACCCCCCACCCTGTATTGGTACCAGGAGTTGCCCTGATCCAGGTGCAGCACCAGCACTCAGCATTGTTCAACACTGCAAAGTTCCCATGGGCCATTCCTTAAGGAATGTCCAAGTGCCTCTGAGTGGCATCTCTTCCTTCAGGCTTGTTAACAGTACCACTCAGCTTGGTGCCATTTGAAAACTTCTATTTCATTGGTGAAGATATTTAATGTACTGGTGCCAACGTAGACTCCTGAGGGGCACCACTTGTCACTGATCTCCATTGGGACATGGAGCCATTGACCACTACCCACTGGATACAACCATCCAACCATTTCCACTGAACTTTGCCAGTCCATATCCCTCCAATTTAGAGAGAAGGATGTGGAGGACTGTGTCAAAGGCCTTAGAGAAGTCTAGATAGAATAGACAGCTCTTCCCTTGCTCACTGATGTAGTTAGTTTGTAGATATTATTTAAGTCTGCTATTCAGCCAATGTATTTTATAAATTTAATGCAATATTATATAGTTATTTTCACTGACTGGTATTCTGACAAGGCAATTATACCCTGCTCTTAAGTTGATGCAGTTATATGTCCCCTACTTTAACTGACTGTCTGACCATAATAACTTCTTCCCCACCCATGGCTTCTTACAGATTCCTGATCTTCACTTCAAAAGATCCATGTTTCATTATTGCCTTCACCCAGAAGAATTTTCTATCCATTTCTGACCTCACTTCTCCCACTTTTTTTTCCCTTTGCTTTTTTCCAACTATTATGCATTGAACACATTTCCTGCCCTCCCTCACTGCTGGCCCTTGTCTCACCAAAGTCAGACAAATCTCTTTTCTAATTCTAAGTACAAATCTTTCATGCCTATTGCACTGAATTCAGGAGGCAAAGAACAGAATTAAAACCCCACAGCTAGACAGGTTTTGGTGTCTGCCAACCACTGTGCTACTTCCCAGCTCAGTGCTGCCCAGTGTTTGAACAGTGATTTCCATAAGTGACACCACCCCGAAGGGCCAGCTTAATCTAACTCAACACATTCTAGGGAATGCAGGAATGCACAGCTGTTCCCAGGCTCTGCAGTGCTGCCCTGCCCTGCTGTCCTGGGAGGGTCAGTAAAGATGGAGACCTAGAAGTGTTCTTTCTGCCATCCCAAATCTTCTAACACAGAGTAAAACACAATAAAAACTTGTCTCTATATGCTGCATACAGTTGCTGCAAAGCAGATTATTTAAGAAGAGTATAGAATAGTTATCTAAATATTTCATTTTAGTAGAGTAAAATAACCCATACAATTCATAATTAATACAACTATGAATTATATACTGTAGGTCATTTCAGTTGACAAAGAAGATTTTAAATAATTCAAGACAACAAATCTATGTATAGCCACTAGAACACACAATTAGCCCTTCATTTAAATGTATTGCTCAGCCTTATAAAGCTATGCAAAACATTTGTAAAGAAGTGGAAGTATAAAAACTTGCATATTTTCCTTTGCAATGAGCACCAAACAAGCAGAGACTAGAATTATAAGCGAGAGCAGTGACATATTCTAGTGGATTTGTCATCAGGAGATAACGCAATGTCATTAACTCATCTCATTTCAGATTTTAGCAACTGCACGTGATGGTAGGTAACACAAGCTGCTTCAAGATATCAGAAAAAGAATCCTGAAGGAACAAAAGAATTTTCAAGACTATGGCTCACAGGTATATCTCAACCATGGTCAGTGATGTCTGTTTTAACTTTGTTGGATTTCATGTTTAATGAGCATCATATTAAAGAATGAGTAACTTGACTCACTAAGTTCTCTTAGTGCTATTGAGAATGAATAGGATTAACTGAATCCCATTATTTTTGTATAATAAATATGCATCAGGAGGAAAGAATGCTGATTTCTAAGTGTAGACACTCAAAACTGTCAGAATTACAACAAAACTTGACAAAAAATACTGCCTTTCATACAGCGTACAAAATCTCTCCTTTAGGTTGCATCTAATAAAAGCAGTTCTGACAAACATTTAAGGAAAAGAATAACTGAATTCATACATATTCTCACTAAAATCAATAGCATTAAGCACAGGTAAAAATCTGCTCTTCACACAATAAAATTAAAGATAATTTCCTCCTTAGTATTTGCCTTAATGGCATTATTATTCATTTAACATAAGTAGTACAACACACTGACCATAAATACATTTATAATATTGATTAAAATTTAAGCTACTATAAATGTTCTCCATAGAAATTTGTAACAATTTGCAGCAGCTAAAGACCTTCCTCACTGATATGTCTACTATATGTTTATTTCTGTCTCTTAAATAATGTAAGCAATTATGTACTTAATCCAATGTACTGGAATGACTTGCAGAAATTGTAGTCTGCTGGATCCCAGTTCAGTTCAGTTTAATATATGATAAATATAGGTTCTATAAATTTCTTTACTTACTGTGTAAATGTATTAAAATCAGCTATTAGAAAATAAAGGTTGGTGGCATCAAAAGTCAAAAAGAAACCAGATATCGCTGTCTTTGTCTGTGTTTTCAAACAGAAAACTCCCATGTGGAAGATTCTGCTGACTCCCAGATGAGGTTCAGTGATAAAGTAAATCCAGCTTTAGGGTTCCTAGTACCAGATCAAAGGTGCCATAACCATATGACACAGAGTACTGATCCTGTTCTAACACACATTTTCATTTCAAACATGTCAAAATATTTTTGAGAGCTTAATTATAATGGGAGGCACTTTTTTCCCCCTCAGGTTAGGTACTGGCAGTCGGGGTGTTTTTCTGCAAGTCTAACCTGTTTTAAAAGCAGCATAAACTCAGTAGAGCTTGCTCTTGCTGTATCAGCATAAATGCAGTTGTGTAGCTTCTCTGGATCAAATATGAGTTGTCAAATGACCTGAGAAAGCACAAATCTGACAGCAGGAAGCAAGTGACTCTTCTTGAAAGCCCTCTTGAACCAGCTTAAATGTGGACTTGAGCCTTCCCAATCATCTCCACTGAGTTACTGACACCAACTACCAGCAGGCTGACATCTCACTGCATAAACAATGGTCAGCCTTAAAAGGATCCCATAAACAAAAAGTAGTTTCCAAAAATTAGTTTAAGCCACCATTTTGAAAAAATGTCACCAATTCGGCATGATTGGAAAAACATGGGATTTGGAAATTTTACCAGATTATAACAGATTGTCCATATTTAAATATAAACACAGGTTTTCAGACAGCTGAACTTGTACGTAGGAATTAAATTGAACCTTGATTTCAGTGTTTTTATCATAACTCAGATTCAGTTTTTCCAATGTCTCAAAATTTTGGTACTAGTGATTTTAAAATAGCAAAATGAAGTTCATTAGAATAAAAAAAATTATTTCAATAAAAAATCCTATTTGAAATTTTACTCATTTCATGGAAATGTGAAAAGGAGAATATTGCAAAAAAAATCAACACAATAAACTATATTGATATTTAATGAATTAATACTTGGTTAAACATGGATATCTGAAGGCACAAAGATGGATCTTTATGTTAGCTGCTAATAATTGAAATCAGTCACTAGTGAAAGAGATGTGCAGAAATCTTTTCAGCATATTTTTCTAATGCAATTTCCTTGCTTTTATTTGTAAATGTCTTTTTTAGATTCAGTATGAAGAATACTAACTTGATACCAATGTCTAGGTCAAATAATAGCAGGATAAGAAGTTACCTCCTTCCTCAGATGTTTTACACATTCCTTAGCAATCTTCCAAGAACTCATTTGGGCTGCAGAAGCTTTCTGTTCTTTGGAAGTGGTATATCAGGGCTAACACACAGAGCAGTATTAAAACCCAAACCCTCCTAAAGCCAGGGAGTGTCTAAAGCCTGGATAAGGATATAATTCTCTGCAGTCAACACAGATGCAGAAAGCTTTGGAAGAATGTTTGAGATCTGTGTAACTCAAGCCCTGCAGACACCAACACACAACAGCCACAACCACTCCAAATATCAAACTTGGATCAATCCAGGCAAGGTCAACCTAGGCAGATGCTGAAGGAAAAGAACTGTGGTTTAAAAGGAACAAAGTAGTTACTCTTTCTTTCCTGGCCAACACAGGCAGCTAACACAAGGAAGAAAATACCAAAGTTTTGCTTTATAGGCATCTGAAGAAGAGAACAGTGGAGTCTGGAGCTTGTAGTGGGGATGTGGAAAACGGCTTATGCTGGAAAGCTGAAAGTTAACTCGTCAAAGGGCACAGAGAAACTTTGCATCACTGTTTGGTTTGTAGTGCCCTGTCTCCTGCACAAATTTACATGAATCTTCTAACTCTAACTCATGCAACTGACACAAAAATTGTCAGACTTTTCCAAACACTATGTACCTACAATTTAATCAGGTATTTTTATCTGGAAATAAGATTGGTGGTATGTGGAACCTCTTTTATACCTTCCTGTGGTTTTTTTTGTCACTTAATGTGTCAAAACATGCTGCTTCAACTGATGTAGGAAGAGGAAAAAGCTCTGGTTTTTGTGGGGTTTTTCAGTAGTTGACACTACATTACTTTCTCATATACAAGTAATAACATCTTAAATATTACATCATGGTATAGGAGTTATGATCCTGATTAATTCAGTGTAATTTTTTTCATACCAACACACGGAATTCTCTATGTAGTCATAGCATTTGATTTCCAGCTCACATTTTAGTTGTTTCTATAATAAAAGCCCAAGTTCCCTAAGTAACTAATGAAGAGCAAGGAATAACTTCTTATGTAGCTGTAAAAAGGAGACATAAATGGTAGGTCTCCAAGCAGATCTTAAAGTCCTTTAATGGTGGTATTACTGAAGTGCTTATCGAGGTCGTTAGACCTTTCATATCTTACAAGTTACAGAGGAAATACTTCTAATGCCACAAGGACTCAATAACAACTGCAGTATCATTTTCCAATTTACTATGAAGTTGCATTCTAACAGCACCATAAATACAACATATAGGAAAAATGAAAAGTAGGTGATGTTTTGAAGATCAGGTAAGCAATATGTAATATTGGTTGAATATAGGTTGAAAAAACAACTTACTAAAGACAGGGAATGTAGAGTAGATAATATACCAAAATAATTATAAATAACAATTGTGTGCAGCAAAATGAAGACAAACTCCTCCTTAGTCATCTCAACTCCAAATGCCACAAATATATGCAGTTAGAAAATCCTCAAATTGCTAAAGTAGATACAGTAAAAATTATTTGTGTTCATTTAAGTCCTGGGTTGGCAACAAGGCCCTGGTTCTGCATTTTCCCCCAATTGGACAGGCTTCTGGACCTGTGAGGACTCCTTAAGTCTTCAAAAAGGTGGTGTAGGTGTCCTTCCAAATAACCATCACTTGGATGACTGGAGCCCAAATGGGAACAAAACACGACCACTGAAAATAGTGTGAAAGTCACAATGCTGTAAGATTACTCCAACAGTACTTTTAGTGCTGCTGCACAAAAATACACTCCAAAAACCAAGATAGCATTTTATTACACAGATCCTTCAATCACAGGCTTATTGAGACTACAATGATTCTATGTTACATGCACCTGAACACAAACAGACCGATAGAACATATTTTAAATAAGCAGTAGGTACACTGAATAGCAATAAACACCAAAAACATTGAAACTGACTACACATTAAGTCTACACAGAGATGTTGAGTCATCTCATATAAGATATTGAACATCTGTGTGCCATTATTCAATGTGTGATTACATATTTTCAGTGTATAAGCAATTTTCAATATTAGTTTCATTATTAGTTTCTGATGACCTACTTGTGAAATGTTGAACTAAACAGCAAATTTATTTCTCAGACTTTCTTCATAAAAGTTTTCAGGTTCCCTCATCAATTAGCATTTTTATTGAAATAATGCTGTGATGTAATAAATAGATTTCCCATGACAAAAAAAATTTATTGAAAAATAAACAGGAAATTAAGAGAATAGGTCACTATATCTGTGGGAATGTTTGGTACTTCATAATATATTTTATTAATTAAACAATTTTTTCAAGAAAATTATTATTATTAGTAGTAGTATTTATTATTAATAATAATAATAATACATAGAATACAAAAAATATAATAAGCAATTAATTGTAGAAAAGGAATCCAACAACCCAGATTTGCTAATGACAGCACTGTAGAAGACCCTAATGGGTCTCACTTAATTATGAATGAGTTCAATAATGAAAGGAGACAATTTGAATAATTACGTAGAAAATTAATGAAATCCTAATTTTAAAGCGCACACCATGCACACTGAAGTAAAACAGAAACACTTCACTGAAGAAAAAGTTGAATGAAGTCAAAGAATTTTTAATTCAGCTTTTCCTTTTGCAGCTGAACTGAATGTCTTAACAAATCTTTCAAATATCCATTCAAACATTTTTGTCACAAATAGGAATGGTACATCATAATTCTGCTAAACATATCATTCAGAAAAAGAAGGAACAAAAGTTTCATTTATGATGGTGAATATATTTCTTGAGAAATTGTACCATTAGAAAACTGTTATTGTTTCTGTGCTTTCAAAACAATTCTATTTAGACAAAACAGTGTCTGAATCATTTTCCCTGTGTATTTATGCTTCTTGCATCTCCTAGTACATTTTTTGGTGACATTTTTATCTCTAGGAATATTGAATAAAAAGGTTTAATTTAGAAAGAGTGCCTTTCTCTCCTGTAGCTTGGCTGTAGGTCATCTCCCACCTGGTAAAGTTCTCTTTCTGAAGGTAATACTAAATTCTGTTTTACACAATGTGATGATCTAAATATTGCTGTGAAATTTGGTGAGGAGGAAGATTCAGTCTCTGAAACATCATTATTAGACATAAAAATATACATTGAGAAAGAGGATAATACTGCCGGGTTTTTTCCAGACTCCCCAAAAAATAAGGAATGTTTTTGTCTCTGTTTACAGGGTTTTTGGCCCTGGCCCACAAAGAAACACTTTAGCTATTATGATGAGACAGAGAATGCATGCAGACAGAGTCTGCCCACCTTCATCCTCCAAACACTTTGTATTCTACTGTTAACAGCCTCCTCTGACTCTCAGGTTTGTGAACCACACTGTATGATTTTGTTGACATGAATTCTTTTAATCCAACTCAGTCATCCCTGCTCCATGGGTTTTTTGTGATGGATGTGGCCTTAAGCACAAGGAACAGCATTTTCACCTTTAAAAGACTGCAGACTGATGGCAAACCATTCCTTCTTCACCCTGTCTTATTAACAGTGAATGAGTCAGAAGGAAAGATAGAGCAGGATACCAAGTTGGAAATTGTTTTCTCACAGGCACTTTCCAAGTTTTCCACATGGTGTCAGTGGCTCCTCTCACTTTTTTGAAAAGAAGAAGTTAGATTAACGTATTTCCAAACTGATCTATGGTGTCACATTTTCAATTGTACATTGATGTGTGAATACTGCTTAGGTAATACTTTTACCACTGATGACATGCACCTTAAAAATTGTTATGTTTGCACTTTAAATGAAGAATCTGATTATTATGTGTTTGACTAAACACTTCCCTTTAGTGCCTAAAACACTTCTCTTTAGTGTCTTCCTTTTAACCAAATCTCCTTATTCCCTAAAACAGCTAAACATGCAAAATAAAAAATATCTTTCTTTAATAATACCAGCCTAGAACTGAACAAATCTTTTATCCAAAAGACAATCCATTCACAAAAGCACAACCCCTTTCACGCACCCAAGAAGTCCAAAATAGAGGTTTTACTTTAATTGCACTAAAGCAATGGACTGTCTTGCAGAACATTCTTATTGATTTATGACTCATGACATATATTGCAGCCACAGTTATTTAGTGTCTCAGTAAAAAGGAATTACAACTTTGTTCAGAAGCAGTACAATAATATGTGCATGGCAAATGTTAAACTTGAATTTTAGATTTATTTCTTATTGAAAATTAATTGCCCTTGGTTTCTTTATATTAAAAAACCCTACAAGTTGCCTTTTAAAACTAGCATTTAAAGTGTCATTCAGTGAATATATTACACCTTTATTACTTGAACTTTCAAGAACTTGGATGAAAAGACAAGAGGATTGCAATGTCATTTACTGCTCCACCTGCATATATGCACTAAGCCATGTAAATAGTGTCCTGCTGTCATATTTTCCTGTTGGTCATGACCAAGCACGTTTTCTTCTGAGGATAATCTCTAACTGTGTCAAGAATCTACCTGGCTATGTAGATGGACAGCAAAACCAGTTTTAAGTACAGTTTTAATATGTCCTCCAAAAGGTAGTTCAGGCACATGTTAATAGCCCATATTCCCTGTTTATATAGTCCTTAATAATATTAGAGTTATTAAAATTACTAAAATGCTCTTTATTCTTCCCTTAAATCACTGACAGTGGTGACTGAAGAACAATGGTCACCAAACAGCACAGGGAGGAGTGAGAATGTCCTTTCCCATACATAAAATCTTACCTTTAACAGACTCTGGAGATTCCTGTGAAGGAAGATTACAGATACACTTCCTAATGCTTTTTTTAAAAATTTATTTCTCTCACTTTTTTCTCTTCTGTCTAAGGTAGCTTTCAGTCAAATCTCTGAAATCAAATACATAGGGTCACACTTGCCTAGATTCACAAGACCTTTTCATAGCCATAATATCCTTTGGTTTGGAATGCTCTCCCTAGTCAGACATCACTAGCATAACACATGAATACATTTCCTCTCAGGTATCTTAAGATTTCTCCTTGAAAAGTGAAGAGCACAGAAAATGGAGACAAAGTGCAGGTGTCAAACTGGCACCCTGCCAGTTACATCTAAATCTTGAGGTTGTGCTTCCAGGAATAGTCCAACTGGCTGTAACAGGCATTTGCTGGGGCTTTTCGTGACATCCTCACGTCATGTATCTTCTGGTCCCTTTAGGAAACCAAATACTGACTGTCACACACACACACACACCCCAAAGTCATGCACATGTACTCCTGTCCTCTAGCACACCCACAGCAGCACCTACTCAAATAGGCACAGACAGCTCCAGCTGCACCACAATGAGCTACAGGCTGGCACTGAACCATCAGAGAAGCTTTCAGAAGTCTGTACTACCACTAATTTTGGTTTTTCAAAGGCGAATGCACTCTGATTAGAGTCTTCTTCTGTGCATAATATGTTTTAAATAAAACACATATCTTTGCAGTTTCTGCAGCTGGAAATTATAACAGGGGAATCATTAGCACTACTTTTAGTGTACAGAATGTTCTATTATGAAGTATAAATATAACCTACACCTTTGATACTGTATGCAGTACATCACTTTTTACATTATTTTTTTAATAGACTATCTGTCACTTTTTGAGAACTAAGAGACATAGATTTATGAATTGATAACAGATCACAGAGTATTTTTCTTCTAGGGTAGTGCTGGAAAATCACTTCTATTCATAGCCTGCATGAAAGGAATGAGTGACCTCAATAAGTTGCTGAAAAATCCATCCAATGCTGAAAAGTCACTACTGCATCTATTATTATAATTAGCCTTAGCATTGCAATACACCAGCACTGGCATATAAAGATATATGCAGAGTATGATCTAAAGCCAGTAAAGGAAATACAACAATGCTGATACATTCTCTGAACCGTAACACTGACCATATTTACACGGTGTGGCCACATTTTTCAAAAGTAAGCACCTAAAAGGAAGGCATTTTAGTTTGTATTCACATTCTTCTAGAATTCTGAGCATTTTCCAACTTCAGAATCTGAAGATATGTGAAAATCAGGGGTTCATTCAGGAAGGAATATTGATATTTAATTCAAAATATCTGAGTGGTCATAATGTTTCAGTATCTTTTACTTCAGATTTTTTTAAAGAAAGAAAATTTCTGAAAATAAAAATGTGTACAGTATACACTAACATCTCCAGTAATACCATGGAAGGTGAGCTGTACCCTGTATTTCACTACAGTGTTACCTACACTAAGGCACTATTTTGCTCAGTGTCTCAGGTATATAGCTTGACTTTTATTTTGTAACAGAAAATAATTACAAAACAAATCCACAAAGTCATAGATATTCCCAGAGGTTCTTGATGAAAGGAATAATTTTATGAAAACTGAGCTGACATTGTAGTGTTGCAACCTTTAAATCCATAACACAGATCAGTTAATCAGAAGATGGATACCACTGCTATTAATACAGCTTTCCAGCAAAACCGCTACAAGCAGTGGCATGAAATTTCCTTCAGAGAGGGAAATGGAAAGCGAGTGTATAAGGATAAATTAACTATCTAAAGTAAAGTTAGTCCCTCATTTATTTTCTATACACAGCTACATATATGTCACTGTGGTTATGATGATGATAGAACTGTACCAAAGCATGGGTAAGACAAGAGAAGAAGTCACTCCCTTGGAGTACTCACAGTTATGAATCCTGCATGACTACAGAGTGAGGGAAAGGACAACAGGACCACAGTGGAAGGGTACATCACACAGATCAGAGTTCCATGAGAAAATACGTGGTCAACACTGTTTCCAGTTTGCTCTCTGCAGCAAGTGTGGAGCAATTGGAAAAATTCCTGATTCCATGAATTAGGAGAGGCTGTGCAGTTACAGTGAAAATCATCCCCTTTGACTGCAACTGTGCATGTAAAGAAAAAAATAATCTAAAGCATTTCAAAGGACACTGGAATATTCCTATTTTTCTGCCTATTTTGAAGACGAATCTACAGAAAAAAAAAATGAATTAAAATAACATAATATGTAATATCCTTTTCATCTCATTATTCAATTACCACCTAGAGTACCTTAGAATAAAAAAAAAAGAAGGAATCTACATGATTTTAATATCTTTTTTGTGTGTGTGTGTGCAGCTCTGTATGCTCACTGTATACAGCAGAAAAAACATTATTTTTGAGTGTGTCCTAAACCAGTATCAATTTAGAACTGTACATTTATAGGATGTATAATTTTACATTCCTCCTGTGTTTGCAAATGGTAGCAAAAGAAACACACCAAAGAAGAAAATGTGATTCACTAAAACCAGATGCTGGCTTTAAGAGCTCACAATTTACACCATAGTTCTTGCAGTGAAAGCTATAATCTACCTCAGGATCTTGGGAAAGGAATAAAAAGCAAGGTCTCTGGAAAGAGAGCTTCAATCTTTGGAATGTATTTTCCAATTTTAACAAGCTCAAATTCACTGCAAAAAATATACCAGGGCAGCACAAGTTTTCATACAGTAAAAACATGAACAAAATAGAAAAACTACCATGCTAGATTATTGACGTGGTTGGATCTGCATTAAAAAATTCAGAGAAACTTCTCTGAAGCTGGGGAAAAAAAGGCATGTTTCAATCCATTTGTGCAATAAAAGAGAGTACTCAGGAGCTAATAATACAATGTGCTAGTGCAGATCGTACAGTCAGATTATGACTTCCCCTTACGCATGGCTGAGCTGTTTCTCTCACTAGTACTTCTCCACAAACAAAGATGGATGGCTTGGAAAGACACTGGGCTTTGTGTTTATCTCAGATGAGTGTAAATCAGGAAAAACTACAGCAAAGTCAGCGGGATTATTGTACTATAAAATGGATGGGAGAGCAGGACGCAGCTTCCAGCCTGCAACACACAAAGCGGCATTTTAAACCCACACTTAATTCAGCAATTCCTTTTGTTAATCTGGGATCACTTAAAGATTTTTTTTTCCCCCTCCCCCAAGCATGACTGTGTGACACCTTACTTCCTTGCTTTAAATGCCCCAAAGTCTGATTTAGCATCACTGAAGCTTCATTAGCTCTTCATCTGCCACTGAGCAAACCTCTGCCTGCGAGGTGCTCCCAGCCTGGCCCCGGGGGCCACACGCTCCCACTGGCACTCCAGATGTGGCCTGACACAGCATCAGCAGTGCACAAAAACATTTCTGTGTCCAGTCCCCTGCACAGCAGCAAGGTCAGGGAGTGGCACAGGACCCCGTCATGTCCTGGATGTCCACACACCTGGATGTATTCCTCTGTGGTGCTGGGCTGACAGGGGCTGCGGGAAGATAGAACAATGCGGGGATTTTCATGAAGAGCACGGAGTGGCAAGAGGGCAATGACACAACTGGCATTTCAAGTGCAGTGAACAAGGAAAAATTGCATTTTCATATTAATGACATTTTAAGGAAAGGAATCAGGCAAGAGAGACAAAGAAAAGGGCATATTTCTGCCTATTTTTGAGCTTCCAGAAGAGGTTCCTCCATTTAAAGATGTGACACAGAAGATGTCCACTGTTCTGCTGCCTGCAGCGCTGGGATGGGCTGGCACCAGGAATGCATCCTCATCTTTAAATCATCTTTAAATCGAGATACAAAGCCTTTCATAAAGATATGCTCAAATTCTACCAGAGGTTCTTAGGGCTAATCAGGTTTGCTAGTATAATAAGAAAAAATAATTCCTACTGCTTAAGGGATTTTCAGGAAATTCTGTGTTTAAAGGAATGTACAAAGTTGAACTAGACCAGAATGGTTCCTCCTAGCTACAAATATCTATGCAACTATCTATCATGATCCATCTAGAGCACAAAGATCAAATAATGCATTTTCCTAATTAAGATTAATTGATAAAACTTTTAAAACAGAAATTATTTAGAGTGTTTGAAAAATAATATAGATATTAGAAAGCAACCCATTTTAAAATTAGTAGGATGATGTCTGTTGAAGATTGTTGCTGAAGTTCGCAAAGTAGAAAAGACATTTAAACAAAACCCCAAAGAATATAACATAATATTTGGAATGAAATATGTATCAGGCATTATAAGTTATTTTCATGTTAACATCCCATTGTGGCATGTTTGGCTTTCCAAGGGACTTCTGCCATAACTTTAAAGGATTGTACTTTTCTCAGTACTAAAGAACATGTAATGTTTACTGATATCAAACTGTGCATTGATCTACACAGTCATTTGAAAAAGAAGAATGGTCTTGCAAACAGGGTGGGTTAGGTCTGGATAAGATGGATAGGTTAGGATAGAAATTGAATTGATAAGAGATGCTACCAATTTGTGCCCATTTCTGTCACTTGATGCTGTGCATGTGCAGGACTTTCAGCACTATAATAATCCCACTTTAAAAAAAAAACTTTGGATTGGAATAAATTCCTGGTCAGACAGAAAATTCAGGCAATACTGAAGGCTGAGCCTAGTTCTACAAGTTCTGCACCAGTGTCCCTATTATCAACAGGATGATTTCTAGAAATACATTGTAATGGAACAATCTCCTGTGCTAAACACAATTCCGAATTTTGCATGAGACTTCAGACATCACATTGTTTCTTGCAGTATCATGGTAATATGAGCATTTTTGTAAGGTGTATTTAATGAGGGACTTTATGGATTCTTTCTGGTCTCATGGGAAAGTACAGGTGTCCCACTGCAAATGAATGAACAATGAAAGCTTTGCAAAGTAGTAGAGAAGAACAATACTGCATTTATTCCCTACATCTTCCTTCCTTCCTCCCACCCTCCCTCCCTCCCACCCTCCCTCCCTCCCTTCCTCCCTCCCTTCCTCCCTTCCTCCTTCCCTTCCTCCCTTCCCTTCCTCCCTTCCCTTCCTCCCCTCCCTTCCTCCCTTCCTCCCCTCCCTTCCTCTTCCTTCCTTCCTTCTTCCTTTACTTCCTTCCTTCCCCTTCTTTCCCTGTTCCTTCATTCCCCCCTTCTTCATTCCTTCCAATTTCTTCTTCCTTCCCTTCCTTCCTTCCTTCCTTCCTTCCTTCCTTCCTTCCTTTCCTTCCTCCCTTCCTCCCTTCCTCCCTTCCTCCCTTCCTCCCTTCCTCCCTTCCTTCCTCCCTTCCTTGCCTGCCTGCCTGCCTGCCTTCTTCCTGCCTTCCTTCCTGCCTCCCTCCATCCCTCCCCACAAAGCACACACTCCCTGTCTGTTTCCCAAGGTTTGTCCACAGTTTACTGAAATCCCTGCACATAAAATATTAATTAAAGTATCATGATATCTCTCTTATTAACCAGCGTTAACAGTTTATGGTCCCTAAAGTTCAGCACACAGCAGAATCAAAGCCAACATTCACCTGTTGGGTTACTCCAGGCTGTAATTTTTTAATAGTTCACATGTGAAGTACACCCTGGGACCTCATCCTGTACAGGCACACACAGTGGTTGCTGATTTAATGATCACACCTTCCTGCTTCCCCTTTCCTGTGTTGCCAGCAATGGCTCAGGTGGCATCTTGCCCAGGGAGCTGGATGAGTGTGGAGGCTGCTGTGCCTGCCAAGCCCCAAAACACGTTTGAGAGGAGGGCAGTGGAGCCAGCCAGCACACTGGGGTCTGCAGGCACAGGTGGGCACGGTCAAAAGGAAACAACCACTGGTGTGAGATTGGGCTGTGCCCTGTGAAGGAACATGTGACAGTGCAGGAGCTGTGCTATAATAAAAGGGTTTGTTTGTGTTGAGATAAGGACAACATATGGCTTGGTAATTGCCTTCAAATCCACTCCTGACTTGGCAGAGTTTAGCTAAACCAAATCAGTCTTTTGGAGGTTAGGCCAAGAGCTGCTTCAATTTCACAGGCCATGTTGCATTTCATATGATACCTATTTATAAAATCCTAGCTACATTTGTAAAGTTAGTGTAGAAACAAAACTTCTGGAGGAAAACCAACTTTACAGGAGCCATCTGTGTCCCCTCCCCCCTTTAAACTCAGATCACAAATTCATCGAGTTTCTTAGTTCAGTATGAACCATAATAAAACTCAAAAGTTGAAGGCCTCCAAACTTTTGTTGACATTTTGTCTAATGAGAGAAGAAAAATTCTGAAATTTTTACCAAGAATATGTAGATTTTCTGAAGTGATGTTATTTCATCATTGAGGGTCATTCTATTGACCCTCAGAATTTACTCTGCAATTATTCAATTCATAATTGTTCTGGTGTATCTGGTATAAAAGTAAGAAACATTTTTTCATCCTAACCCATTCTCATCTATGGGCTAGGAGCTGTGTGCAGGGATGAATGCTGATATCAGAGATACTGAGCTGAAGTCATTGCTCTCAGAAGATCTGACCAAGCAGTTATGTTTTATACTGGGATTTATGTACACATCATGCTCTTCCCAGCCATAAACAGTCTACTCTGTTTTTTTAATATGGTGATGAGGTGAAATGCTTAAACATTCTGTCTTTGTGAGAACTTCACATAACATGACTGTAGGATTTTTGCATATCCCACTTAGTCTGCCTGCAGTAGCAAAAGTACAGGGCAGTGAGGGAGCAAAACTGCTTTATGTGTATGCACTTACTATCATTAAAAGAGTCAAGCAGCTTTCTGCAGTAACTAGAACTTAAAAAAAACCAAATATACCATAAATCTATCTAAAATTGAGCTCATGCTATTTCTTCAAACTTCTTGTTAGATCCCTGATGAACCCACTGAGCAACTTTCAGATGCAATGTACTGCGGCCTCTCTTTTAGGAAAAGGCAATTGAGGCAACTTCTTAGAGCTTGTCTGATGGCTTCATGATTTTCCATTGAATAGACACAATGACCACCCCAGCTTGAGGGTGTCATCTCTGTGATGCTATTGACATCTGCATCTGATCTTTTTGAAGCCTATATGAATTCTATCACTCAAATTTCCTGCTGAAAGACTAGAAAGACTAGCCTCTTGTTCTCTCCCAAGAACAAGAGGCTAGAAGGGAGAATAGGTTGCCTTCCCTATTTGCCATTAAAAATGAACAGGAACTTCTTACCTTCTGACAGCTCTGAGCAGTTCAATAACTAAACTGATTTGTTATTACTGCTGCTATTCCCTCAAAAAAATGCCCTTTTCCTCTTGCACCTTTTTGCTTTTCTTTCTCTATTTAAGTAAGTAATAAATGAGGAAAATAAGCCGTAAGTACGAATGCCTGATCTGCAGTGTCAATAGTACTAGGAGCATATATTTACCTACTGCATTGTGCTGGCATTTATCCATTAGAGAACATTAAGGAAGAGATCTGTGGAAGCCTGGGGAATATTAAGTCCTCAAGCAGCCAGACCTGTTCAGCCACAGACTGGCAGTGGCAATTACAGAGCTGCCTCAGGTGAGGAGCACTCATTTAACTGAGCTGCCTGTGCCCTGTGTGCAACTTCACACGGATCTCTAGACATTGAGCATCTCTTCATCATGCCCATGCAGGTGGCAGCTGTTAAAACAGGGATGAAATGGACTTTCTCTCTGTGACCTCTTGGCACTCTTGTTCCACGAATCCTCTTCCCCTTGATTATGTCTTAAACCTAAAGCTAAGCTGTCCTTGGGATCTCCAAAGCAGCTCTTATGGTGGTAGCTGCTGTTCAGTGGAGGAACTGCCTCAGTACCACCAGCAGAGAGGGGTAGATGTGTGCACAATGGGTGAAACAACAACCAGTTTCTGAGGTTTTGCAGCCTCAGGAATGTTTGCTATTATTATTAAATGAGAGTCATCCTCTCAGGCACAGAGCTTTCATGAACCTTCAACCACACTGGCTAATGCAAATTTCCTCTCGCCCAGTACCCTTCCTGCCTGATATACATCTCCATGCCTATGAATAGCTACTGTATTTCACAGGAGCAGCCACAGAAAAATAAATTAATTTTAACACTAGCAAGGATTCTGAAGAAAGAAATACAGTCAACAAGGCAGAAATTCACACCTCAATCTTCTGTTTTCCAGCACTGCATACTCACCCCTGAGTTTACCCCACCACCCTGCCAGCAGTGCCCTGGCAGCCAGGAGGGTCAGCCCTGTCCTGGGGGGCATCAGGCACCAGCTGGGCAAGGGAGGGGATTGTCCACTCTGCTCTGCACTGAGGCAGCCTCACCTCAACTAATGGGGGCAGTTTTGGGCATCACAACATAAAAAAGATACTAAGCTGTTAGAGAATGTGCAAAGAAGGGCAAGAAAGATGGTGAAGGGCCTTGAGAAGAAGCTGTACGAGCAGCTGAGGGCATTTGGTCTTTTCAGCCTGGAGGAGGCTGAGGGGGCACCTCATTGCAGTTACAAATTCCTCATGAGGAGAAGAGGAGCGGCAGACACTGATCTCTGCTCTGTAGTGACAAGGGACAGGACCTGAGTGAGTGGCCTGAAGTTGTGTCAGGGGAGGTTTAGGTTGGGTATCAGGAAAAGGTTTTTCCCCCAGAGGGTGGTTGAGCCCTGGGACAGGCTCCACAGGGCAGCAAACTTCCTTCCTTCCTTCACAGCACCGGCCTGACAGAGTTCAAGAAGAGTTTGGACAATGCTCTCAGGCACATGGTGTGACTCTTGGGAATGGTGCTGTGCAGGGCCAGGAGCTGAACTCAGTGATCCTGATGGGTCCATTCCAACTCAGCTTATTCTATGATTCAGCGGGATTTCTTTCAGCTCTCTTTTCATCCTAACCTAGTATGAATTGTTTTATCTCCCTGTTTTTCCCTTGCTCTAGTATAATTCTGTCATATAAAAATCTGTATATTGCAATTTAAAGTTTTCACTTAGGGAAGAGTGTTCAGAAATATTTACTGTTTTTTCACAATTACAATTTTTAAGTCAGTATTTCATTACTGAGTGCCTTTAAAAATCATTTTGCATTTTCCAATCTTGCAGACTTGCTGAGTTTTCCAGCCTGAGATGTGATGAATCAATACTACCTTATTATTATTAGCACCTACAAAAAATATAGTTAGAATGCTAAATATTATTTCAATTCTTTGAAAATCTCATATCCATTTCAATCAGCTGCCAGCTCATGAGAAGGAGCTAGTGACTCATTGGGACAGCAGAAAGGGCAGCAAATATCTCAGAGTAGCTTGGAATGATTCACAGGAGAGCAATAGTAGGAATTGCAGGGCTCACAAATTATGATCAATAGACAATCTTGAGAGTGAAGTGCTTTGTGAAGCCACAAGATATCTGTATCAGCTGTGGGAGTGCTCTGTGTGAAGCCATGAGGCAGAGTGTGAAGACTGGGTCACGGGCTGAAAGTGGTGTGAGGCCCATTGTACAGTCCTGTGGACACACTGTACCAGAAAGCAGCAAGGATGGGCTGTGTAAAGCTTGCTGTGTTCATAAATTCATTTGGAGTATCTAGACAGGTAGGCTAGATATGAGGCATCCAAAGAAAGTCTGCTGTTGGTCCTATGTGCTTATGCAGCTGTATCTGGACAGCCTGCAGAAACTGAACTCCCATAGATATTAAAAAAAAAAAAAATTGGAATGTTTTTCTAGGGCCACAGACCCATTTCCTCAGCCATTTGTCCCTCTTTAATGTTTGAATGCCTGTAAGAATGCTGCCAGTTAGCACTGATTTGAGTCTCACTGTAGTCTGTCAGAGTTCCAGCAGCCAATGTATGGGAAGCTGTGTTTGCTTTGGATATCACCATCTCCGACTCACACAGGAAACAGTGTGAGCTGTTGTGAGTTTAATTTCCCCCACTGTTTCCACATGCCTGAAGATGAGTGGGATGGTGGCCTCCTTTCCACATTGCTGGAAAGGAGATGATAATCCTTCTTCCTCTGGTCAAATGTAAACTGACACTGCTTGAAAAGCTTCCCCTCTAGCATGAAGCATCCCTCAGTGCACTAAATTAAGATCCTGGCCCTAAACAGACAGTGATGACCTTTCAATGCTCTCATACTGTCCTGCCTTTAAGAAATATGACTCTCCCCCTTTCTCTACTCTTTTTTTCTTTTTTTTTTTTTTCCCCTAATCATTATGGTTTCTTTCTCCCTAAACAGCTCTTTACAGGTACACTGAGGTATTGAGTGCTGCACTCTGTTCCAGATGCAGCTTCTCTGAGTCAGGCAGAGGAGCTTCAGGCAAAGGTTCAGCCTCCTAATAAAGCAAGTATATTCTAAGATAAGTCTGCACTAGGAATTGTGGATTTTCTCTTTTCTGAAGTTGATGGTTAATACAGAAATTTTGTGAGTTCTTTTTCCAGCTAATTTTGAACAGAAAATGCTCGGGAAGTTTTGGGTTTGGCTCTGAAGCCTGAATCTTTCTAATCCTACACCACAGGTCCTTGAATATGTTGTCAGGCTTAAATATTAATTTCAGATAGCAGCAAACTGTGGCAGGGCCTCATGTGGATCCCTGAGCATGGGCCTATCTAACTTAGCAGACTTTACAGAGAGGGAAGAAGTTCCCTAATCACCGAGACCAGACCAGCACAGTGGATGTCAGCTGCCTTGCAGACAGCTGGCTGAAGGATGGAAATGTTTTATAGAAGTCGTATATAAATGCTGCAAGGACAGAGTTGGGCCAAAAATAATTTAAAATTTATTAAAGTTGAAGGACATTTCCATACCAGAACATAGGGACAAACAACTAGAGACTACAAAGTGAGACTGGAAAGTTTGGGAAGCATCAAGAAAGGGAAGGCTGACCACCTGCTTATCTCTTTTGCAACCCTGTTTAGTGCAGCAAGAACTCATCTCAGGGCAGCAAGGAGACAGCAAGGACAGGTTTCACATGCCAGCACACTCAAAGAAGGCATTTTTGTGCATGTTTTGTTTGTGGGAACACTGAAGGGATACAGTGATTTATCTCTGCAGTACAGATATTTTCTAAATTACTACCTAATTTGAAGCAGCATCCCTACAAAAGAAGGGACACTCTGGTTCATGAACAATGCTTCAAGTGATCTCCTGCTTGCTGCAATTTTAAAATGCCTAGTCTTTGAAATGTTTGCTATGACTGCAATATTTTTATATGGGGGAAAAATTGTAGGGCTGGCTTTTGTGTTTTTAGGAGTTCAGATTCCTGGTCCATCAGCCCGGCTGAAGTCCCTTTAATGAACTAAAGACATCAAATCTACACAAGTTTTTTTGCACTGAATGGGTGGAAGACAAGCAGAACATTTCCAGTGCTCCTCGAAAATTGCCATTTCTATAGGCTGTAATTGTTATTTTAATAGGCGTCCTACCAAGACATTCTCTTTTAAAACAAACCTTTTCCTTCTTTTAACAAACAGGCTTTTGTCAAACACTAATCCAGTCACTTTTGTGAGCTGAGATGGTGACTGGTGTAAGTGACTACACTTCTGACTGCATCTTAGTGCTTCGCTCCTCATAGGATCCTTTCCCAAGCTGTAAAACGGGATGCCAGATTTAGTTTCTAAAGCCAGAAGAATAACACTAATAGACAGTAAATGAGTGTGAGTTGTCACATACACCAGCATCACAGAGTTAGTGCTATGTCTCAATTAGCAGCAGACTGAAAATCAGTGGGAGCAGACAGTATTCTTTCTGGCTTCTGTTGCAGTTCTTGAGCTGTAGAGAAACTCAAAAAGAGTGTATGTTTCCTGGTGAGGAGAGAAGCCTGTGACTGCATCGTAGCAGTGAGCTGACCCGCCTGCTTGGCATTTCTGGATACTTCCATGGATCGGTTTATCCCCCTACACAAAGCTGAGCACAAACATGTAGATAACTGACCAAGGCTAAACCGTGCTTGTTTACTAATGGGAAAAGCCAATGTAATTCCTGCTGGACAACAAAGGTTAGATATGGACAAAGTGTAACTTCTGGATATTCCTAAAATTAGCTGATGTTGTAGCTTCTGATGGTCCTGTTTCATATGTGTAGGAGTATGTCAGTCCCAACTCTGTAGAAATCATCTGAAGTTTCTGATTTCTACTGATTTCTGGAGGACAGAATTATATTTTCTCAGTTGTGAACTGTTTTCCAAAGTACACAATGAACTCATTTGCCTGCTAAGATGAAGCAATAACTACCAGAGATTACAGGGAAGGTGCAATTACATCAACAGTTTGCCAGTTCACCCTTGTACAATGAACTGACAAAGACCTTCAGGGAGGGATGCCCTAACTCATGAAGTGCTGTTCCTTTAATGCCCCTGAAACACATTTTCATACAGTTTACACAGGCAGATTGCTGCATATAAAGATGACATAACCTGCTCAATAACTGAACTGTCTGATGCCATTTTATTACTGGTACGGGACTTAAAATCAGTAAAATTATCACAAAATATTAAGAAAATATGTACCTCACCTAGGAACAGTATTTAAATATACTTCCATTGAGTCAGGGTTCATAGACATCTCTTAAACATTTTAATATTTAATTACTTTTAATCACAGTCTCCATAGTTCAAAAACTCCTATCAGTCACACAGCATTTCTCTTGACTAAAGTCCAGCTGTATCAGATAGGGAATTAACAGTCATTCTGTATAAAACATTTCACAGTTTCTAAACCTCCATTTTATTCTCTGAAGCAAGCCATGGATAAAAGTGTATGTCCTTTGAGAAGCACATTCATGTCACTGGCAAAGCTGATAAAAGGGCCTCTAACAGCCGAAAAGTTCACTCACATCATCCAAGAACAAAAGCTGAATAGCTGAAGTTAATAACAGTGAAAATAAAGCTAATTCTACAAAATATATTTTATTATTATTTATTTGACCCTTGTGTGAGACATTGAGGATGCATATTCATGAGAATGAAAAGCAATGAGTTAAATAGGCAGCTGCTATGTATTGCCTATACACATGTATCCTCTTACACACTTTTAAATGCATTGATACACTTTAAGATAAGCAGAGTAAGAATTAGTGAACATCTTTCATATCAGACATCCATGCAATATGACCTGAAAATGGAGAGAAGCAATTATATTAATAAAAAAAAGATTCATGGACCAGTGATCTGTGGTTAAGTGGAACAGTCACTCCCAAGTCTGGGTTTGTCCTCACTTAACTCAGTTCTAATTAAGCACACTAGAAATAACTGTTCAAAATATTCTTAAACTTATCCACTTTATGGCTTTGTGTAAAAACAGATAAAAACACCAAGTCAAAAAATAGCATATGTTAGGTTTTTGGGGCTAAACTCAGAGCTAAACAGACCTCACACAGAAAAATTCTTTTAGCATAGCAGGCTTCATCCACAACTCAAAGCATCAAAGGAAAGATGCCCAGAGCATTTGCTATATCCTTCATATAATGTCTTTGAAGTACCTATGTTTACAAGACCACTGTAAATATAAAGTGCACTGGTGGCATCAGCCAGGGCCGAGGAGTGACATGCCATTTGTGTCTGCTGGATATATGCTGTCCCTGAGGCTGGCAGGGAGATGCAAAACCATCCACAGTGGCTTTCTCAACAGCTTTCCTTTACCAGCTCAGGCACATGAACACAGCAGCCATCCCCCAGTGCAGCACTGAGCCTGACCTGGCTGGGATGGACTCCAGCACTTGTCCCTTCCCATGTGCTGCCATAAGGAGCCCCACAGGATCCCGCTCTGGATCCCACTCCCATCTTCACCCAGTCCCAGGGGTCCCTGCAGCCTGTGCCATCCATGGTGCTGCAGATGTATCCAGCTACCAGCACAGATACCAGCCAGTGCTCTCCACAAGGCCAGCTCTGGAGCAGCCCTGAAAAAGCTTTTCTGGACTCATCCCACACTACAGCTATGGCAAATCTTGCTAGGCACAATTTGGCTCTATAAAGAAGTACCTCAGTGTCTCCCTTGCTGTTGAAATTTCACCATATGTACAAATTTAAAAACCACCAGGAAATATAATTCTCCAACTATTTTAACATGACATATAAATGATCTTTGCTGGTATTTTTAGCAGATACCAATACAATTATGACGTTACTCCGCTTCAACGTCCATCTGGAACATATACATACCTCTGCTTACTATCCTAAATACCTATGTTTTATTGCTATCTGGAAAAGTTAAATTAGATTTTAGAGAAAAATGAATGGTTACATTAAATGGCTACATTTCCCCCAATTTTCTTTGTAACTATCTGTCATTGTATTATCACTTCTTTATATAACATATTCATGTCAGCTCACACAGCATGAAGTAAACAAATGACTGCTGCCAATAAAATATGCCAGTTTATCTGGTGTGGTCCTAAATCTTTCTCAGTTTTGAGAAAAGTTCATCTTTCAATTCATAAGGAAAAGTAACACTTTTTCATATTATAGGCCCAAAATATGCTCTTTCCTTAGAATAAAAAAAAATTTGAAACTCACTACTATCACTGATTTCTTTAGATGGTGTGTGTACTCTTAGGTCACTGAAACATAACAATATACCTCTGCCCTTGATGAGGTGTAGCAACATTACCAACACCCCAATAATCACACAGTAATGGAGCATGAAGTAAGAAACATAAAAAAGTAACATCAAATTGGAGATGTTTGAGTTTAAAGAGATATTTGAAAGTTATTAACAGTAGGACTTCACATTTTTCTTTCCATATAAATTTATTTTGAAAAATCCCTGTAAACATTACTTCATAAACAACATTATCCTTATATTACTGATACACAGACAAGAAGAATGTCTAATGACATTCCCTAAGGTCAGAAAACAAGTGGAGTCAAGGAAAGTGTTCTAGAGAATTCTCATCCACTAATTCAGCATGTGGTTTGAACTCTTCAGTTTGAAAAGCAATCAGTGCATTTGTAATACTGGATTTGCTTGTTTTGATCTAAAGTTTTGAGGGCAGTATCTTGAAAGAAGAAAGATGCTGCAAGGAAATGAACACCTTGGTACAATGCTTTACAGACATATGTTAGGTAATTCTTCACTTTGAATATGAATTCAGATACATCAATTAGCTTTAAGTTCTCGTCTGAGTATTTTCAGCACATTGAGTTTAGGCATAATTGGATTTTTTTACCCCTGAAACACTTAATCAAGGCTAAATCAAAGAAAAAATTCACTTTCAGAAGAATTCTGCATTATACAAAGAAAATACTTCTCTATTTGCAAAAGATCTGCCAGCTTTATTAAGTTCCCTTCATTTAGAGACTTACTTGTTTTTCCTTTTATCCAATTAATGCATTAAATCACTTTGATGTGTTGCTTTTTAAATGCGCAGTATCTGCAGTTATAAAAAGTACTAGACACATCAGCACCATTCATTTTCTCAAACTGAGACAACATTATGCTCAACTCAAGTACAGAGATGATTTTAAGGTGACTTGATTTTTTCCCCCAGTGTTTAAACAAACCTTTCATCAGTTTTAAAGCTACACATCTGAAGTGTTTTCTTCTCCATAGAGCAAGGATTTCTGTCATCAAGTTAGCATGAGTCAAAGAGATCCTGAGGAAAAAATCAATGGAGGGCAAGTCTTGTAAGATGAGTGTATTTGAGAAGTGTAATCCTTTTCTTCCATCTTACACGTTTTCCAATACCTTCCAACACAGAAGAAGCTAACATATGTGAAATCTGTGTGCAATTTTGTTATAAGTAAGCTGTCTTCTCTCTACCCTTGCACACCCAGAGGTGGATATATATGGAACTTGTTATGCACCTGACAAAAGTGCCAACGTTCTCGGGAAAGATATAGACAAAAACAAGATGTCAAAAAAGTATTCAGCAACAAGCCCTTAAAAATGAGTTTATCAGTACTTATGTAAGATAGACATCAAATATTACCTATAAGAAGCTGTAATTATTATTATTGATAAGGGAAACCAGGTCACTGGAAAAATGCATACTCACATAATCACATCTCTAATTTTAAGCATGTTGCATGGAAGGATGGCATGGTTATCAAGATCTGTATTTCATTGTCAAGAGATCAAAAGCACTAGGGACTTAGGAATGAATATAGACTAGACAACTATTAAAAAGAAATCCAGAATGCACTGGAATCCTAGCCCAATCTCCAGTGCTGTCTTTGCTTGTAGGAAGCGAAGTCACAGCTTATTCTGCCCCACAGAGCTCAGCCAAGTCACATCTGTCAATGACACGATGAAAAGATTGTCTCAAGTACCCACAGACATTAGTATCTGTGTTAATATTGGTGTATTTGAGATCAATAATAATAATAATAACGATTCCACATTCAGGAGAATTCACTCAGCATAGCATAACCTATTTGTATGAAAAGCTGGTGAGTTCAATTGCTATCCAGAGCCTCTGTGAACACATGCTGAGTCAGATTTCTACTGATATTTTTACACAGGACACACACACACAGATTCCACAACACATCTCTACTAAAAGTGGTTCATAAGAACTCCAAAATGGGATGCAGTGCTCAACCCGTGTTTGTCACCTACTGGGGGCTGCTATTCAGTGGAGGAGGTTCAGCTCAGAGAAACTGTTGCATGTCATTGCCATGGCAATGTGGATGTGGCTTCCAGGGTGATGCAATCTGATAGTCCAACTGCTCTGTGAACTCCTGTTCTGCCTGGAACTAAAAGCCATGCTGAGAAGGATTAGTACTTTCATTTCTTCCACTGCATGGTTGAAGAAATGAAATGGGAAAAGCTGGGACAGCCTTAATTCTTCATGAGAGGCTTTAGTCTTAAGTAAAACATTTAGCTAAGGTTATATGAAAGGTTCAAGAAGGAATATTGGATGTTTCACAATGAATCTGAAAACAATGTAGCTCTAGAGTTATAACGTTTCTGTCACAGACTATGGTTAAGTCTTTAAGGAAAACAAATAAAAGGTTTATGTGAACACCAGCATTTTTTCTAGGCTAATAAAATGTATTTTGAATTCTTTTCTGTCTTTCTGAGATATGCTTCCATCTTTTGTAAGCTTTTTTGTGCATTCTGTACTCAATGTATTTGAAAAATGAACTTGCTTTATGAGTGACTCTCAGCTTGTGTCAGCACTTTCACAGTGTAAACACAGGAAGCTTTATATAATGTAGATTATGTTTAAAGCAAAAGTGTATTTCTCAAACTCCTAAGCATGACCCTTTTTTTTTTTTTTTTTTTTCATTAACTATATGAATCTTAATGAGTTCAGAATCACTCTGTAAAACAGCAATAACAATGAGCTGTAATCCCAGTGCCTCCTGTTCCTTCCCACTCTCATTTTGGACTGAGTTCTGTTTCTGTTGACATGGTCATATACTGCCCCAGTAAGGGCTTAGCAATCACATAAAGATAGCACAGTGTAAAGTGCTGGCCACTGAATCCTTCCCTTGTAATTTCCAAAATACTGAGTTAATCCTTAGGGTTTTTTCCTGATTTCAGCTTGTTTAGAAATGCATGTCAACAGGAGGAGAAATTTCTACTCATTCCTCCAGTTGCTTAAAAACCTTTACAGATGTTGCTTTCACAATACTACTTTTTTTTTCAGATTTGGTTTCTGTACTAACCCATCATCAGGTTAATGTGAAAAAATAATAATATCCTTCTTTTAGCAATTACACAGCTTCCTACTCCATCAATCCCTTTGTTATTTTCTAAACAAATGCACAACATTTTTCTTTATTATTTCTCCATTTACCACAAGCTGTTTCACAGGTCCTAACACTTTACTTGGAGTGATTTTTTACCTCTTTGATTTCTGTTAGTTTTGAATCAGCACTCATAAATGTGGGCGCACAATCCTTGAATTGATATGTTTTGATTTATTGTTACTTCATCACATTTCTTTCCTGTTATATTGGTTTTGCACAGCCTGCCAGACCCAATAACAAATTCAGTCTTGGGCCATCAGCATTGGTCAGTGAGCTACATGGGACAACAAGCATGGCACACACTCCTCATACTCCGTGTTACATGTGTGAAGAGTTTTTAAAACTTCTTTTTAATTTCCATTTCTAATGTCAGCTACATAAATCTCCCAGTAATGTTTTGTGTGCATTTACCAAAATGGCACCTTTCCAGGGCTTATCAAGCTATTCTCCTATTCTGTTTTGAAATTCTTATGTGAAAATGTATTTCTCATGAAGAATTCACTGGTCACAGTGGTACTTTGACTCCTCAGTCATCTCTTTACAGGTCATACAACATTTCTCCAAAAAAAAAAAAAAAAAAAAAAATTTTTCAGGAAATAAATGAATTTTCATTTTGTCTTGAGTGTTATGGCAAATAAAAGTTTGTCATCTGCTTTTATGTATAAATTCTAAGCCACTCATCTCTGTCATGAAAGGCTAGAACACCCAGTTGTCCATATGTGGCCATTTCTTACTTCTGTTGTACCTGACTTTAGCCTGCTCTCCCATCTGTTTGTCTCCTCTTTTCACTTCAAAAGCAGAATCTCAAAGCATTCTGGAATGTGGCTTTTTCTCAAGTGACATCTCAGGGTTGAGAGACACTTGTGAATATAGCTAAAAGTTGCCACTTCACTACTGAGATCAGTCTCTAATTTCTCTGCAGGCAGTGCTGCCGCTAAACCAGCAAGTGGTTTGAATCCTCCTTGACAGAAGGGTCCAGAAATACCCAGAGTCACAGCAGCTCATCATGGCCAAAGGAACACTAAAGAGCTAGATAAATATGCAAGAAACAAAAGCTACCTCACCTACACAGAATAGTTTGTTTATGTAATAGGATTTATGTCACAAACTGCTATTTTAAGAGCAGGAAATACTATTTTTTTACCACAGGACCGTGTTAGCGTAGTACTTTAACTGCTGTTTAGAAATCCAGATTTTGTTTTCTGCCTGTCTGGATCTTTAGCTAGGCAAGTCCCATATTGATGTAAAACATGCTTTTGCAATTATCTCTCTCTTTTATTTTTTTAATAGAAGAAATAAACCCTGAAAATTACCAATTTACTTCCTATCTTGTCAGCTCTAGGAGGAGATCAAAGGATAACTATTAATATAAAGAGTTGAGTGCTCTATAGACAAAAATTGTTTCTTCATTGCTGTTTCCCAGTACTCAAGAGTTTATTCTAGGGTTTCATGGAATACTAATTTTAATTGTCAACTACAGATTTTTTGAGATCCTACAACAGAACAGTGTAGAAGAAATGGCCTGTATTAATTTTCTAAGAAAGTCCTTTATTGAAAGTAAAACAAGGTCATTTAAAGCAGGTATTTATTGGACCAAGCAAAGTCACAGGAAGAATGATTTAAGATAATGATAAAATGTGGAAGCACAAAAAATAAAATAAATAAATGTAATGTGATTAAAGGGGTGTGACATTTCTCCTTTAAAGTTAAAATCATGTAAGACTTAAGAACACAGCAAAAATCACAGTTAAAGGGGCTATACCTAGTGAAATGTCAGACATACAGAGCTGAGTGCAGCAAATACAGCAATCATGTTTATACATGAAGGTAGTTTCACTGATCCATCATTACCACAGATGCAGGAGTTCAGCAGAAGCTCTGGCATAATGGAAGTCACACAATCAAGCATTTTTAACAGCTTAATGATCTCCGTTTTTGTGTAGTACACGCCTTGATTCAAGCACCAAGGACAATGCTTGTTTGTGTTACTTGATTTGTATTATTAGATTTGTTTGACCCAGACTGGATGTGCACTGTGGCAACAAAAGTTAAACCAATCTTAAATTTAAATAAATCTATTTTTCAAGCATAAATTAGAAATTATTCTCCCCTGTATTGACTGACACATCTAAAAAACACCCATTACTTAATATTATGACTATGACTTTAAAATAACAAATAAAAAGGAAAAGAATTCAGTAGAAAAAAATATGATCACAATGCAGCTAGACAGGTGGAAGAGTATAAAGCAGCAAATCTGGATGCTGGATGAGAGATTATTCTGCAAAATGTCTGTATTTGGGTCAGTGAAGGTGATATGCCTAGTTAATTGGTGAATAGAGCACAGCACTGAAATAAAAGAAAAACGTTGATGAGAATATAGTTGGCTCTCCACACATTGACTACAGAAAAACTGATCCAGGAGACTTTATGATACAGTTGCCCATGATTACAGGGGGACTGAATTCAATGGAGCAGAGGTCTCTTCCAATTCTACACTTCTGAAAAAATGATACAGGTATTTTAATTAAAAATAAAATATGCACTCTCTGACACAGTGTTATAACTGCCAATTTCAATAGATGGTCACTATTTTGCTTCTCATTAGCAGGAAATTGTAAAATAATTTAATTTGTATGCAGAAAGGCTTCAGGTTTGGTCCTTTCTATTCAAGAAATCAGCGGAAAACTATAATATTATATACGAACCTCTTGGTGTCTCTCTAATATGGGTGGATTGATGAATAAGTTCTTTGAAATGCTTTAATACTGCATGGTTTACATTTCTAGAAAAAAAAAAAAAAACCTTTGAAAAATGTGCTTTTATGTTAAGAATTCTGAAATCCTTGAACAGTAGAATACAGTTGTACAGCTACAGAACATATCAAATATATGTTCAAAATGCATGTTCATGACCTCTCTAAGGCGGACACCGAATTTCTGTTTGTAAATGTGTACAAATTATACTGATTAAGATCTGTAGTACCTATTGCATTAGAGGAAATCACTAGTAAGTTAATAGTCATCTTAATGAGGAGAAAAAGGAATTATTTGTGAAGGAGTAGCAAAGAGGACTAAAATAGTACATGATATTAGTGTAAAAAAAAAAAAAAAAGGATGATGAGAGGATTAGGACTAATGGTCCTAGAAAAGAACTCTTTTGATTATTTCCTGGAATATCCTCTCAGTTTGACACGACCACCTGGAATTCAGAATACAGTGTCTAAGCAAATGAAATTATTCACCTCTCTTGTGCATATTCAGTCTTTACCTCTTGCCACTTTAATATAAATTGCAACACTGACTCCTTATTAACCACCATCTACACCTCTCTGATAAACCCAGCACTTCTGTCATTATTACAAACTGAGAAACCTTGGACCACCCTGAAATTTAATGCATCTCCAACAGAGAAAACAGAAATACTGGTGGCAACATTTCAGAGACAACTAGCTCTCCATGTTTTTATTATGCATTCCCATGTTTTGGGAAACACTCCTGAGCATAGAATTTTAAGTAAAATAATAAGTATGAGTTTTAACTGAAATAAGTTTTCCAGAGTGTAACAGAAGGTTTAAAACATAATGATTTAACTTAATTTCGTATAATTGTAAAATGAAGGTGATACTTAATTCTAATCTTCCAGATGAAAGAAAGTACCAGCACTATATCAGGAGAAGTTTACACTGCCAACAATTTAGAAGCAATCCATCCTCCTCCTTGGGAGGAAGAGGTGACTTTCTCTCTTCCACTGCTAGGAAAATACCACTGATTTTGAGCAAGTAATTGCAGATTTACACCACAGTGCCTCAGATCAGAGTATGGCGTGTAATAAAGCTTCAATGTGTTTCAAGAGTGAAGACACTTCTTCAAAGACTTTAAAATAAAGCACATGTTTTAGAGTTTTATTTAACCAGGTTTCACTCAGGCTGAGATTCAAGGAACCTGAGTGTCAAAGTGCTAGAAGGTGACTTTCTGTCAAAACCCCCAGTTTTCTCTTGCTCTCATATAATATATCACAAAGAACCCAGGATTTTGGACAGTTTCTCTCACACTGCTTCCTCTCTGCATTTTCTTTTGAGTAGGGATGCTGTGTAGAGGACACAATAACTGGGTTTCTTCATCTTCGCCTTTCTACCCTCCTCTTCTTCAACAGGCTATGGTTCACCAGGATGCTGAAAACCTGCATAAGACTTTATGCCCCAGTGAAAGCCCTGACATCAACCCCTCCATAAACCACAGTGGTGGAGAGGAGCCTGGTACAACACACCAGACACTGGGTCCTTCTGGAGGGAGGAAATTGTAATGGTGGGATATGGATGTTTAAAAAGCAAGAGGGCAATGGCATGAGCATCAAGAGCAAGGAGAAGAGCCCAGGATGGAAGTGCCCCACTGCCCTGAAAACCCTACCACCTGGGGAAGGAATCTTTATCACTTGTTCAACCCTCCTTGGACACAATCAAGCTCACAATTATTTTTCTTTTCAAAGACATTTTTCTCCTTACTCCTCATGTTCCATAAGGCAAACCCATCCATTTCTGTTAAGTAACATGGTGTGTCAGTTTTCTGGCATTTGAGTTAAACAGTAACCATAAAGAACATTTATGAGAGACAATATCTGTTCTTGATGTCAAGTCTTTCCACAGTGGGGAACTGCTTTTAAATAACTTCTTTGAAGAATAAAATAGAATAGTTTCCTGATAATTGTTTTATTTCCATGGAGAAGTGAAAGAAAAGTTGTTGGGCTTATATTCTTTACCATGACAGCTTGAGGATGTGCATAAGGATTCCTGTTTCTGCCATCATTCATTTTATTTTTTCCTTCTCATTTCTCCTAATTTTGTTTTTGGTTGTTTCTCTGTTTCTCTATGATTTTTTTTATTTCTTTCCTTTTTGGAGCTTTAATCCAAGCCCTCTGCTCTCAGCTCCTCTCCATGTCCTGTCTTCCTCTGTTCCTGTCACTCAAGTTCTTCTCCCAGTTACTTCTTGGTTACAAACCTTTGTAACAATGGCCAAAACCTTTGCCAGTGGCCAGTTCTCTCTGTCCGTTTAAGATATTCACACCAAGACTCAAGGATAGCCATGTTCAGATAGGCCAGTAATTTTAAGGGCAAACAGAGGCTGTCTCTCACAGACAACTGTACTGCACTCAAAGACAAAAATGCATGTGTTCATTGACATCTACCTATTTCAACCCAGTCACCCCTCACACCTTTAGGGAAGAGGGGAAGAACCCTAAAAAGGATGAAGAAATAGGCAAACGAAATTCATATGCAAAGTGATAAGATGAACTGGCATTTCAAAGGCATGCCTGCAAAAAAAAAAAAAAAGGGGGGGGGGGGAATATTCCAGTAACAGAGAAGAGGTCATTTGATGGAGAATACTGTGATCTCAGAAGAAGAGGCACATTCTATGTCAAACACTTTCCTAGATTTTTTGATAGTATTTTCCTAAAAAAGAGTTTATTCTGATTCCTTTTCTTTTCTTTTCATTCTTTCTTTTTGGATTACTGTGCTTTGCCTTTGCCAGGCATGACTCATATGCACAGAAAAGTCTTTATCACAAATGAAACACATTTTCAGATTTACATGCTGACTTAGCTGAAACTCAAAGCTTTTGACTTTTAAAGTTTTAAAGTATTTCTAATGATGGCAGAAAGGTCTGATTTGCTTGAAGATATATGGCTCATCACCAAGGCAGCAGTAAGCTCAGTGAAGGCATAACAAACCAATTTTCCTCCATGACTGGGTCACCTTGTACTGAGGTGTAAAGGTCTGGTTACATACACACCACTGAGCACGTATCCATGGGACCAACACTGGAAATGACATTTCTTCTGCATTGTGTGGCCACATAAATATCAATTTGTGCTTTAGAACAAGAATGTCATATAATTTGGAAAATATCCTAGTATCTTGGTGAGTTATATTGGAAACTGGGATGCATAAAATGAAAGCATTACCCCACATGGCCTGGTGCTACTATTCTTTCCCAGTGTGAAAAGCAGGATGCTGGGCCAAATACCCTGCTGTTACTCCAGCTGGGGAAGCAAATTCCATATCAAACATTTAAGATATTTTGCCAGTAATTTTTGTATTTGCTGTTGAGGTGGAAGCTGGACTGCCTGATCACATATTCTTATTACAGTAGATAATTCATATATACTAAGCTTTATACACAGAAATGATTGAAAAACACAGAGTACAGTAAAAAAATAATTCTAGGTAGAAGGTAAGAGTGTGTGTCCTCTACCTTCAAGAGTTACCACACCTGAGTGGGTGGGTCTGATTCACCAAGATTTGTAGCGATTGTTGCAGACTCATTCACCTGATGTGGGCTGAGAACCTCAAACTGAGAACATCAATGCTTCTTAAAAGCCATGGTCATTCCCCAGAGAGACTGTGGGGGCATGTGGGACTTTCCTATTAAAAATGAAAGTGGTGAGAAGAAATGAAGAGGACAAGAAAATATTCAAGAACTGGGCACAGTGTAGTGCATCTCCTCCAGGGACAGCGTGCACCTTATCTCCTGGAGGTACAGAGCAACAAATCTTTCTCCTTGCTCTTAGGGCAGCTGTAGGCTGCACATCTTTTTCCACGTGGACTGCTGTGGCTATCGCCAAGAGCTGTGGCAAAAGAAACACACTAGTATCAAGCACTGTAATGCTGAACTAGCACATAATAACAAAGCACCTACAGTTTCTTGTGCTCTCTCACCTTTTATTTTTTCCTGCTTGTTATCATAACTATGCCATAGAGAGTTTTCTTTGAAGCATTCTTTGAAGCACAATAGACCGCATACATTATTTATCCTAACGGAATAGTGTGCAAGGCACCCCCCAAATTTCACTTCCTCTGAATAACTTCAGGAGAGAACAGAGCAAGATAAAAACAGACTACATTTTTTTAGTGAGAAAGTGATGAAATTTCACAAAAGGCAATTCTCATGTGGATGAGGAGCAGCAGAAGATAGACAACCGAACTTTGCTTTCTCCTGTGCTACTGAGTCACTGGGGGAGGCTGGTGCAGGTACTTACAGACCAACCCACATACAAATCCAAGAGTAATGTGTAATTAAGACAACTTTTTGGGAAGGGCCCTGAAAGCCTGACTATCTCTGCAAAGATAACTGAAAGTTACATCTGTTTAAAAATGCTTGTGTACTTTCTCTCTCTCAGCCTCCAGATTTATTTTCACACTTACAAAGGAGTGAACCCCTATGAATTTTTGTAAAATTAACTACACAAATTTCAAGTACTACTTTTAGGAGAGAACTGTGAACACTGGGAATTTGACTTCTTTACATATCAGCACTAAGGTGTTTTTAAGCAGATTCCATCACTTAAGGGGCAGAGAGCATTTACTGGTGTACATGAAGAGTACTGTAAATGAACACTGCCATTATTCTATTGGTATGAAAACAGCAGCAAACATGCTTCCTCAGTTTAGTTTTGAATTCTGAGCAGAAATCATATTTCACACAGTAATAGTCAGTAACTTCCATGGACAGGGAACATAATTACAGTGTCCTAGCTCCAAATGGCTGAAGGTTGTAAAGGATAATATATAGCACTTGCTGAATCTGCAGAAGGAAAAAACCTAACACAATAAAGAGCTCCCTACTGGCACACCTCCTTTTTCAGAAGGACGTTCCAATAGGCACAGGCAGGTGTTTTTTGATGGTTATGTCACTGCAGTTGGTTCGACAACAGCATTTGATGGCTGCAATGACAGAATGGGAACAGACTATCCCCTCAGTTATTCCAGGTTTTAAAACCCAGCCATGCAAAAGCTAGGAAAGTTTAGAGTTGCCCTTTACTTTTTTGCAGCAAATTCCTCCTAGTGCTGTCCGTGGGATAGCTACCACTCATCCCATAAGGATTTCTGGGGTGCAATGATACTTGCATTTCCACAAACTGTTCACTTGTGTTTTCCAGAAGCTCTTTCATCTGAACAAGAAACACCAAAACTGCAGTCTCCTTCTGTCAATCAGGAGCTGCAGAGCTCTGAAGACAGCTTCCAGTCGCCCCAGTCAATTATGTGATCAAACAGTGAACAATTATGATCTGATCAAGCTCCTTTATTCAGCTATCTGCAATTCTCCCCAGATGTTCTAGATTTATGGAATATTCCAGTGGCTGGTGTCATAATCAAGCTTTGCTTTTAGGTATTCTTAATCCCAACCATGTGATAGAGAATCTTAATTAGTGACAAAGGCACTGTTCCTCACACCTCTTTGGGTCACATGTACTGTTAAAGTACCAAATGTTGGATTGTGTCTGACTGCATAGCATTACAGGGTGATGCCAAGTCACCTTTCAGAATTTCTTCTAAGAAGCTGATTCTGAAGGTGAAAAATCCTTTAATGAAAGGGAGCTCTGCCCTGAAGGTCCTGTCCCTGCAGAGGCTCTGCTAACCAATGTTTCATTACAAATATTATCACCTCCGGCTTCTGCCATCACAGAGATGAGTAGAATCACTCCAATAACTATGGCTAACGTCATGAGCCATCCTGAAGATTTAAGCCAGGACCTTGGGAGAGGAGACAGATGGAGAGCAAGAGCAGCATAGGAGTGCCAAGGCTTTGTGCTCCCATCAGAGCAGGTTTCTCAGCAGATGACCAAGTCTAAAGTTACAGAATCCATATCCAATTAGTCTGCTTGAATCAAACCAGACTCTAAGAGTTCCTAAATCTTTCCAAACTTCCAGAAATCTTTAATTTCTGTTATCTAGGACAGACTTTTATAGCTTACATCATCTCTGTCATCAGAAAAGCACTCTAGTGGCAATAACTCTTCACACTGTACTTCACTGCAATTTATTTATTTGACTGGAAAGGAAAGGATAACTGAGAAAGAGATCTTTTATTGTGATGAACTCTCTATTGCAATGCTTCTCGTATCCATGCCCATTTGTATGCCATCACCTCTGGATTATGAGCTAGTCTGTCAATGGGGTTTGTCATGACTGTAAAGACTTAACTCCTAATATCTCCCAATTTAAGAATTTTTCCAAAGTGCTTTTTTTTTGTTGTTCCTATTTTTATAAAGGATAGCAGTTAGGGGGTTTAGAAGCTCAGTGATTACCCACTGTCAATCTTATTAGTTTGGTTTTTTTGCCAGGAAGGTGATAAAATGTATTTAACCTGAGCCCCTCTGCAAGATCAGATTTTCTCTACCAAATGTTCTCTTATCTCATCTCCAGAGTGAAACTTGGCACCAATTTCATCAGAGGCAGAACTGAGCTGTAAACCCAGCTCTCTTTTAGTACCATTCATATGATCATACAGGTATTCTGGATACCTTCAGATTATAAAATTGTCCAAGAAAGCCACCAGCTCTCATTGTTCCCTTCAGAGGTTTGAACCATGGGAATATTGGCTAAATTCTTTATGGTATACTTGCCTGATGTTGGGATGAAAAATAATTTCCTTTTCACTGTAGGAAGACTGATGGGATCGAGAGTACTGTGTTCTGTAGGCATCTGTATCTCTCTATAACATAGTACCCCAGCACCAAATTCTGACTTCACCTGGACTAAAGAAAGGCCTGTTGGCAGAAATTGCTCCTCACTGTCCCAAAACATGGAGCTGGGGCAGAAGGGAAAAGTCATAGATGGTTGGTAAGGTTAAATCCAAGAAGGCTTACATAAATAAAGATGTTTGTGGAGAGTCAGAAAGGAAGTATGAGAGGAGAAATACAAAGAAATTAGAAGGATGACAGGAAAAAGGTTGCAATGTCAAGTTAGAAGCATCTTGCATGCTTCCAGGTGAGAGTGGTTTTCTTTATTCAGTTGAAGAAGTCAACCTAATATTCCATGGTTAGAGAAAGAACAGATCCAGCCAATTTTCAGTTTACAGTTTTGAGCTAACTCTACTATTGATATTTCATTTTCTTCAAAATAGTGGGCAGTCTAAACATACACAAACACCAGAAGTCAGCAAAAGAACCATCCTCCTCTTTATCCCACAGCATAATGTAGTCAGAAAAGAGTTGCTGCAGTGATCAGAGAGAGATCTCTGAATTTTTTGTTTGGTGCTTTTATCAGACATGGGGGTCTGGGGTATGCGGTATACATGAGGAACCAATGACAAAGGAATAGGAGTAGCTGTGATGTTCTTATGGGGGGAAAAAAAAAAGTAAATTATGCTGACCATATTCTTTTCTTTGCCCTATGGGCTACAATCAGCTCTGTTATAGTGACATCATTTACAACAAACTTGATTTACACTGGTTGCATTAGGGCAGTTGGGAATACTATATGGCCTTTAATGTTCTTAAGCTTATTTTGCAGTGAGAGCGTGATGGTTTCTGCACAGGCATTTGCTACTGAAATGGGAAATAGGTGGGCTGTTTGATGAGTCTGTCAGCTGGAACACTGGCAATTGCTACTTGGACTGCTTCAATGTAAATATAATTTTCTCAGACTTCAATACTCTGAGTCTGAGTCTTTTTTTCCAGATTAGTATATACTAATCTATCTAATTCTTGTTATTATTTATTTTCCTCACAACCAGAAGACAATCCTGACATTTATGTTTATCTACAGGATGTATTTACACAGCTTTCAGAAAGCTATGGTGAGAAATTTTCCTAGTGCCACCATTTTATTTTTGTTTCCCCTTCCCCTTTACAGAGGTCTAGTGAGTCACTGCTGCACCACGAGAAAATGTGCATTTCCAAGCAAAGTCCCTGGGCAGTTTTCATTTTGTAATTACAGTAAAAGTCAAAGGTCATGCTTAATTTCTTATTTCTTAAATCAGGTTTTCACTGTTAAATCCCACTTAAAATAATGTTGTAGTTAATAATCACATAACCAATAGACAATGCTCCTAGTTGGATGTGTGTGTTTGTTTAGGGTTAAATTTGCTCATTTAATTTCTTTTGGAAACTTTTTCACCTGTATCGTTAGACTCTCATTTTATTCTGATTATGTACATACACACCTGAAAATCAGGCTGGTTTGGTTTACCTTCTAAAACTGCAGCTGCATTCCATGCTTTGTAACTATGGTCAATGTGAATAAGGCATCTGGAATCATTCTGTCACTCACAGCTTTTTAACTCTATTTATTTGAAAATCTCTCATTGACATTTCTACTTGTCTGATGGTTTGCAAGATGTTTGTTTTCTTTTTCACAATCCCACTGTGCAATTGTGTCACTTTCCATGAAACAAGTGTTTTCTACTGTCAAATAATCTACCTGTACAGAAGGAGTAATGGGATCTGCACACAGTGTAAAAGTTCCTTTTTTGCTCTTTTCCAGCAGTAGTGGAAGCATTTAGGTCTATGAAAATTAAACTCAAAAGGCTGTAACAAGTCTGTCAAGCAACATTTGGGGGTATTATAAGCACTGTACACAACATGCTTTCTAAGCACCAACAAAAATAGAAGGCACTATTAAGCAGTCGCAAAAAACACTGGCCACATTTTTTGGAGAGGATCCATACTACTGACAACTTCTCACAGCCACCCTTCTGCCTCCTGCTTGCCCTACTTTTGTACTATGGAGCTACCTTATCAGACGGAACATTTAAAGAAGTGGTTTTCACTGGAGCGAAATTCCCAGTCCCCCCATGAATCCGCTGGCACAGACCTCTCTGGAGAAACATGGTCCCCTTGCTAATCCCCCTACAAACACCCCACACGTGGACAGATAGGGGCTGTTCCCACCTCTGGGCTGCAACTGCTGCTCAGGAACGCTGGGGCAGAGCTGCAGATTCAGACTGAATGGCCATTCCATGCAGGGCTCTTTCCACCCAGCACACTTGTAGTACAATTAAAGGAGTGCCTCCCCAGCTCCTCCTCCCTCCCCGCTCTTGTAGTATCTGAATGTGAACTTCTCCCTTGGATAAACAAACACTTGTACCTATACATATACTTCTGGCCATTAAGGACTTTATTCCAGTGCCTTTTGTTAGGATTTTCAGTTTTACCTCTCAGTTGCACTCACCACTGGCTAGCATTTCTTTTTCACCTGTATCGTGGGCAACACATTATTAAAGATACACGTTTTTCAACCCACTTACCAAATTCCAGCAGAACTGACAGAAGCTGCTTTATTAGCAGTATTTATACAACACATTTGCAATATGCACTTTTAAAAATTATTTCTTTTTTGTAAGCAGTAGTATTGGCATGAGGTTCTGATTTCAGGTAAAACAACCACTGCCCACTATAGCCCCTCTGCCAGTCAAACAGTCAAAGAAAGCAAAGCAAAACAAGCCAGTCAGACATTATCAGAGGGAATGGTTATTATAACAAACAACTATACAAGGGGAAAATGCACGGCTATTCAGAAACTGTCTTTTGGGGACTGAAGAGATCTGGAGCCATTTTTCACACGGTTCACGAGAAAATGTCAGCACACAGATGCTACTGTACTGTCAGATTGTATCTTAATTTGGCCAAAGGGGACCCAGGCAGTCACCCCTCACAGACATTTTTAAAGGCCCATTACAAATCTGATTTATTGGTTGCTAAGAGTCTTCCTGCTATAGTCTGCAGATTTTGCATGACATGGAGCTGAAATCCAGTTACAGATAAATGTCTGCTTCTCTGTATGATCTAAATCCATCTGAATTCAGTATTTCTTGGGCATCGGTCAAGCCTCCCCCGGTTTGCCCATCCCCTCTGCTCCTAATACCTTAAGGCAGTTTACTTCAGAATGAAGCAGAGCATTAACCTGTATAAAATTGCTAATTTGTATATAACTCTCTTGCAGCCATTTAAAAAAAAAAATGATAAAAGGAAATGCCTTTTGTTCTAAAGAGGCAGGGAAAAAAATTCAGGAACAAAAGAAATGCATCTGCCCAGCAAAAGAAATGAGAAATTACTGGGATATGTTTTAGATGTTTAGGCATGCTGGTGTTAACAACAACCATTCAAATAAATATGCTAATTTGCTCCTGTTCTTCAATATTTTTTAAAAAATCTGTTGGCTTTTTCCTCAAAAAAAAGAAGAAATTCCTTGCCTTCTGTGAGAAGCCAAAGATCATGCGAGTGAAATGCATTTGGTATTGCCGAAGAAACACCATTCAAACTTGCTCTACTTGAGCTGCCCATTGTTACAATTCAGACAATGTACAACAACAAGCACGACTCAACTTCTAACCGTGCCCACATCACAAGGAATTCAAAGTCCACAGCTCTTCCTATTTCCATAAACTCACCTCCAGAACCTTAATTTGCAGCTTCTCTGGCAAAAATCTCCTGGCATTGCAAGTCATCTGACAATTTGTTACGGAAGCATGCAGTTCATCCTAAAGCCTTGTATTTCGTGAAGGAACTATTCTAAACAAAGACAACATCAAAAGCTACACAAGGATTGCTCACAGCAAGTCCAACTCAGCCCAAGTTTGGGTTCAACATCTGTCTGAACACAGTAGTGCCTCCCATTTTGGTTTTGTTTTGTGGGATTAAACCCCATTTAATCTCTTTAAGTGACCCTGACTCAGGTTCCAGCTATACTGCTTTAAAAATCCAGAGAGAGAGAGAAAGAAAAAAAAGGCAAGAAAGAGAAGGCAGCGCCTTATCCCACCTTTCCATGGCTCTCAGCCCGTCTGTCTTCGCATGATCTGCAAACCACCTGTACTGGATCCAGCCCATTCTGGGGACAGAAATTATCTTCCCGGTAGACGTAGTCTCAGCTGCGCTTTGATTTTTCGGCACGAATGTCTAGAATCTTCTTCTTAAGCCAGACACAGCAACACAAAACTGCAGCTGAGCTCTTTTGTTTTCCCTCTCTCCAGGGCTGAGGCAGCGGCGCTCCCGGCGCTCCCGCTCCCTCCGCCCCCGGCAGCGCCGGAGCGCTCGGCTCCGCCGCCGGCCCCCGCAGCCACCACCTACCCCAGCCCGAGCCGAGATTCCTCCGTCAAGGGGCAGCTTCAGGGGGCGGTCAGGTGATCTTCCGGTTAAAAACGGAGAGGATGCTCGGGGATTGAGCGCACGGATCCGTGGTGGGATTCAAACTAGCCATTTACATTACAAAGCAGGGAGGGAAATAGGGCTCGGAGGAGCATCAGGCATCCTTCTGCTTTCCAGCTCTGCGCTGGCAATCTACACAAGAAGGCGCAGCGCAAAGATATGCATTTAAACTTTTCAGTGGCAATAATCATACATAGTTTGGATACCATGAAACTCCTAAATATTTAAAATTGGGGGCTTATTCCCAAATAAACATATTTTTTTTTTTTTTTTTTTTTAGATGCAATGCTGGTTCTGTATCCTTTTGCAGATTCTTCCCAAGTGTACATTTTTTACAATACAATCCTTAAATATTGATGCTGAAGCCATATTTAATTTCTCATCAGCAAATGGACCGTACTCAATTAAAACCAATTATTAGTATTTTATTCATATTATTATATTGCAATTCGAAGTATTTCTGATGTAAGAGCCATTATATTTAAAAGTGACTCTCTGAGCTGTAGGCTGTCCAATGGCCCTGCTCCCTGGGATTACCCTGATCAAAGCTAAAGGTGCAGGGCTTTGGAATTTAGACTCTAAAAGACTGAAAGAATTCAGATTCTGTGAGAATTCTAGTTATTGACAAATAACTAATAATACCCAAATATTGCTGCAAATAAGAAATACTTGCAGACAAGATATTACCAGAAAATCTTACAGGAAACAGACTGTGTGTCTTGACAAAATACTGCATTTTTAACCCCAGCTTCCATTAAAAAATTTCTATAATGTTTAGTGAGACCACAATTTCACCCAAAATATTCCCATGCATTTATTATTAAATGGTAACAAACAGAAAATATCTGTAAAACTAGGCACAAAGGATAAAGTAGGCATCCACATTTAATCAGTCTTTCTGAGAAACGGAACATGTAGATGAATGTATCATCTATTTCAAAAGAAATCTAAACCCATTTTCCTATGACCATATTCTTAAAGACTCAGGTTAAAACCAGAAAGCCTACTCATCCATCCACCATCCTACATAGGCACTTCTAATACTTCCTAATGTTTCCAACAATATAACAAATAACCATTCACTGATCTTGTATTAACTGTGGATCTGTCCACAGACACCTCAGTTCCTCTGGCACTACACACAGAACACAGATTTCCACCTTTTACTTTCCATACTATCACTCTTATGATGTAAGGTAATTCTTTTGATAAGTGCACAAAGGAGCAACCTGGATTTCTTGTAGGATACTGAGGGAAAAGAGTTATATGAGAGATCACGGATTAACTTCACCATATTATTAGGCTCTTATTATATCTACTAGATGGATAGGAACTACTCTATCTTGTTCTGACTTTCAGACCCTTAAGTTTTTTAACCCTGACACATCCTTTTCAGTAATGCTTTAGTAAGAGTGCTTCACATCATTCCTATCATAGCCAAAATTTTTGCCACAGTCCATGAGCTTTCGTCAGAAGCCAATATTGACTCCAAGGGGCTGGTAAAATTCCCACAACTATTTTATATATATACACATATATATGTGTGTATATATATATATATATATATAGAGAGAGAGAGAGAGAAAGAGAGAGAGAGAGAGAGAGATGAAGCATTATTTCAAACCATTCTTCATGGGGAAAAAATCACTGGACTTTTGCTTTGCTACATTTAATTTAATTATATATTAAAAAAAAAAAAGTCAGAAGTGGAACACCTGTCATGCCCAGCTAAGCCTATCCTTGTAGAAAGATATCTAACAACTATTGCACACTTAACACTTGAACATGCTTAAGATGATCCCAATAATGAAGGCCGTAGGAACTAACACAAGACAGGAACAAAATGACTTCATCTCAATTGTCTAAATTTCTGGCTACAGGTAGAATTCTGCAGTTCTTTTGGGCACTCTGTGTAGCCACATGTAGTTACTCTATGGATAGCTTTTTCCTTTCACCCTCCTGAAGCCACAATATTGCAAGCAGAATAATGACATTTAATGGCTGCCAATGGGTCAGATATGAGATAATCACTTGAGAAAGTCACCTGGAGAGGTTAGCAGGGCCAGCCAAGCTACACAGACTCAAAATTTCGTATATATTGGTGTTTTCTAACTTGGATACTTTAATATAAAGATGTCAATCTTTATATTATTGTTATAAAGTCAACATATAACTTGGTCTTAGTAAAAAAAGTAGGTCTAAACTATCATTGCTGAAAAGGCAAATAGACACAAACTTCCCTGCTTAGTACTTAGGAGTAGTTATAATAGTGTGTAAACTGGATTGCTCGACAAAATTTCCAGTGTAGTCAACTACTAGAATGCAGTTGTGTCATTCTGCACAGGACTCCCACTGAACATGATGAGGTTCTTGATAAGTGAGAGGACCACATCTTATGCACACTTATTACAGTCATCAAAATGTTCACTTTAGCAAAGCTGAGTACAGTAGAGCTTTTCAACAATGAAATGTTGCGGTCACCCATCTATTTCAAAGTATTGTTTACAGCTCTCAAAAGAAAGTAATTTCGTTTCTAAGAAATAGAGCAATGATTTTAGGCTTCCAAAAAAAAAGCCTTTTATAATGTCTGGGCTGCCATACACATTGACAGGACAAGACATGTTGATGCCATAAAAGGTACTGGTCTAATCCAGTGGAAGAAACTGGAGGCTAATCTTCCATCTAAAAACTATATGTATACATACAAGTAGGTATGTAAATAATGTGTACAGACACGTATACATAATTAATAAAACTATGTAATAAATATGGATGAAAACCTGTCTCAACCATGCAGACAACAATTATGTTTTGGAAACTGTATGCATCAATATTTATCAAAATAAAAATCAGTACAAACTAATACTTTATTCAAGAAAAAAATACAGGTTTTTTAATCATTAAGTTTATATCCTGTAACCTTTAGAGAGGAATTTGAGAGTTTCCCAGAAGAATTACTAGCTTTAAATCATACTCTTAAAAATTAGAGCTTTAATTTAAAGAACAACACAGACATAATCAAATTATTGAGGCATGACAAAAATAAATTAATGGTCTACTTTGTGATAGAAATAGTCCCAATATTTGCAATGTTAATTTCAAAACAGTAAAAAAATGCATATATCTACATAAAATAACAATAAAAATCCGTATTTTACTTATAATAATATTAGCCTTAAGGCTGGATTTATTCCTAAAAGAAGTCATAGAAATAGGTTGCATCTTTTTTACAGTTCATTTATATGCAAGTCAATAAGGTATATCCTTAAAACTATATTCAATCAGTAAGAAAACAGGTATGTCATGTATTTATGAAGTCTTTTTGAATTTGTGCAGCACAAATGGCTTCTTTTTTCCATTACTTTTCAGATGTAGAATTTGCAAGTCTATGTTTCAAAATCAGTGCTAAAGGAAGCAAAGAGCTATTGACTTGAGATCCTTTACATCAATATTGTTGATGAGTGAAAATATCCAAGCGCATACATGTTACATATAATTTATACAATGGGGCAAACCACAACAAAAATGGTATTTACAATATTTTAAGTATCTTCCACCCTTAAAAATACTGTAAATTATAACTGTGATATTTAACAATTTTAAGGTAGATTTGATTTGGGTTTTGGCTTTACCTACAGTCCTTTGTCATCACAGGTTAAAGATTGCAAAGCAGAAAGTGAAAGAAGGCTGAGATAGATATGTGGCTTGAATGCAGTTACATTATAAATAAGCTATTTGATGTGTGGTCTGTGACTCGTGCTAGAGAAAGTCTCTATAAAAGGCCTTTCCACAGAATGGATTAGTTGTTATCTTTGACTTTAAAACAGACAGAAAGAACTGAGAGATGATTAGCTATGTTAATACAAATATCCTTTGGAATTCATGACCTTTCCTTGTCAAATTATGGGAAGTCACAAGAAGAAATTATGGAAACTTTCCCGTATTGAAAAGCAGGTGAATGATAAAAATAGAAGTTACAAAATTCCTTTGACAGTGAGGAGGAAATTCACCATCAAGTCTACTGAATGTCCATGTTTTTTTTCCCTTGGACATTGCACAAGACTGCATCCAGATTGATTATTTCCAGTGAGGGAGACTCCACAACCTTTCTGGGCAATCTGTTCCAGTGCTTGGTCACCTACACAGTGAAGAAGCTCTTCCTTGTGTTCAGGTGGAACATCCTGTGAATCAGGTTCTGCCCATTGCTCTTTGCCAGTTGCTCGGCACCACCGAAAAGAGCCCCGTCCATCCTGTTGACACTCTCCCTTCAGACACTTACAGACATTCTAAAAGTCCCTTCTCAGTCATCTCTTCTCAAGACTGAACAGGCACAGCTCCCTCAGCTTTTACTTTCCTTATGTGAGAGATGCTCCAGTCCCTCAGTCATCTTCACAGAGCTGCACTGGACCCTTTCGAGGAGCACCAGGCCTCTCTTATACTGAGGAGTCCGGACACAGCACACCAGATGCAGCATCACTAGGGCTCAGTAGAGAAGATACTTATATTCCCTTGTACAAAATTTGTAAAGGGTTCAATTAAATTCCATAAAATTTAACTTGTGGAGGATTTGGAGAAAGGTATGTACAGCTTTCAGCCAAACTTTAGCAAAACTTCTTTGCCAACCAGTTCTGAGACTTGTGTTTCAGAGAAGACTGAGTGTCTTCATCTAACTGCTAAACACAGAAGCCTTAATAGCTTTGGCAGAAGCCAGTGGATAGCGATGGGAAAAAAAAAGTCCCATAAAAATTTCTGGTTATATTTTTGGGGATATTAATTTAAGTTTCTTGGGATAGTTCAACTGTTTCTCCTGGAGCTTGTAATATTGCCTGTTCACGCTCATGATGAGAAGGAGAAGATAATTATAGTCCTCTTCAGACAGTGTGTTCATTAAGTGTGTTATTTTGGATAAGTAAGTTTTTAATTGGTTTCCAGTGCCTGCCAGTAGGATGGTCTGTGGCAGCATGGCAGCAAGGATTTGTGCCCCTACCGCTTTCCCCTGTTGGAATTCAATACAGTTTAATTGAATTACAATAGGGGTAACAACAAGATGTCAATTACTGGTTTATTCAGTGTTCACTCTTCTTCCAATGGCACTTGATTGACTCACTCAGCACACTTCTCTTATTAGGAGACCCCTTCCCCTCTTCCCAGAGAATAAGTATTGTACCAAGACACCACATTCTTTATTAAACAGCAGCATAATCACAAAACTCTTGTGGCACTGACTGCAAAAATTAAAGCTCTGCCTGGTCTGAGTTGATAGTGTGTGCCCTACTTTATTTGAAGCTAGAGTTGGAATGTCTTCCTGCACTTATGACTTTGCCCATGTGTTGATAGTTCCCCTCTCTGGAACTGGGAACATACCATTTTTTGTATTATGCATCTTTTGTTCAATAGGAAAAAGAAATTAATTTTGTTTGTTCTTTTGAGAAAATAGACAGAATAGTTTGGAAACAATCTTTCTAGATTTCAAGGGTTTAATGTATGTGAAAGAATTAAAAAAAATAGATCCTTAACCTATCTTTCTGACTGCTCCCTAGTGGTCTGCCACCCAGTTTAAGTCCTGAAACCTTAAATACCAAAATGTTTTTGCTAAAAGTACTTAGTATGTTGCAAAGACAATTACCTAAATCCATGAAAACTGGTCCATGAAAATTTTTCCAATTGTCCTTTTAGGTAAATGATATCTTGATTAAATACTATTTTTCATATTTAAAATATATTTATTTTAAATAAAAATAGTATTTTTGCAAGTTTGTTTTTTTCCTCTGTTAAACAGCCAAGCATAATAAGTTTTGTAAAACTTTTTCATGGAGAAAAATATTTTCCTGATCTGTAAATGTCAATTAAAGTGTAAATTTGAAAAACCATTGTGGTTGTATCAACATTAATATGACATGACAATGGTTTTACTCAAATGTTATTTCGTCATGATTTAAGAAGAGCTAAATTACATTTTAGCAAACATTCTTTAATCCTATGTGCTATTACTAGTAGGAATGAAACAGAAAGAATAAGAAAATCTAAATTTTCAGGAGGAATCAATGTAATATTACAAAATAACAAGACTCTTGACTGATCCTCCTCAAACTAGTGTTATTGCACAGTGCTTCTAAGTTATTACCTGCTAGAGATTATTTGCTCAACTGCATGTTTGCTCAGTCCTCCCTAGTCACTGTATATGATACCACCCCCTTCTAAAACAGTTCTCAAAATTTCTATCAAAAATTTTGGACTAAGATAATGCTAATAACAAATTAAGAAAACCAAATTTTAAAGCATGAAGTCTATTAATTTATTATATTCCAATAATTGCAACTATAAAAATGAACTTCATTTATTTATTTTATGTCATATTAAAATAAAGTAACTCACAAAAGAAAGCAAGATGCACTTTAGTATTCTGTTTGTATATACTATATTAAGATATCTTGTTTAAAATAAGCCATGTTTTTATGTGGTTGCTATAATACCTTTGCAAAAAAAAAAAAAAAAAAAAAAAAAAAAAAAGAAAGTTTATAGTTTTTGCAGAAATAGTCCAACCCCACAACTTGATATTTACAGAAAGGGAACACATTCACTATTGTATTCCTCATGATCACTGACCCAAAACTATAATACTCCTCTGAAGCCAGCAATATTTTACTGGGAAGTGGCTAATTTTAAATTTCATATATGATTGTTCTGGGGAAACATACCTTTGGAAATTATGACACATTTTTCCTTTCTCCCCCTCTCGCTGCATGGTATGGGAAGAGGAGGTACACATTTTTCTTACAATTGCTCTTCCACTCTGAAATTTCAAATGTGGGGAATTCATTGGGACTTCTATAGGCTAGGAGTTTGAACTGAAATTCTGGATTTTTTTGTTTCCTATTAACAAAAGACAATCATTAAATTGCTCAGAATACATGTAAATGAATTGCATCTATATGTAAGTATGAGGTATGATAACTAGTATTTTATTTATTTTATTTAATCTTTCTTGTACTTTCAGTACTTTAACTAGGTGTGATAATCTTTTCTCATTAATAAGAATCTGCTATTATTATTATTAGTAGTAGTAATAGTATCCTCCTCTGTGTTCATGCAGTGTTTTAAATGTTATGTTTGCACGTTGTGTGCATTTTAAAAGTCCAAAGAATTGTGTCACTTAATTCCTATGTGCACACATAAAACTGATAGTTTTGTATTCAACTCAATTATTGGAGAAGTGTGTAAAAGACTTTTTAGGTATTATTTTGATGTTTTTCTTTGTAGAAGATTTTGCCTAAAAAAGGAAAGAAAACCTCATATTCATAATATTCCATCTAGTCATTAATAGTCAAACACTCACGCAGTGGCATGTCTGACATAGGCAGCTGAGTTGGGAATTGAAACCATAATAATTAACAATAGATTTCCTGATCTCACCATGACAAGTAAATGAAACACTCTGTGGTGTGCTTGCCCACTGGAAGAGGGCATTAACTCAGTATGAAAAGCAGAATGGAAGCATATCTCTGATTAGATCTAATGCACAAGGAATGCAACAATGGGAAGCTCGTGTCAGCAGAACACATCAAACCCTTTTCTAAATATTGTGCATGAGTATGCAAAAACATGCACATTCCCCGTAAGAACCATAGTGAAATTCACAGGATGTACAAAACATAATCCCTACTGCAATAAGCAAAAAATAAATAAGGAGATAAATATATTAATTAATAAATAAAATTGCTGAATGTTCTTACTTACAAAAACAATTTAATCCAATTCAGTCATTTTGGCCCCATTCACTTCAAATTTCCTGTTTAAACGACTCCTCTCCCTGTTCCTGCTGACCAACCTGTCGGCTCTCAGCATTCAGGACCCTGGAGAGCAGCAGCGCCCAGAGCCCCGCTGGCAGCGACTCTCACAGGAACCCTGCCCTCTCTTGTTCCATTCACTGTTATCCTCTCTTATTCTGTCTCTTATCACTGCTCCATATTTCCCTTCCTCTTCCTCAAATTGTCTTTTTCTCTTATAGTGAAATTTACTGTTGCAGCAACTTTTTGTCTGAAACAAAATGACCTCCCTTTCATTCTTCAAAGTGTGTCAGTTTGTTTGTTTGTGTTTGTTTATGTTGTTTTCTGTTTTGCTTTGTTTTTGTGGGTTTTTTTGTTTGGTTTTGGTTTTGGTTTTGGTTTTGGTTTTGGTTTTGTAAGGCTTCCTTATCGTTAATGTTGACAGTATCGTCATGGGACATTTGATATAATTATTTTATCAAGCATTACAGTTTTGTTGTTTTAGTATGTACCTGGCTCAATACACTGCATTCTTTTACACTGTGTATTGTTAGAAAACTTACTTTATAGAAACCCTGAATCAGAAATTACTGTGTCTGTGGTCACATAAAGTAGTTCAGTACAGCCATAACAATGCAGCTGTAGTTACTAATCTCCTTGCATGTATTAAACACACTTTAATATTTCAGATTCTCTTCCAAATTTGAAATAAAACTAAAATTTTATAAAATTATATAATTCTATAAAATTTTATACAATTCTAACTGAAAATCTGACTCTGCAAAAACTTAAAAAGGTGAATAATCCCAATCCATTCACTGGACCTATTCACCTGCACAAAACCACATGGTATGTCCTTGCAGATCTGCTCCTAAACGGTCTCATTAAGCCTCAGAGTTTAATTAACTCTCAGAGAGATATAAATCAAGAGTGATTCCCAAAAGTCAGTACAGACTCCCTGGTGTACCTCAGCGAATTTTTAAAATTTTACTTTCTTAAGGAGAATCAAGTGTCTGTAATGGCATTATGAGAGGGAGAACAGAAGGAAGGAAAGGAGGATGTGGGTATGGCACATACACAAACATGCATTTGTCTGTGTGTCCTTCAGTCTCCCTGACTATGTTGGAACACAATGGCCAATTTCAAATGATTTTTATAATGCAATAGTCATCTTCAACCTATCAAGCTTTTAGAATTTTTATGAAGATACAAAGGGGGGAATCAGGAAGGTCTGAATAATGAGCACATTCTAGAGATAAACCACAAGATTCATAAGAGACCCTTTTTGGGGATTTGGCATCATGAAAGCATTCTTTCTTTCTAAAAGCCATGAGACTTCAAAAAATATATTTCATGTCTCTCAATATGTGGCTTTGTAGGTTTACTCTGCTATATGGAATTCAGAATGCATCTTCAGCGCTGGCCCCTCCATCAGAATAAGAAATAGCTTCTCTTTCTTCACAATAAACAAAAACACTCATGCAATGTGCTTTGGAAGCTTCACAAACACACACACACACACACACACACACACACAAAATCCTCGGAACAAAACAGTCAAATTGTTGACATGACGTGATGGACTGTTTATAGTGGCTCCAAGGCACCTTTTACCAAAGATCCCCTTTCAGCCAAAGCACTTCTCAATACACAGTAGGAAAATCAGGCGATACAAAGTGGGAGGTCCAAAGGGTAAACCCCACATATTAGCAAAAATAAGGACTCATCCTTTAGACAAGAATAAGATGAAGGTGCCTACAAACACAGTCATGTTGAAACACCATCAATGAATCAAAGCCTTACTCTGGACCACTCAGAACTCAATTTGGCTAACATATAGGTCACTATATAACCTGGCAACTGAGGATAAAGAACAGTGTGTCTGGCAGACAAACTTCATAGGTCTGACATGAATTTTAGACTCTACAAAGCGCATTGGGCTGAAGAAGCTGTTTCTTCAGCACAAAATCACAGGTCCTACTTCCATATGCAGTGAAAGAGGAAGGCAAACCATCCTCATTACAAGGCAGTAGCTGTTATTACTGAGATCCCATGGCTTCAAATTCAGAAGCAGACCAAATAATGCCACTGTAGGCACTAAGTGAATGTCAAATGGAAACTAGAACTGGTACAGAATGCTCCTAATAACTAATATTTTACTTCTATAGGGTTTTTTGGGTTTTTTTTTGGTTTTTTTTTTTTTTTTTTTGTTCCTAGCAGAAATAAAAATCTTTTCTCTAGAAGAATCTTTGATAACTTGACTCTGATGGAAACCGGCAAACCACAAATTATTTAACTTCCTAAAGAAGTGTTTTTTCTATAAGGATTCTGGAATTAAGTAGCCCCACCTTTGGCAAAAGAAAGTTGACAAGTAAAGATTTTAAAGGAAATCTGTGAATTCAATTGTGAGCTAGAAGTTAGAACTGGCAGCATGTACTGACTCTTATCAATAGGAATTCCTAATGTTCAACTACAGAATATTAAAGTTTCCTAAGTCATATCCTGTGCAGTGGGAACATGAGAAACAGTTAAAATAGAGAGGAACAATTTCACTTGCTATATGTGAAAGTCAAAAATAAATACTAAACACCCAATCTTTAAAGATACTTAAGGTGGAAATGTTATGATTTACAGTTATGAGTTGGCATCCCAAGCACACAGCTTGCAGTCTCCTTAGATGTAGGTAGCTGCAACTACTCATTTTCCAGAGTGTCAGGCCTGTATCCAGTTGTCAGAATGAACACCAAGACCCTAATCTTAATTTTTCTTCTACTGTATTTTTCTGTATTCTGTGGAACACCTTCACACATGAAGAGAAACCCATTTTTGACATACATGTCAAGATTTCTGATATCACAGTTTACTTCACTGTTCTCCACTGACAAAAAAATTCTCGTGAACAAAGATTCCACATACCAAAATTCAGAGCATATTCATTCAACCCTTCTAGTTTCTTATATGGAATTTGATAAATAGGAACTAACTTTTGAGTATTGTCAAAATCTTGTAGCCTAGCAAGCAAAAAATACTAACAGAATAATGTATTGCAAATATCTCTAGCTTGCTACCCCAGTAAAATATGATACAGAAGGATTTCTCATTTCATCAGAAGAGTTGAACAGGAGCAACTTATATATGGCTACTCCAAAAGAGAGCTGAAACTTTGACTGGATTATAGATCTTTACTGCTGGTCTCATGTTCCCTAGAGGAACTTAAGAGGACTTGTGGATTTTTTGCCTTGCATCTGATTCCAGTGATGGTGCTGGCAATGATTTTTATCTGTAGAACATTAAGGGTATTTTTAACTGTGAATAAAGAATAGCTATTCATCGATACTGGGATGGAATGCAGATGCTACGTTGAGCTTTTGGAATTAATTTTTTTGCTATTCAACTTTTTCACATCATGGCAAAATATGCTATTTTGCAGGTAGTCCTAAATAAGGAAGAGTTCCTTAATCAATACAATGATCTTATTGCCAGTAGCAAGGTCTATTGAGTGTTATTGGCATTTCATCACAGCAGCAAAAACAAATGACTGAAATGGGGAGGACTCATTTCTTTTAAACCAGGCTACAGTCAGATTAAATGCATTCTGAATTAAAAACTAAATAATGAATGGCTGGATTGCTTCTGTCCCCTCTTTTAGAAGGTAGAGCAGGATGTATCAGGAGGAAATTCCTTCCTATTTAGGGCATGGTTAAAACTGCCATTTATGCATCTCATTTCATGAGATCCATATTCCAGAGGGAAGGAAGAGATTAGTTAGAGATGAGTGATGAGCTGGACCATCACTTCTGGGAGTAGTGACAGTAAGTATCACAACAAGTTCTTTTTGAAAACTACGGATCTGTACATAGAAAATACGCATGTCTTATGATTCTGTGGCTAGGATTTTCAAAGAATACCTGTATCCTGCTGGAGAGCAATGGAAAATCCATGAGACAAATCATAAGAAAAAAGCTCTTCAAGTATATGCTAAGAGTAAAAAATCATGTTATATAATTCTTGCTCACATTCTGGATGGGTTCTTCTCATTTCCTTTCTTTAGAAACCCACTTTCCTTGAAATCTGATCACCATGCATGCTTCTACTATAAGATGTATTTATATTAATAATTTAATGATAGATGAGCCACACAAGGTCGTTTGTGTTCTGTGAGGTAGAGATTATTTTTCTAGATTTAAAAATGGAGGAATAAACGATGCATGGCATGACTCAGTAAAAAGGCTTTTTTACTTTAGGACCTAAATATTCTAATCAATAACACTGTGGAACTGTTGTTCCCTGAGGAAAGAAACAAATTAATAAATAAATGTATTTAATTGGCATAATAATTCCTTAGACTGTTACAATTTTGAGACAGAGTTTCTTTGGCATAATTGGTCTTTCTTGTTTTCATTCCCTGATTTTCATGTCCATCTTTCTCCCTTCCTGGAGTATTACCAATAGATTACTAATTTTGAAAGCCAGCCAAGCTAACAGTGGTGATGATCACAGCAGATTTTGGTATTTCCTTGGAACATTGAATTGTGCAGACAGTTAAGCTGATTTGAGAAATGATAAAATAATCCAATGGTCTGTAGTCCATTGTAGTTTCTGGTATCTATACCCTCTCTAAAAGCAAATAGAAATAAATACATATTCCTGTCAGAATACACGAAATAGTTTCAGGAAATAGTTAAAAGTCTGTGCAAAATACAACAAAAATCTGTCAAGTAAGATGACTATATCTTTAGATACTGAATCACAAAGCAGAACACCTAAGCCTTGACAGCCCAATACCTGAAGTACTGATAGCATCAAAAAGAGGACACTCCCTTATACCATCAAATGAATTCAGAGGCTGGGATTGCAATTACTAATTCCAAAATTAAACAATACATAATGAAGTATACATTTGGACCTTGGTTAGGAAATGTACAGTGGAACAGACAATAGTATGAGGCATGCCTGGAAATAACATAGCTGACATAATTACAACAGAAAGAAAAAAAAAAGAAATAAAATACATTGATATACCATGGAACTTATGCTTCAGCAAGTGTGAGATCGATGGATTATATGGCTTTCGAAGGCTTTCATTTACAGTTAAATCCAAACTGAAACACCAGAGCATTAAAGCCAGAAAAATCCGAAGGTCAGCATTTTTTTCAATGAACAAAGTATTAAAAGTACTCTCTAAGTGAGCACTTCTTTTGTTACATAAAACCCTGTTCACTGAACCGATTTCCTGTTAGTAGACTGAACCATGGATTAGGTACATTTGATTTGAAGAATGTCACTAATGAAACAAATCATCAGGAAAGGAAAGAGAATTTTAAAGCGTGCTTAGCACACTGCAGGGTCAGAGTGACGAGGTTTTGCAAAGCAGGGTGGAAACTCAATGGAAAGAAATAAGAGGAAAATGTGAGTGTATAAAAAGGGATTTATTATGTGGCTTTAGAAAGCTGAACCTTCTGAAAGAGGTACTTGGAACTGAGGTAGCTGATGAAATATAAATGTCAACAACCATTATAGCTTAATGCAAGTGAAACATTTGTAGTACAAAGTTATAAAGAAGTGTGGTTGTAGTTGAAATTGGTCTGGTGTAATGGATGCTTTACGTTCTTACAATTTGGATCAAACAATTGCTAGTCAGAGTTCCTGGCTTGCACCAATAATGTTAGCATTAAAATGGTGTAATTTTAATCAAGTCATGACAGCAGTGCCTCAGTTTACCTGTTTATGAAACCAGAATGGCATTTAACTGTGCTGTGGGGCTTAATTATGCTCATAAGGTAAAGGGAATCATTTCAGGGGACATAGGCATGTGAATTTTTATGAGCATAACATCTGTATCAACAGTTCCTTGAATAATAAAAGACACATAATCTGCAGAATCGGAGGTGTAAAGATGGTGCTTTTTTCAATCATTTTATAGTAAATTGCACATAATTAGAAAAAGCAAATCTAAGATAAAATGGGAAAACTTTATAATTGTGCTGAGAATCCAACACTCATCATCCCACATGTAAAAATCTAGAACCTTCTAGGACATTTTTCTGATATTTATCTGGAAGATAGTCAAGGTTATGCATCAAAATCTAAAAGTCCATAGTTCATAATGGTGCCACAGACACAGAACATGACTGCATCCTTGTTCCTTTGCTAAATGATAGTTTTAATTATGACATTTTTATCACCATTAGGACAAAACAGTTCAGCAAACTATTTCACTATTTACCATAAAAACTTCAAAACATTGTTAAGCATATCCTTTTCTGGACACCATCATGCTGAAGAGGCAATTGCATCCTCAGCACCTTTCTAAATGTCTTTGCTTCTTCAGATAGTGAGAAATTTGCATGTGTGGTGCCTTTCACTTACCAAACAGTCCCAATTCAGTTCTAGCATCTTTCTTTTTTTTTTTTTTTTTTTTTTCTTTTTTTCTTTTAGTTTGGGTTACTTTGTGGGGATTTTTTGGTTGGGTTTTTCTTTCTTTTGTTGCTGTAGGAGGATTCTATGTTTTAGTTAGGCTTTCAGTCTTAAGACTATATTCCTGTATGGCAGAAATCAGATATAAATCTATATCCTCCTACATTAAGAAACTCCATCATCTGATAAAAAAAAAAAACTTTGTTAACACACATTTAAGACTCTCCCTAGTATCTCTTACAGAGCATCACTTCAGAAAAATTAAGCCTTCTGAAAAGCATAAAATAAAGAGTTACAGTACATGACAGCTCAGTCTAACTCACTCCAATTTTACCTCTGCAAAAGCCACTGGGAATATCTGTGACAGCCCATCTCCAAAAGCAGTGCATGACAGGGCAGGGTGGTAAAATATAAAGTGAGTTAAAGGGAAAAAGAAAGTGTTTCTGTGAAGTAAGCAAAGTGCTTTTTCCATGATTCTTTTATATTATCTGCAAAAACAGAATGCAAAATATATATGGCATGCCATGGATTAGCAAGGGCAGAGAGAAGGTTAATTTTATATTTCCTCATTTCCCACAGTTTAAATTTGACAGGTCAAAGCAGTGGTGGTTACTTTGTGAATCAGCTACAGAGGGAAATCTATAGATGTGTAGGTAACTCATATATTTCAATTAATACATTGGACTACTTTCCATAAACATTAATTTTGTCTTTGTGAATACCTGTGGGTGCTAAAATATAAAAGCAAACCCATTTTTATACAAGATTTGAAGCTGATATAGGTGGATATAGCTAATGCAGAAGTTGAAAGCTGAGTTACTCTTGCAATTAGGCAGAAGGATGTTGGTTTTTTCCCAGTCCTGACTACATTTCTCCAGCAGAAAAATAATCATCATTCCCATTATTCCTATAATTCCCACCACGGGATGCTGGAGTTACTAAGATACCAAGAGAGATGGATTGTTAGTTTTTCTCAAACCTAAATAGCATCAATCTCTCTGTGTTGCATTGCTTCTAAGTACAAAAAAGAAGGCAGATGTTTTACAGATCTCTAGTTTTGAAAGAATATGGACAGGGCCAAAATTTCCTGACCTCAGGCTCCTTGCAGGGGGTTCTTAAGGATCAGCATGAAGCCTGGATGGTGAAGAAGTGTGCTGGGTTGCTGATTCTTTGTGAAAGTACTTGCCTGGTCCCTGAAATTGGAAAAATGAACTGCTTATTATTTAAGTTATAACCTGAGCTGGATGTTATGGAGCAGTGAAATATATAAATGTTACTTGATTTCCTCTCCCCCCATGTGTTCATGACTGAAATGCTTAGTTTCTTTTTACATGATTTTATATGCCTGCCCCTGGCCATCCCTAAATCCTTGAACTTACCTTTTAAATTGCAGCTAAAAAAACCCCCCCAAAACCAAAACCAAAACAAACAAACAAAAAAACCCCAAAAACCCAAACCATCAGACATAATATAGACTGAGGTTGGAAAAGAAAGTTCTATACAAAATTTAAAATAAATGGGAAAAATGTATAGGATTTATGTAGCAAAAATTTCCTGTATTTTATGAGCGCTATCTCAAAATGCTTCATCCTATTAGTTTTCTACCTACAGACAGATAGTGCAGAAGTATTTTATTCTTGAAAGAAGAGATAAAAACTACAGAAAAATGTATTGGGGGGGACAGATGTGTTATCACTATTGTCAGTTTCTGCTGTCATGAAAGAAGATGGGGCAGACTCAGAAGGAGAGAGTTTCTCTAGGAAAAATTTTTTTACCATAATAAAAACGAGTTAAGGGTTTGTCTCTTAGAAAGTCAGCTATGAGTTCACTTCCAAATTTTGCTGGATTTGGAGATAAGATTATTTAGAATAAATAGCATTGTGCAAATTGAAACATGGGACCTATTCTTTAAATTCCATTCAATTTAAGATGGAAAAGAGCAAATTGTTACGGGCCTCCTGAATTAAAGACAAAATTAGATGTCTACATTTGCTCAAGAAAGAGCATACTATTGGAAAAAGCACCTAGTCCACAGGAATTTTAGATGAAGAAATTAAAGTATTTGAGTTTATCTAAAGAGATCTTCAATCACAGTATTTGGGTTGCTATATTCAGCAAACTGAGAGTTGATTTGAAATGGAAATATATATCTTTAGAGTAAAAGGAGTGTGCAGATGGTCTTGGATGACTGAGAAACAAAATGAGTACTAGCACAAAATGAGCACAAACTGTTCATTTTATGAGTTGTCATGGAGAGAATTATGAATGGAAAATATTCTTACACACTAATGAAGGCAGGAGAGCCCTGAAAGCTGCATTAATTATATGGTAACTGCATTACTCCAGTGTGGACAATTTGTTGTACAGTATTTCTTATTTCAAATGCTGACAAACTACTGTGTAAAATTTCATGCAAACACATCAGTTTTCTGAGGAGCAAAACAAAAAATTTAGATTTGAAGGAAGAAACTGGCTATATGGAGAAAAGTTTGCTCATTCAGCAAAAGCGAACATGCCAAACCTGAGAAAAGGTAAGAAAGGAAAGGAGTGCATTTAATTTTCATTCCAGGGCAAGAGACTAAAGGACAAGCATAAATCTCTTGTGTTTCTTTTTGTAAAGACAGAGGTGGTGCAGAGTAAGTTAAATACAAGTACTGATAAGAATGACCAGCTGACTGCAGTTTGGGAGGTTAGGTGAACTAGTAGTTCAGGTATGATATCAGTATATTACTGGTTGATGAGGATTCAGTGATTGAATAAGTGGCTAAAGTTATTATAAAGTATATATATTCATTTAATTGTTCATCTGGTAGAAAGGATGATTTTCAAACAATATAATGTGTCACATTTCCAAATTTATCACTAGAAGACTTGCAGTAGAGGAATTAGGAATAGGATTTTCTAATTCCTTCCATAACTAGGAAGGCAAATGCCACAGGAAACCAACCTTTGAAGCGCTCTGTTACCTACTCAGTGCAACAAGAAGCGAAAAATTACCTATTTAAGCACTTGAGACACCATCTAGAATCAGGCACCTTCAGGATCCATTAAGATCAGTAGGAATAGATGATGTAAAATTGAATGTAGAAGCTTATCTTTAAGACAATGCTAAAGTTAAGGAAATTATAAAAAACCCAAACCAACATTGCATTTCAGTCACCAACTGTGAGTAAAAAATCACACTTTTACTGGTCTTGTACATCTCAAGATGTTCCTCACCTTCTGTCCCTGTGCCGGCAGGACAGTTGGAGCACAGGAAAAAAAAGCCTGATTCTCATTTGATAGCAAAAATACACCACCTGGGATACAGCATAATGCTGATTCCAGAGGCAGTTCCCACATATAAGATAGTTTGCAGATTTTGAAATAGTTTTTTTTAAAGCAAATTCCTTTCAGATTGTCACAGCCTATAGTCATAATTGGATGGACACAAAGAAAAACTCAGCATCTATTTCAATTGATGATACTGCCATCAAAATTGATGTAAAAACAGGTATGTATATTGGGGACATGCATTTTTTCTTTAATAGAATCAAGTCACTGAGAGGTTTGATGCTTCAAAACTAGTGTAACACATAATAGAGTGTTATTTCTGAATAAGAAGTAATGCTTGATTTTCTTACTCTCCAAGCACCTCCAGAAGCAGCTTATTTCTCTAGATAAACTCAAATAAAGTAATATACATAATAACATTGAAATTCATGCCCCATGATTATCTTTCTGCATCATTTTCTTCAGCTATTTTGTTCAGTCTGAATAAAATTCAGTATTTGCTTTCTTTCTCACCCAGTATATGAGAGGTTGTTATTTGCAGTGTCTGCATCACAAGAGAGATGAGAACTCCTAGATGCATACATGTGGTACACAGACAATTCAGCATGAATTTAATCTCAATATTTGTAAACCCTTTCTTGTTCACTAAAGAAACTTTTTAAATTTCTTCTGTCACTCTGCAGTTTTCATGGCAAGTAGCGAGCCAGTAACAAGCAGTGGGTTTTACTAGTTAACTCATCACGAGCAGGTGCTTTATTTATGTTTATATTTGCAATAAGTCCCTGTTTAATGATATGAAAAAAAAAATTCTTTTGGTTCTAGCAAATGTAAAATGTTTAAAATGATTGTATATTCAAATGCAAAAATATAAGTATTTATGAGATAATTAAAGGACTGATTTTGAAAATTCTGTTTTACTATATTTCATACCACAAAATCATTTCTCCTTTTTGTAGGGTTTTTCCTTCATTAATTATTTTTAGGAATTTATATAAAATTTCCATTATTTTCTATAAAGTGCTTTGAAGCCTACTTGCTTATATTTAATTGCCAGTCTTCATAGGTCACCTTGTATTTGTGATTCACTGGAAGAAGGAAGCAGGTGTTTTGGTCTTACATTCAGTTGTTTTTTTGAAACCCAAGAGATCTACGAGTGAGGCTTTCTCACCTGATCAAGATCTCTTCAGTTGTTTTCTGAAGGGTTGAGCAATGCTTTCCACTGATCTTAGCTGACACTTTGGATGCTCAGTATTTGTTTACAAAAGCAAAATTAAGCATTCACTGCCTTTTTGTTTGTTTGTTTTGGTTTGGTTTGGTTTGGTTTTTTTGTAATTTCTTTTTGCAAATGTGCCTAGTCATTCAAACCATCACATAATGAATAAAACCTAAAAGAGTTGGATGGTTCCTCACAATGTTCCCACAGACTGGCTCCTATCTGGTCAGAGAAGAGCAGCTTGACATAAAGTGTAAATGCAGCTCAGCTTCCACGCCAATTCTATAAAGTTCACAATCTCTTCATATTGTCAATCCAAGAGTTACAATGACTGATTGTCTTGCAACAGATTTTAATTAAGAGAAATAACTGAGAATAAAGAATTGAGATTTAATTTTTGCTCTATCTTTATTAACAAATATGGAAGTGTCCCTTTTAAGCAAATGTTACTAGAAAAATAAATGGATAATGTTTGCAGACACTGACATTCTTTAAAAAAACAAGAAAGCATTACAATAATAATAGTACATTACAATATAATGACTCTATCCACATTACTCTTCCAATTTTTTACGGGACCTGCAGTTTATTCAATTATTGTTATTTACCTAGCTCCAACAAAGACCAATTTCCATAATGCAAATGAATGCTCAAACCCCAAATCCTCTACTTAAAATTCTGAGGAATATTTCAGGTAGAAACAACTTATGCATTCCAATCTTAGCTTTCATACAGAATGTACTACATGACAGTGGCAAAGTCAAGTAAATTCTGGACATCTGTTTCTCTCCTAGCATGAATAGATCTTACTTTTGTGATAATTAATCGAGTTATATGTTCCTTTTCATTCATGTAACATCACCACCAAATCTGAGGTCATCTCAAAACCAAAGTATTTTTTCTTCAGTGTATTTAACCAAAAAAAACCCCCCAAAAACCAAACCTGACTTTTATACATGAGTTTCTAAATGCTGTATTTTAGAATAAAAAAGCTGCAATATTTAGTTTCAAAAAAGTTGAAAGGAGATATTTCCCTTCCCTCTCTGCAATTCATCTAAGAGCTTAAAGCAAAGATCTCATGGAGTTTAATCCCTGAACTACATTTTTCAGAAAACATACTATTATTCAGAAAAAAAGTCACCAATAGCTAAGCCTATTGCTATTATTGCCTTAACTTTGCCTTGTGTTATGGATGTGCACATTTAGGTGAAAAAGAAGAAAACAAAAAAATTTTGTGTTCTTACAGCTTTATGCCTATCCTTGGAGATTTGTGTATTCTTATAAGACAAAAATTTTAGAAATACATATTTTAATACACATCTAAAAATTCTAAAAATATTTATTTTAAAACCCAGAAACTTCTAAATTATGACATTCAGGAAATTGTACGTAAAAGTAATACCTAACTGCTCTGAATTGCTCTCTTCAATCAAAGATTTTTTTTATTTTGTTCACAAAATCCATTGTTTCTGAGAAGTGTTCTAATTAACAGCTTAGCCACAGTTAGAAAATACTTTCCATGCCAGCTGCTTTTCTCTGGAGCAAGACAGATAAGGAAATAAATAGGTTTGCCCTTCCAGAAATGCAGTTAACCCTTTTATGTCAGCTGATCCATTCCAAAGCAATTTCTCTTGATATAGTTAGTACTTTGTCCAACAAAAGAAAAAATAAACCAAATTCACTTGAACATTAGCTACCATTTTTTTCTTTCTAGCTTTCCTATCCAGCTACCGTTCTAGCTACCATTCTGATTCCTTCTAGCTACCATTCTAATTAATCACACAATCAATAATGAAATATTTCTAATCTTGTTTATAACAAAATATACATCTAGATACACTACTTCAAAGGGAGTATTTCTCTGCTCAGTAAAATTTAAAACAGATACGCAAAGAGTCAAGCTAATGGGAACATTTCAAAGCAGTCCTGTTTCCATGTGAGAAGTGTAACTTTGCCTAAACTGCTGTTCCTTTCAACATTATTGTATAGTCAAATGATTTATACAGAGAAAGATAATCACTCTATAAATACATGAAAAATAATTTAGGATAGGAGAAAATCTTTTCAACTGTGCCCACATATTGGTCTAGTTCCTGAAACCTTGCTCTTTGATTTATTCCTACTCTTTCACAGTGAGAAAGGGATAGCAGTTTATGTCAGTGCAGAGCAAATTTGCCATGGCTTCATCCTCTCTTTCTTCCTCCATTCATTGTGATAGTCCAACATGCTGATCTGTTCCACGGCTGACCAAGGTACTTTTACAGGAAATCCTGTCCCACAACCAGTTTCCAAGCTTGCTTACAGGCCCCACATTCCCCATGCCAGCACAAAGGAGTAGGTTCTCTTTGAGATCTGACTACTCTGAACTTAAGCGTAGTAGTTCACCTACCCCCAAAAAGTCTGTATTGCAGCAGCCTGTCCATAAAGCTTTGAATTTCAGACACCTTCTAAGCAGGATGCTTTTGTTGCTTCATTATTATCCTGCACATTACAGATTTACCTCAAAGGCTGGACTTTGGGTGTCTTCTCACAACTCTGCACGAGCAGTTCAAGAAGTCTTCAGTCCACTCACAGCCCATTTCTCTTATCCATACTTTATCAGTTAGTCTTTGAGGATAATATGTGAGACAGTGCTGAAAGCCTTGCTAAAGTCAAGATGTACATCATCTCCTGCTCTCATTCACCATGCTAGTTATTTTACTGCACAAAGGCACAACCAGGTCTGATTTCTGCTTCATAAATTCATGCTGATTATTTCCAATCACCTTCTTGTCCTTAGTGCATTTAGTACTGGCTGCCAAGATTTTTCGCTCCAACCCCTTCTCAAGGACTAAGGTGAGGCAGGCAAGCCTGCAGTTCCCTGGATCCTCCTCTCTTCTCTTCTTAGGTGTAATATAGTACTATAGGAGTGACATTTGCTTTCTTCCAGTCCTCAGGAACCTTTCCAAACAGCTGTGACCTTTGAAATACAACCAGCAGTGGCCTTGTGGTGACTGGCCAGCTCCCTCAGTACAACGGGTAAAAACCTTCAGGGATGCACTCATACTTCTGCATGTCCTATCCTGCCCTACCTGTTTGACTGTTCCCTTATCTGGTGCTTCTTCCCTATGGGTAATTCTTCCTTTCTCCGGACTTCTCCTACAGCCTTCAGGGACCTGGAATTGCTGAAAGCCAGTCTTACCAGTAAAGAACAAAGCAAAGAAGACACTGCATCCTTTTCCACATCCTTCATCACCAGGTACTCTGCACAGTTCAGCAGCAGGAACACATTTGTCCTATTTTTGTTTTTTTTACAGATGTACCTGCAGAAGCCTTCTTATTGCCCATCATGTCCCCTACTGGAGTCAAATCCAGAAGGGCTTTGACATTTCTAACCTTGTTCCTGAATGTTTGTACAGTGTTTCTAGAGTCTTCCCAGATCACGTGTTCCTGCTTTCACCAGTAAATACTGGTTTTGGTTCCTTGTAGAGTTACAGTTATGCTTTGTGTGTATATAAACTTTAATTTTATTTAGTACTTTAGTACATTTTTTTCCTGATGTTGAAAACACTGTTGCTTTGAAATCTATTCTCTTGGACAGTAATACATTTCTAAAAAAATAATAATTGCAAAATTCATAACTCATTATAATTACCAAGTTAATTTTGACTACAAAGCAAAATGCCTCATTGTCAAATCGTGGTGTTCCTTCATCCAATATAATCATTTGATTAGTCATTCTGTTCCATATTTCCCTAATGGTTTTAATTTTTTCCTCTGGAGACTGAATTTTTAGTCTTGTTTTTCAGATGAATGTCATAGCTGATAAAGAATCAACTTACTTCTAGCTTGTTCACAGATAATGATAATAAAATGGGGAAACATCCAGGATGATTTATTATACCACATCGAGCAGTGAAGGAAAAAAAAATGTCAGTTGTGCTCACATTGTTTTATTTAAATGAATATGATAATGTCCTCCTTCTCCATCTTTTCCAAAGTAATGTTTATTTGCATCTGATTCCCCAACAGTACTACATAATATAAAGGAAAAAAAAAAAAAGACTTCTCTGAAAGCACAGTTGATAGACTGAGTATGCATTGGTGTTTGCAATTTAACTGTCTTAAACCCTTTGCTTGCTGTATTTCTAGATACCATTGATCACCACTCCTCTTTAAGCACCTTTTCAAATGCGATGTACACTGTAAGGAGACATTAAATTGCTGGGGAGTGATAAGCAGTAACAGCATGTGTCAGCAGGAGAGATGTAACTCTGCAGGGAGCAGTGCACCTCTGCTCTGTCTGGTGCATTGCTTTGGGTACTAACTCCTACTGTGATTCTCCATGGTTTCCACAGAAAATGTGTTCAGGATTTCCACTGACTCCAGTATAAAGTGTCTGCATCCACACTTTACCCCACATGTCTGCACAATCCCTTGCTGCACTGGGATACTGGCTTATGGCCTAGTTGTTGCACAAAAAGGGAATAGGATCCAGTGCCCTTTCTCACACTTGCAACATCTCTGTAGGTCTTGGAATAGTTTTATAAAAGCCAAAATAATCCTCAAAAATGAATACTGTTTTCCTTACTAAATTCAGCCAATGTGAATTAGCAGTATAAAAACACTTTCACAATAGATTTACACTTCATGAACACAAGGCATTTATTTCTGTTCTTACACATTATAAAATGTAAATAAAAAAGTAAAAAAGGAATAAAATATTGGTAAGCAACAATTTTTTCTTTATTTTTCCCAGAAAAGTAGATTTCCAGTGACATATGGGACCCATTTCTATTTTTGCTGCTTTGCAAGATACTGCAATGACCTTAAGACCAAGGCAAACCCACCTTCTGTTTAGCAGCATCTGAAGATGGCCCTTCCTGGCCTGTCATCCAGAAATATCAGTTGTGGAAGGAAACTAGCTGTGTTAGTCCTTGCAAATGCCTTGATAATGCGCATAAGATTAATGGTACAGGGGAGAAAAAGGAACATCTGACAGGTTTATAGCTCTGTCCTTAAAGTGTGGCCAGTGTGGCATTGCCAGATCTGCTGCTATATGGCATGGTGGTGGCTATGAATAATATTCACATTTCTGTGCGAGCTTCATCCCTCTTTTCTCATGCTTCCAACAGACTTCTGGTGAATGAATAGGAAGCAGGAGAGGAGACTTTACCCTTTGCCAAGCTTGGAAGCTCTCTTTGCCTGAATTGTCACTGGCGTAATAGGACATCAAGAGATTACAATTAGGATGACAGACTATTGTCTGTTTTTAGGAGACAAAGTGGCAGAAACTGCCAAGAGTGAGTCCCTTGTGTGCCTGTGTGTGTAAGGTGAGAAAAAAGGGAGCCCAGAATAAAAGCTTCATTTAGAAGCAGCATGTAAGCTGCTTGCAGGCTCATTGCTGCTGGGATCTTTTGTACTGAGAGATTTTAAAAGGAAATTTAATACATTTTTAAAAAAATAAAGTTTGTCCACATTCTCAAGCCTGAGATTACTTTATGAGTGTAGACAACGAATTGAACACTTCCCAAAAGAGGACATATTGTTTTATTGTGGATTAGGAGAACACAAACTCCTCACAAACAATCTAAGTGATTCCAGGACTGAATTCTTCCTAGTGGAATTTCAGAATATATTTGCAGAGAACATAGATAAATTGACATATTTGGTGTTTATTAATAACTCAGAAAATCCTTTCAGCTCAACTTTCACCCAAAATCTTGAGCTGATTATCCACAGTTTATCTATCAATGAAAAAGATAAATATTTCAGAGACTCTGCAATGGCATGAATATGATTTTAGACTGGTCAAGGAAAACAGTTCTCAATTAACAAGACTTCAACTGCAAACAATGGGAATCAGCAGGAAGAATGCTTGTATGTTTAGGACCAATCTCTGGGCTCTAAATCAGATTGAGAAAATTATGAAGTTGCTGTATTTTTCAGTTGGTCTCTGAAAAGGTAAGAATTCAGAACTTATATTCATTTTTGAATACTGGCCCTCATTTTTTAAGTTTGAAATATGATGTCAAAACTATATTGATGGATCTCATGAAATAGAACAGACAATTTAAAGGAATATTAAGGGGTAGATCTTACCTGTTTCACATTGGAACACTTTTACTTTGCAGAAATTGATATATCAATTTGCAGACTAGATACGGCTATAATTTTGGCTAATTTTAACAACAGAAATGATAGATGTTAAATATAACCTAATCATCTAGTCTGCCTTACAAAAGGAGACAGGAATGTCCACAGGGCAATGTTTTCCACTTAGCTTTAGTACTTAGGGGAAATTAGCCTCTAGCATCACCTATCTCTTTCTTCTGTTAGGAAATCACAGGCAACTATCTCAGATTTATATGCTTAGCAGATGATTGCAACTTACTTGTCTACACTTTGAATGCACCTAAGGAAAGAAAGATATCTGCAGATGATTGACTGAAAAATCTGAAGTTTCCTTTAAATTCTTCATCTATTTTTGCTTGCTTGTTTGTTTGTTTTTAAGTTTTCTTGTCCATATGCATAATTTAGGGAACCAGAGAGGATTTTGGAACACAGGGCATCAGTGTTTCCTAAAAAGGAGCATATCCGTGGATTGAAAAGGAACCTTTGCTACTCCTGCTTACAAAAGCACAACAGCTGTTGCTTGAAAAGATACATGGAGACTTTTAAAAATGCTGAGTTACTTAACATCCAAGTTTTCCATACATGAAACCCTGTTAGGTGTTTGACATTTTATTGGAAGCTCAAATACCACCACAATCACTTTTAAATATGTTTGAAAATATGGCCTGTTCAAAACTCATGGATTGCACAGCCATCTACATCTATCATGTGTGTTTACACATCCTCTAGCACCAAAGCAATTGAATGATTAATGAAAGACAACAGTAAGGTCTGACGTCATAGGAACTAATAAAACATAACTCGTTATAGAAGTGTCTTGTGACTGATTGACCTTGATATCCAACTGAAACATTTATAAATCTGTGGAAATCTAATTATTTAATTAATTAGACTCCTCTACTTCTGTCACAGTACAAAAGTACAAGTCTTTGAAGGGAACCCAAAGACACAGACACAGGCAGGCAGGGGGGATCTGTGATCCTTGCCTTCTGTACAAATAATGCTACAAAGAAAAATCTCTTCTATGCTGGCAGAAACTTTGAGCCATTCAACCTAAAGCTCTAATTGATTATCATCCAGTCTCATTCAATTTGTTTCAGTCTTACTCAGCTCGTTTCTAGTCTTATTCAACTCGTTCATCATCAATGACCTGGATGAAGGGATAGAATATATTCTGAGGAAGTTTGTTGGTGATATGAAACTGGGGTGAATCACTGATACACCTGAAGGCTGTGCTGCCATTTCACCAGACCTGGACAGGCTGGAGAGTTGGGTGGAGAGAATAATGAGCTTGAACAAGGGCAAGTGAAGGGTTTGGCACCTGGGGAGGAATAACCCCAAGTACCAGGGGAAACTGTGGTCAGCAAGTCAAGGGTGGTGATCCTGGCCTTCTACTCTGCCCTAGTGAGGCCACATCTGAAGTACTGTGTTCAATTCTGGTCTCTACAGTACAAGAAAGACAAGGAGCTACTGGAGTGGCTCCTGTGGAGGGCCACAAACCCAAGTAGGAATCTGGAACATCTCTCTTATGAGGAGATCCTGTGGGAGCTGGGCCTGTTTTGTTGCGAGAAGACAATACATTCATGCATATAAATACCTCAAAGTGACAAGGGAATTGTACCAGACTCTTTTCAGTGGTGCACAGCAACAGGGCAAGGAACAATGAGAAATTCCACCTCAACATGAGGAAGGACCTCTTTACACTGGGGATGGCAGAGCACTGGAACAGGTTGTCCACAGTGGTTTAAGAGTCTTCCTCTTTGGAGACTTTCAAAACCCAATTGGACGAGTTCCTGTGTCACCTGTTATGGGCGACCCTGCCATGGCAAGGGATTGGACTGGATGATCTCCAGAGGTGATTCCATGATCACAAAACAGTGAACATACAATAAATATATCTAAAATAGGACTTTTCACCTTTCTTTAGGTACCCTCCAGGTAAAGGTTATAACAGAAATGTGTGGAGCTTTGGGCAGGTATGAGGGGATACCAATGGAAATGGACATGCAAAAGCAAAAATAAGACCACAGCTGTAGAAGTGGCTTTCTGTGAGACTCCTACGAGCAATGGCAGTTGGTCTCTGAAAGGTAAGAACTATATTTTCTCTCTCTGTAGCAGTTGTGTCAACTTAATCAATAACAAACGAAGAAATTCACCAGGGGGCAAAGAAATGTAAACACATGGCTCAAAAAATACATATATTTATCCCATTAAGGAAAATATTTTCCATGTTTTTTTCACATACAGAGTTAAAAAAAAAAAAAAAAAAAAAAAAAAACAAAACAAAACCACCCAAAAAACCAAAACCCAAAAAACCTGTTCAACAATAAAAACTATTTAAGTGACAAATTTCTCATGTAACCTCTTACAGGTGAAGAATTACTGTGCTTGGCCATATAAACTGAAGACAGGTGATGTCAAGTTCAAATGGCTGATATAAGGGATGTCTAAATCCTCTGTCAGAAGTACTCTGGGAGTATCTCTAAAGAGCCTTCATAGCAGTGTATGGGTACTGAGAACATCAGAAATCTTCTCACTCAGCTTCCCTGAACATTTCCAGATACTAAAGCTGTCTCTGAGGTACACAGCATGGTAACCATGCAGCCTATTCCTCTGATTAGTTAAAATAACAGCAAATCTTCCATCAGAAGAAAAACAATTCTTTTCTCAGTGCTTTTCAGGTCAAGCACTAAAAGCAGTCACTGGTGATCCATGGGGTATCGCTCTGTGCCTTTTTCAAATAGGCATAACAGGTAATATCTGACCACAAAAATCCCCTAAGTAGAATTGGGACAGAGAAACTGATGTGAAAGTGATGGACAGTAGCCAAGCCAAGTCTGGGAATGCTTCTCAGTATCCACTGTGCCTGTGTCTTATCACTGGATCCTGCAGATCTATCTCAATTACCATCTCAGCTGTAGTGAGTTCATAAAGTGATATGTGAATGGGTAAGATGGAATTATGATAGCAAGGGCACAAGAAAGCAACAAACCTCCAACTAAACACAGACACAAAGAACAGACAATGAAACCCAAGGTCTGTTAGGAACTTCACCAACAAAACAGAATAAAGAACACAAGAAAACTGCACTGAAAGAAGGATCTCAGAAATTAGGCTAAATAAAATAAATTCTACTCTCTCTCTCTCTCTCTCTCTCTCTCTCTCTCTCTCTCTCCTTTTTTCACCTTCCCCTTTTATTTTAATTTAAAAAGAAAGACTTAAGAATTCCTGGAGTAATCCTTTGTAAAGATCAGTAGCCTCTGTTGTGGTCAAGAAACTCTAGCCCTTTTTAGTGGGCCCTGATCACTTGGACATCTAGCCAAGCATATCCAGGGATTTCTGATTTGTACCAGGGCACCAACACAACCCTATCCAACACAAATGAGGTTTTGCTCCATTTTCCCTTCTGTCCTCCTGACTACCTACCTTTTTTTTCCTCTCTGCCCATCTCTCAATTTCACAGTGACCCTGAGCCTTACTACGCTTCACAGCACTGGCACAACAGGCTGCAGCAGCTCCTGCTGAGAAGGAAACAACTTGCCTGGTGGTGCCTTAAGCTGTGAAATAATCAAAAATAAAAAGAGGTGTTGTAGAGGACAGATTGCAGTAGTTGTTGACTACAACTGTGGGTACCACATTAGGGTGCCTGTTTGTGACTGTCATAGCCATTTACACTGAGAAGATATTCTACTCTTACTACTATGGGTTGCTTTGACAAAATTAGAAAAATAGCCATTATTCACACTTGCCCATTCAAAGTTCAGAGACAGGATTATTCTATTCAGAATTCTATGTGTGAGTGTTTAAAATAGCAAATCTAACCAATATTTTTCATCTGAAAAAGAGATTTTTTTTTTTTTTCATGAATTTATTTTGCTTTTGCATTTTGACTTTAATTTTCACTTTCTTCCCTTTCATCTTATATAGCTTTGGCATGGGACTAAAGTGTCTAAGATCTCTGTACTTAAAACCAGAAACTATTGAAAAACTGAAATTCACATGGAGGAGGGTCAATCTCTTAGCATATTGGTATATCAAAATATTTCTACTATCCCAGGTAGAGTTACATTACAGATATGGTCAATGCCAAATGGTTAATGCAGTCTAAATAAGTATTACTGTCATATTGGCTTTTTTTTCCTATACTCAAACAAATTGAAATAAATTCAACTATCAGCTAAGAAACTGGTCAGCATTATACAGATAAAAATACAGCCCCTCATCTTTCAGAGGTTATTCAATGCAATGCCCTTTAAAAAATGCAGTATTTCTACAACTCCCTCAATCATCAGACAAGTTCTGTTTTTCTGCTTATGTTCGTGGAAATATGGGTGACTTTCACATGGCTTGTGGGATGTAAATGATAAGAGAGTAAGATAAGAGAAGTTCAAAATTGTGTAGAAGTTAAAGGATCAAATTATCTGGTAGCAAATGCCTATTTGGCTCCATGGATTTTGTTGCCAGACAATTTTGCTGCATGCACAGTTTGAAATACAGTTTTAAATAGAACTATATAAGAAATGGGGATAGGATAAAATCAAATTACAGCTAAATGCTAATGTATATCTCTCCTGTAATGAGGTAAGATCAAAATGGGCTATGATGCCAAAAACATTCCAAATCACAAATACATACCCATGAACGTATTTCAGAACATTTTGTTTCTCTTCCTTCTATGAATCCAGATGGACAATGCAGAAAAATAGAAATTGGATGAAAAAAGATGGTCTCACTGTTTAATCATGAGAGTCAATTAAACAAAACTACATACTGATCATTCAAATATCCAGCTGAAAAGTCTGCATAGCTACTTGTAGAAAAGTCAATCTAAATACAAGATTACTACATATCCTCTGTTCTTTCAATGTTTTAGTTGGGTTTTACGCCCTTTTTTTTCTTAATTGTATGACAACAAGCATGCCTTTAAATAAAAATTACTCTATTTCAAGATAATACCTATTGAACCAGACGTCTGTTCACTACCACTGAAAGAAACCCAGGTTTAAAGAACAAGTTGAAAACAGCTGGTTTTCCCAATTTATAAAAAGCACAAGTGGAGATTAACTTTGATAAGTGCTCACAGCAAGATTTGATTTGGCTGTTTAAGTAAATTAGATTTAAAATATCACTCAGTTTTTCATTTAAAACTTGGGAATGCTAACTAAACTACCAACCAATTTTTAGAGATATTTAATTGTACTCCAAATGGTCAAATAATTAAGGGCTTAATGTTGTAACTCAGTTTATTCTCAACTTAAACAATAAACCTATTATATGTTCACTCAGAAAGAAAATAGAACAGACAAAAGCACTTTATGAGCTCTGCTATAACTAAGGAATTGCAGTGTTTACATTAGTTTTGTAACTTAATTACCAGAGATATCATTAACTTTGTAGACTGGGACACTTTTATTTTATAGCTGCTGTAATTTTATTTGTCAGGCACTGGCTTTCATTGCAGGATAAACTGCAGTATATTTTTAAATTTTGGCTTCAGTAACTTACCCCACTGAATCTCTTTCTTTTTAACAAAATTAAAGGTAGGTAGAGCTCATAGAAATGCATGATGAGACTTTGTGGAGGTCAGTCACAGTAGGGGCACAAGAGGTCATGCATGGGGCATACACAGCCTTAGAGTGGTGGGTTTTAGGAATGTATTTCCCAGGCCCATATTTAGGATATTAAGTCTTGAACTTGCAAAGAAACAGTAAGTGTTCCTTTCTGTCTCTGAGGCAAAAGCATTGGGCCACTTATAGTGGTTTGCTAATTACACACTGAAAATTAAATTGTTCAAATTATATCCACTCTCTATAATCCAGGAATATAGAAAAGAGAAAAGATGAAACAACTCTAAAGGAGAGTAGTAATGACTTTGTATACTCGTCAAAAATGCCTGTTCACTTTTGCAGCTGTCTTCAAAGCCTCTGAGGAGTCCCTGAAGTAGAGTCCTAAGAGGAGAGAGCCTTTTGACTCAGTTTATCTTTTCCAACAGCCAAATGACACTTGTGGACAAACTTTGTTAACATGATTTTCTTCATGTTTCAGACAAGGACGTTTTCTTTAAAATCAGAAGCAAAATGAGACTGCCTGTAATGAATAAATCCTATCCATCCACATAAAAACTTTCTTCCATGATCAGATTTATTCATCTAATTTCTTTAAGCGCTGAAAAAGATTAGCTCCTGAGCCTACAGATCCACAATGTTGCCTCAACCTTGACTGTGTTGATGACAGTTTTAGCATTCAGTGTTTTCATGTTCAATATAAGAAGAAAAAAATTCAGTTTACCAACTGATCTTACTGGCTTCAATCTCCTTAAATATATATCGGGACATATAAATCTAAATCCATTTATGTGAATGCTCAAATAAAGAAAAAAAGTAATTAATCAAACTGAACCTATTGCACTATGGACATGGCCAAAATTCAGATAGATAGCCTGTATATAGGGTACATGTAATATTTCAAAGCTTACAGAGACTAAGGAAAATAAAGAGAAAGATAATGCTGACTGGACTCTTCCTCTACTCAAGCCTCTTTTATTTTATACTGGGTAGTTTGTATGGCTGCAATGATATCCCCTTCAACTCCTTGGCACCACCTCCCAGACTGAGTTTCAGTCATGGATCAGCTTGTCCATTTGCCACTTGCTCAACCTTGTCATCCTTCTGCTTTGTTTCTTTTTCCATGTCTCGATGGATGCATTTGACCTCCTTCAGAATCATCTCTTCTCCTCCATCTCTCACTGTAAACTCATGATCCATCAATGTCCAGTACTTATTTACTATTTCCAACCTAATTTTTGCCATCTTCTGCTTTAGCAGCTCAGGTTTTTTTGTCTATCTACCACAAAACCACCTTTACTCCATTATTCTCTATTATGACTTCTTCAACATTCAAATTATGTCTCTTACCTTTCTAAAATTAGAACATTGTTAAAAATCTTGTATACTTGTGAAACAAGATCACAAATTAAAAAAACCCCAAATAATATTTTAAGCTGTTTCTTGTTACAAATGATTGAGAAATGATATTTGAATGCTTTGCATGCACAGACTGTAGGTAAATCTCAAAAATCAGATTATGGGGACATATATTGGAAATAAATATATTCTCCAGCCTCCTTATCCAATGTATGCATTTGCTTTCTGACTGGGGCATTTAGTAATTGAGAATGACTTTTTTCTTTTTGAGAATGTCTAATAAAGCAAGAGCACAAAAACTGCATAGCCTAAAGGTTATATTACTGGTAAGCCTGCACTTGTCCAGGATTACTCATTAATGTGTCTGCCACATGAAACAGTTTACTTCATGTTTTGTTCCATAGTTTAAAGCATTGCATATTTGTGCAATGTGCATCAGTAAACCTAATACCAGCATTTACAAACAAGGATAATGAAAAATACAGAATCTGTCATTTATCGTAATTGTATCTTTTCCTAAAAACGCAAGAAAAACATGTTATCATCATTTGAAAAATGGGCATTTAGCTACATTGACATAAACACATTTTTTCCCCTAATAATATTAACATTTGCAAGATTAAATATAGTTCATTCATTTAGGATAAATCTACATCTTGTTACATGAAGACTTTATTACCTCAGTATATACTGGGGCAGCATCATGGTATATGTTGAACAACTTGCAATTAAAAATACTAGATATTTAACATTTACCTAATGGATGTCAAGCTGTGTTACTCAGACACAAAATGTATGCAAACACCTATATGTAAAGTAGATATATAATTCAGTCTATACAGGAAATGCCATTTTGTGTTCCCCAGTTGGTCTTATCTGCTGTTTGCACCATCCCTGCACTAGGACATGTAGAGGAGTCTGTGGAACAGTTACATTTGATGCATTCATTCCTCTGAAAAGCAGAGGCTCATCTGGTTGCTCTATTAGGCAGGGTGTGATACCAACCTGTGGGCACAGTATGTTCTCCTAGGTAAAGCACCTTTTCATTGCAATTTCCTCTTGTGTGAAGAGGCTGTGGCACAGCTGGCCACCCATGCAAGCTCAGCCAACCAGCTGCTTCTCACACCTGGGACCACAAAATAAGCAAGCCTGCATAAGAAAGGACTTAATTATGAAACTGTGGAAATCAGTTTTTCACTTAGTGCTTGACATTTGAATTGCCACTTTCAACTGCATGAGCTAAGCAGCCTTCCATATCACTGTAATTCCCAGTCAAAGTTTCCCAGAAAAACACACGCACTACATGGAAGAATACAGGCAAATCAACAGGAGGATTTGTTTCAATCCCTAGCACTATAAAGTCAGAAAACTCTAAAGATAAAGGGACTTATAAATGAGTGAATTAAATGAGTGCAAGACACCTTTTTGTAGAGAGATACTGGCATATTGTGTACTTACATTTCTCCTTGGAACTGCTTGTATTTTGGTATTGGAAAATAATTCCAGAGAAGCTACATCTTGAGCAAGGCAAAGCAAAACACTACCATCTTCTTGCTTAGAGGGCTCTTTACCATTTTAATCTTTGTAGGCACACTATCTGTCTAAAGACATGACATAACAAACAACTAACCAAAGTGCTAGAAAACAAAAATGAGCAGACCTTACATAAAGAAGATGGGAAACCCAATGCATAAAATTTACTTCATCACTCTTGCATGCTATGCAGTGTTCTCAGACTTCATTGAGTACAAGAAAATCCGTCTGATGTGTTTCTGATTTCACTGGTCACCCAGTAGGACTGTTGCTGGACAGCTGACCAAAGAACTGATTCAGTGGACCCTGTTTGAAAGCCTGGAAGACTTGTACACCTTTGATGTGGTTTAAAGAATCCCCAGGTGCCCCATGGCCCCAAGAAGCACAGGGTGGAAAGGGCCATCACAAAGCTATTTATAGAAATGCACACAAGAAATTCATGACTTGCACAAGATCTCACTACATGTCTGGCATTAGTGATTAGGAGCTAAGTGCTGCTCTAAAAGCTACTGCTATAAATTCATGATGGCCAAGACCATTTGACCTCATATTTCTACAGTCTCACTCCTCTTCTTTTGCTGTTTGACAAGCAGTCTCTCCAGAAAATGTTGTTTTTCTGTTATTTTTCCATAGCAGTCTTTTACTAAACAAATCATACTAGAATTTTTAGAAGTGTCTAAAGTAGATAATCAACCTCTATCAAAAGCTAACACTAGAGAAGTGCAGAGCTCACAATATTAGTCATTATTTAAAATTTGAAATACATTGTTTTGAGAATGAATCTTTTATATATTTTTTTCTTGCAGAAACACTGTCTCCTTTTCTGTTTCTAAGCTTCCCTTCATTTTGAGATCAGCATTTTGTCCTTCCAGTGACCACAGCTGCCCAAAACAGTGCAAAAACACACACAAAAAAAGCAACAGAACTTGTAAGAAAAACAAAATGTTCTCTATGTCCTGATGTACTTGTTAAGCAATAGAAATTGCATGGAGGAAAAGTTTGTTGTTGCATTCATTAAATAAAACTCAGGGTTGTTTGCACATACTCTCCTTGAAAGCCAAAAGTAAGGCAAGAAGGAAGGAAAGGACTCTTCTTTCTTTCAAGCACCCTTCAGCATAAAAAGAACTGCTCCTGCTTTTTCTCTAATGAAGATATGACTTCATTATACAGATCTGGTAATCATGTAGATGTTGAAAGGTAGCTACATCTATTTTTATCATGTCAATCTAATAGACCCAAAAGGCTTAAAATGTCTATAACCAGTCTAAGTGGCTTGTGATGTTTGTTCCACAAGCACAGCAGAATATGGGATCGCACACAAACATTTCAGTGGCCAAAGGCAAGCTGGCTCAGATGCCAGAAGTTATATTACACCTTCTTGTGCATTTTGCCTGGGTGAACGAGGCTTGCAGCATTGCAAAGTATATTACTACAGGCAGAAGGCCATGCTCATACAGCTTTAAACCTTTTTCAGAACTTAAATTAGCTCAACCTACTTCTACAAGGGACTGCATTTTTGAGCAATCTCCAGAAATTCTCACTTCAATGTTATTTAGGTGTAGTAGAAATGCTTGCAAGAATTAGCCTCCCCACAAAACCCCACCACACTAGACAGTTGCTTTCATCTTCAGACTGAAGTACGAGCTTGATTTTCTTCTCCTTTGACTTTACATAGAATCATTTGAGCTGTCATGAGGAATCAGACCAATTATCCATCTAATCCACTACCCCATCTTTGACAGAGGCCATCACCTCATGCTTCAAATGAAGGTGAAGGGAACTCTGCAGTTGACAATTATGAAACAATCAGCCCATAGGCAAAAAAATGCCATTAGTTAATGTTTTGTCCTATACTCAGAAATCTGTGAGTCTGTATCCCTTCTCAAAAGGACATGCTTTATCTGATATGACTGTGGGTATTCTTCAGTCACGTGTATTATCTCTTGTGTTTTTTAATACTTTAAACTCTGAAACTCAATTTATTCAAAGACAAATTCAAAGTCATACAAAGGAAAAAACAACAGAAAATTAATCATTTTATCATTTAATATTAGTGACTGACTTCAATTTCAATGAGTACTCCTGTTTGGGATAAAGGTAAAAGATACAATAGAGGCTATGGTTACATTGTCAATACTTCCAATTTATTACATTTACTATTACATCTTGCTTGTGTACACAAGTTAGTGTCAGACTTCTCAAGCTCTCTTCATTACTTTCAAGGTCTTTTGCACCTATTTATTTTGCTCTTCAGAATTCTTCCTTTTTTTTTTTTAAATGAGGTGATTAGAATTTAGCATGGGAAATTTAAACTGATAAGATGATACTGAATACTCTGCACTTTATTTTCTACTTAGTCTTTGATCTTGTAAACATCATTGTTTACTTGAAAGTTCCTGTGCTCTAAACAGAATTATTAGAAAAACACCCTGAAATGGTACCTTGTTCCTCAGCAGGAGAAATTTCTGTATCTTTAGGCCCAGGGAGGTATATACATAATTCAAATATATATTTTAGTATTATTTACTTTGCCTTTGTCATCTCCAGATTTCTTCTGCTGTCATGCCAACTATGGATTAAAGGTTCATTAAATCTTTCAGAAGCTAAGTATGCCTAACCCTTAACTATTGTGATTTAATTTGCATTCCCCTCTGCTGCTCTTGATCTTTCCTGGAGAGTGTTTGAAAAATTTTGTTCAAGCAGTACGACAGACATTGTCAAATCAAACAAAATCACTGTTTCCATAGCCTCTCGATCAAGAGGCTGTGTGATTTTGAAAGAGGTGTATAATCTCAGGCTCAGCACTCTAATACAGCTCTTTGGCACCTGGACCACAGCTGACCAGTGACCAGTATCACAGACAGTGAACAGATTGTGTCTACTCATTAAAAGATATTCAGATCAGTGGAATTTTAGTGGAATTATTACTGATTTACATTATACCACTGTAAGTATCAAAGTGTCTAGTAGAATTTAAGTGCCTGATTGTAGAGATTGAATGTTTCAATTACAAAGATAGTATATATGTTTGTGTCAGTCAGACTTCTGTCACAAAATGCCAATGAACTTCTGACTTGAAAGCACTCACAGGAACTCAAGACTTGTGAAAATTGCAAATTAAATGAAAGCAGTAACACACGTCTGGGTATATATTGTGATTACAGGAGCATGGGGCTGATCCAAAATACATTCTTGTTTGACTCCTCTGAATTTTCACACCAACTTACAGATAAGTATCTTTCCAGGCATATTAGGTTTCTCTTGTCCTATATTTTGCAACATTGAACATTCCTATCTGTAGTTATTTAAGGTACATTTACATCTGCTTAACAGAATATAAGGATTCAGACACCTTTTAAGACTGATGCATTAATTTCAATAATAATCTTTCGTATTAGAAATTCACATTAAAATAATTAATACCAAACAAAACCCAAGAAACAAGCCAGGGAGAAATATCACCTCTGAGTTTTCAGTTCCAGTGTGAATTAAGGTTTACAATATAGCCTCTAATGTAATTCCTAGGCAATTAAGTTGTACTGAAACCTAAAGCAAAGGATTTCCAGCAAAAGGTAAAGCTTTCTATTGCTTGAAAAGACAGCTGACACAGAAACACAGAGTTCAGATAGGAAATACTGAACAAACATCACTTTCTTATAATGGCCAAAATGTATTTTCATTTTTACTTCATTTTCTATATTTAATACAGAATGATTTTAATCTACTGTTCATGTGTTCTAATCATGTCAGATGTGTGGGTGTCCTGTAATTCTTTATGAATAATAAGGAATGCAAATAGTGCTATCTTCACACTCACAGTTGACTGCACCCTGTTGGCTCCCCATCAGCACCTAATTTATCAGCTACTAATTTTCAGAGAGATAATGTCTAAGGCTAGAAAAATATCTTTGTGCAAATAACATTACATTGCCGAGGAAGAATGTTAGAGGCATCTGACCAATTACATGTGCATCAAGACAGTCTTATTTGATGGAGATAATTTTCTAAATTTCCCTCACCTTATTTACCAAGATGTTTTATTATTATAATCAACAGAAACTAACAATGATTTTTTCAACCTAAAAAAATATTCAGTTACCTCGCAGAACAGAAATTTCTTCTTTAGGGCAATTATATATTGAAGTATGAATGGCACCAGCCCATTGGAAAGGAGGACTGCAGGAATAAATGCCTAATATAATCTGAAATTATTAGTAACTAATCCATAAATCTAATATGAAAAAAATTATAAAACTACTAGTTTTATAACTAGTATTAAGCAATGTTATGTTGAGAGCATTAAGCAATAAATAACTTTTCATTAAGCAATGTTAGATGACTGAGACATAAGGCATTTTCCACTATTTTCCATTTCCTTCCTTTCCTGCATAATGTAGACATTTCTGCAGAATTAAATTGGAATTTAACTTAACCTTCCTTGAGAAAATTGATTTAAAACTCTTGATGCAATAAATAAATGTTTATGTTTGCAGTTTTTTAGATTTTCGAATGGATGAAGAATAACATAATTAAATACAAGTTTCATTTTGTCAATAAGCTTCCACCTCTCTTCATAAGGATTTTTTCATCTAACTCGCTTCATATACAAATAGCATTTCCTCACAGAAAATAAATTTTGAAATAACTTAGGGAGTTACAGAACCTAATCATTCAGGTTGCATTAGCAAGTTCCCATGCTCATAGATTTGAGCCCTGGAGGAAATTTGATACACAATTCATTTCTATGTTTATTTTTTTGGATGTCATATTCTAGGACACTACTCTCATTTTCTTATATGCCTTACTAGAAATTAATTTTTTGGGTCAAAAGTTTTCTATGCTTTGATAGTAAACAACAAAGTAGATTTTTAAATCTTACTGGAACTTTGAAATTACTATTACTCTTCAAATATCTGGTGATTTATACCACTGTTACCACTAACTGCACTAACAAAATAAAACCTAAAATCTGTCAGCCCATAAACAATAAAAAGCCTTTTCTAATATTTAGATTTCTTTAAATTGCTGGTAGTGACATGCAAACTAATTTAACCTTATAGCATCCAAGAATTTCTATGATGCTGCAAAAATCTTCATGTCTCATAAGAAAAAAGAAGAAACTACTGTAAAGTCATAAATTGCACTGAAATTATTTTCACATCTACACAGAAAATCTTTTTTTTTTCCAAAAATTGGGGAAAATCCCATACCTAATGAATTTTAAAGAATTTTTTGTTTTCCAAGGGGTCTTTATGAACAAAATGCCTGGTCTGTTCCTAAGTCTTCGATTTTCATGTGAGCTCAAGAAATTTATTTGACTTATTACATTTTCAGGTTCACATATTCACAGAGAAATCCTGATTTAAATCTTTTCATAGTATTTTGATTGCTTAAGCAGAAAATATTCTATAAATACTTGAAAAATATTATTTAAGCTTTATCTCTGGATATTAAAAAACTGGGTAAAAGTAAATCTTTCTAATACTATGAATGACTACAATTTTTTGCTGTTTTTGTTCTCATAGAAGTTTTGGGGGGAGTGTTCTTTTATTTGCTTTTGTTTGTTTGTTGTTTGTGGTAATTTTTCAGTAGAACAGTAGGTTTTAGGTAACTGAAATAAACTGTAAGAAAATAGGGCCTCAGAAATACATGTCAATATGTACTGAATGTTAAATGAAGATTCATTTTATCCTACTTATGGATCGACAGTAAAAGAAAAAATAATGAACAGCATTCAGGGGCAACATGGAACAGTATTCTGTGACGCACCATTCCCATTATTGGAAAACATTGCAGTGATGCTTTGAATTTTAGCAAAAATACTGGTTTGTTTTCATGTATGAATGTTTTATCAAACCCAGTTTGTTCATCATGGCATCTTGATGATGGTCAAAGAAAGAAAGGGTGATATTTCCCATGCTCTCTTTGATGTCAATACTCAATTCTGCCTTGACCAAGCTCTGCCTGGGTGCTGCCAATCCAGGTGTCAGTCCTGCTGTTTTTGCAAGACTGTATGAAGCCCATCCTTCATGCAACTCATCTGAAGAGAAATTATGCAATGCCTATAGCTCTTTTTTCCCCTAAACTTTCCCTGAGCGGAGCATGCCATTTCTGTCTAGTCTGTAATGGTTTTGTTATATAAACCAAGTCACTGACAAAATTTGATGTCAAATCCTATTCACTGGGGATTGTTTATAGCCAAAAGATCAGAATGACTTTCAACCCATTTTGTCAGGACTCAGTGTCTGGCCTCCCTTATAGAATTATCCTAGGTTCATATCACTTTTACATGTTATTATAATTCTAAAAGAGTTGTATCCCTTGCTATAATTCTAAAAGAGTTCTTTCAAAAAAATATGAACAGCACTGAAATTTTAATTTTATTCTTTGTACCACAAACATAAACAGACACTTTAATATGGGATCACTAAACCTGAATTTATGTTGTTCCATATTTCAGTTGATTTCAAATGATACTTGCAAATATTTTTTATTCTGTATTTAGTTACAATAAAAAGACAGAAAATTTAGAGGTTTTTTCCTGACAAACTCCAAGTTTACAGTACTGAAGTTGCATCAATTATGTAATTTCTTGTTGATTTTTAACAGCCTCTTATGCCAAGTAAGACGTTATAGAAAAATTATAAGTGAGGCTTTTGGGGGTGGGATATTTTCTGTCTGCATACCTTGTCTGCAGAACCCACTGACTAAACCAATCAAACTGCTGGGCAGAATCTCATTAATCTTTGGGGAAAAAAAAAAAAAAAAAAAAAAAAAGATGTTTTTTAATCCTCCCTGAGAAATACAGATATAAAAAAATGTGATCAGTAAAAACTCTCTCCTACAATTAAATGATGTGTATAGATATTTTTAAAAACATCATTATCTTGCATTTCAGCTCCACTTATTTGTTTACCTGGTTTTGCTTGAGTGGAAACTACTGAGTGGATTATTCAAGACCTAGAGACACAAATTCATCATACAGGGATCAATAGAAATTGTAAATTTCAATGGATCAACTTGAAATTCTTTTAAAATGCAGCTTTTTAGGTGTTTTAAATGGGTACTCAGACTTCAGTGAGTGAAAATCTTTTTTCCTTATAACTTTGTGTAAAGAAGATACAGATGAATTATGTTCAATCAATGGAATTCACAGCTAAATGTATATTTACTAATTTATATGACTATTCTAAGTCATATAAAAACACCTAATCTAAGTCATATAAATTGCGATATTTTAATGACTTTAAAAATGCTAGATTCATTTCTTAGATTGCTAGAAGGTATGAAATTTGGTTATTTAAAAGTATAAATTAATGACACTTTAGACAGAAATGGAATAGTTAGAAATTCTGTAGCAGTTCTAATGAAGAAGGGATTTTGAGTGAACAGGTATCAGCCACTTTTTCTCTGCTGTCGTTTCACATGGGCTTGGCCCCAGAGAGTGAAATCCCACTGGCACAGGAACAGCAGCCAGTGTTTGGCCAGTGGTTTCACCCTCCTCCAGTTTGTTCTCAATCTGTCACAGCTCAGGGTCAGCATTTACACTGATCACAGAGACATTTCCAAAAAACATGGCTAACACTTTCATTGAATTCTGATGCTACATTAATGAATGGAAGAGTAATTTCCACCCACCTGGCTTTTCAGGGAGCACATGAACACACCTGAATCTGCAAATATAAATGTATGTAAATGTCTGCATAAACTAAGAATTTGGATTCTTATTCTTATGTATAATACAGTTTTGCAAGACTTATAGGAGGAGAAGTTAAACTTCACATGGACTTTCCTGGTCTTTGTTAAGAAAAAAAACCCAAAACCAAACAACTGAGTTATGAATATGCAAGTCTAATGGAAGGTACTCATCCATTTTAAAGTATTTTAAAAATTTTATTCTAGAATGTTGGAATACCTAATGAAAAACTTATGGGAAATAGATGGCTCCTTCCTGTAAGGTTCCATATTACAGTCCACACTTTCTTACAACTTAATTAATTAGTTATGATAACGAAAAATTACATTTTTTATTGACTCCCAATTCAGTTGCTAAATTTTCTTCAGCAGTAATTTTAAGCTTGGAAAATTTACTCCCATCTTTGTATCTTGGTTAGCAAAAGATCTTGAGTTTTAGCAAAGAACAGAGTTTGTATCCCTTACCAATGCTGAGAAATATGGAAATATATAATGTGAAATGTATCTTCTTTTCTATTCATATTGCAACTAATTTTATTCTGAGAGACAAAAATATAAGTGTTTATATTCTCCCACACTTACATATGTCCAAGTTAAAAAATAAAAACACTTTGCAGTGATGTACTGCATAGTTTAACAATGGAGAGCAATTCTTTTAGCACAACTAAGTGTGGTTGACTCAAAAATTGCTGAAATTCAAGGGACAAGCTTATGATGACTTCAAAAGGTTTCAAAGGTTTTTGAACAGGCCCCCTAGTGTCTCATCCACTCTAATTTTTAACACTCCAAGCAATAAAAAACTCCCTCTAGTCTTCTTTAATTAGCTCACACAGTAATTTTGTGAATTATTTTAAATACAGAATCTATTTCACATCCTTGTTGATTTCACAGTTATTTGTGTAGAGCTCTCCTATTAGTGCATTCTCAGAGAATTTAATCTTTTTTTTTTTTTGAATCTGCTCAGAATGCCTTTCTTCCAGATGTAATCTTAGTTTCCACAATCACAAGGATAGCTCTTTTATAACCTAGGAAATCCTTTGATGTCTGTTTGTGTGACTGTGGTGTACCAGTAGATATCTAGACCATTAATATTTCATTTGACTTGGATATAATGTACTTTAAAGCATCTTGGAAATATTTTTTTCCTCTTCTTCCAGCAGACCTAACGGTTTGCAGTAGATGTTTCTAGTGCTTCTATTCATGAGAAGATAAAACAAGCCAAAATGAACCCACCTCATTTGTCAAAACACAGTTTGCTGGAGTTGTGATTATTTTTGATACACTGTTGACATATTATTGCTACTTCCTTGTAAGAAGTACTGTAATACTTTGACAATATTCCAGCTATAAGAAACATTACCCAAAACTTATATTGGGCCACTTGGTCTTTCTACATTGTAATTTGCATTGTATTTTAATTTATATTCAGAGGTACTGATTAAAAGAGTACATTGCCATCATCTTAACCTCTCTAGCCTTTGGCACTTTTGGCAGTGGTTTCCTACTTTGATACCAAGTCCTATAAATGAGTCAAATTATCAAAAAATAATTTCTCAGTGTAAAGTCAGATAAGAGAAATATATTGATTTTTTTTTTTTTTTTTGGTTAGTGCAATAGTAAGGATGTAAACCACTGCAAAGGCATCTCATCACTTTAAACTAAGTGGAAGGATAACTCTTTTATGCTAATGAATAACCATGTCTTCACTACAGTCAATCACAAGTTCCACAACAACTAAACTGAACAATCTGTGTTTTAAAGGTCATAGAATCATAGAATGGGTTGGATTTGAAGGGACTTTAATGATCCCCTCATTCTAACCACTCCGCCATGGGCAAGGACAACTCCCACTATCCCAGGTTGCTCAGAGCTCCTTCCAACCCGTCCTTGAATATTTCAATATATATTTCATATATTCCAATATATGGATGGGGCAACTCCAACTTCTCTGGGCATCCTGTTCCAGTAATTCCAGTCTTTTTTTACCCTCACAGTGAAGAATTTCTTTCTAATAACTAATCTAAACCTGCCCTTTTTCAGTTTAAAGCCATTGCTCCTTGTCCTATCACTCCATGCCTTTGTAAAATGCTCCTCTCCACCTTTCTTGAAGGCCCCATTAAGTACTGGTAGGTGCTCTAAGGTCATCCCAGAGCTTTATCTTCTTCAGATTGGATAGATCCATCATTATCAGCCTCTCTTCACAGGAGAGGTGCTCCAGACCTCTGATCATCTTTGCTTTCTCCTCTGGACTCTCTCCAACAGGTTCATGCCCTTCTTATGTTGACAACCGCAGAACTGGATGCGGAACTCCAGGGAGGGTTTCACAAGAGCAGACTAGAGAGGGAAAAATCACCTCCCTAGAGCTGTTGACCACTCTGTTTTTAATGAATCCCAGGATGTAGCTGGTTTTCACAGCTGCAAGTGCACATTGCTGGTCCATGCCAAGCTTGTCAAGCAACACCCACCCTCAAGTCCTTCTCCTGGGAGCTGCTCTCAATCTGCTCTCCCCCCAGCCTATATTTCTCCAATCTGTTCTCCCCCCAGCTTGTGATTGCTTCAATTCACATGTAGGACCTTGCAATTGGCCTTGTTGAACCTCCTGAGGTTCACACAGGCCCACCTCTCAAGCCTGTTAAGGTCCTGCTGGATGACATCCCTTCCCTCCAACACGTTGATAACATCACACAGCTTGGTTTCATTGGCAAAATTGCTGAGGGTGCACTCACAAAAAGATGGCTGGATTCTTCCTGACTATGAATGACAAATTTTCTCACACATGTAAGCAGTATTTCTTTAACATCCATGTTCAAAACTATTGTTCTGGGTGACAGATAAAAAAAATGCTAGAAAGAGCTCTGCCTCCCATGTCTCATGCCCTTAGTGGACCAATATAATGAGTGGCACACAGAGACACATCTTTTCATTTTTGGTGTGTTCCATTGCTCACTTATTTCTTATATGAAATCACTTATTTTATGCTTGTATTTCTTATTTATCAATCACTTATATGATTTGTTTTAAGATTTTAGACCCATGATAGCCATGCCAGGATTTAGTAAGTTTCCTGTGGTGTAGCTGTTGGTATTCCAAGAGTCATAGTTTTCTTAATGTAATCTCTGAGTCCAAGAGCCAGATTTGATTTGATTAAAAAGCATGAGCATGACCTAAAGTCCCCAGTGGTATCTATTCAATAACAAAAGAAGTTAGAAATCACAAGACACTTTTTATAAACGTCTTTAAGACATCATAATCTGAAAATACAGGGGGAAATATCGTTATCTGAAAATATAGGGGGGAAATATCATTTTGGTATCTTATTTTTTAAAAACAGTTATTTAATTCTTAAGAATATAAAAAACCCCAAACCAAATAAGTTAATATCCTGTCTCAAATTGTTATTTGAGTTGAACTGACCTAAATGGGAAATTTTTCTTGGTCTTGTTGGAATCTTCCTCTCAAACAGACCAATATATTTCTGAAAAAGAAACCTCAGCCCTCTTCTCCTTCCTATATGACTGAGATAAGATTGTTGTGGCTCCTACATCTTCCAACAGCTCTCAAACTATTTAGACATTTATACCATACAACATACATAAAGTACTTTACCCCTAGTTGGAGGTTTTTTATTGACAGTCCTTTTCACTCTCACTTAAAACTGTCTCTAAGATTACTCAAGCTCCAATTAAGTCTAGAGGACGTTTGTGGTGATTCAAATACGATTCTTTCACTTAGTGAAAAAAATATTATTTTTCATTTCTCTTCACTAAAATACCCTTGAAAAATCTGATATAAACTTCCTACTTAGAAAGAAATTGCAGTTGTTTGCACGGTTGGATATAGAACCTAGAAGACAAGTTAATTATAACTGATGGCAGTTTACAGAAAAAGATAGGTTTTTTAGACATCAAAACTTCTCCAGAAACTTTCTGTCTCCTTTCTGACATTACTGACTTTTCTCTAGATGATTGACACGAGTCCAAAGAGAGGATGAGAAAATGAGGTCTTAATCAGCACCCGCAACAACTGTAGAAAACTGAAGTTGCTGATGTGTTCTTTATTAAGACATCTCTTATGTGAGATCTCTATTTCCTCTTCTATTTAAAATACAAGTGAGGTTCAATATCAGAAGAAAATTTTATCTGAAATCATGTTTAAAACAAAAAAGTGAAAAACATTGTGTTCTACACAATGATGACTGTCCAGAGCAGAGCAGTCGGTATAAGGTTGTACTGTTCTCTCATCAGAAACTGTGAAATCTTATTATTAGCGTGGGGTTGGGGGTGATGTTTGTGCACTCATGTTTGTTGTGCTTTTTCTTTTTTTCTTCTTTTAATGTCAGGGCAGATAAATAGCCCTTCCTCACCTTCTATCCTTATCTGAAACTGAAATGGTGAATCTGACTTGGACCAATTCACAGGCATACACTACACTTTTTAAACAGGTTCAGTCTTCAATGTCCATTGCCTTCACTGCACCAATTTGTCATAAGAATTGTGCCTTACACACACCGGAACTCCCTGCCTCTACAACAGCTTCTCATGATTCCTCAGTTGCCTTTGGACATTCCAGTGTATATGACACAGCAGTTTTACCCATCCATCTGGTCTTTGACATACCTCATTTAAACCCATTGCTCTGCTTACACTGGCTCCAGAAAAAGAGACCAGCAAGTCCCAGGATAGTTGTACATTTTGAACCCTTATCCAAGATGATGGCTCATCTCATGGCTTAGCCTACTCTGAAAAAGCTTAACCTACTTTGGTAAATGTAAGAGTCTTCTTCTGGTGGTGGTATTTTAATAAGGAAGAGATTGAAGTCTAAGGACCCAAAATACATTTGCTTACCTAAAACCAAAGCTTTTGAGAAGCTGTGTTCTGCCAAAAAACCTCACCCCACTAGTGAAGATACAGCCAGACTCTACTGCCAATCCTCTACATGGTCTTTTACTGAAAGCCTTGTAGATAATGAGCTACCTGAACTGACACTTGACTTGCAATCTGAAAACTACAGCACAGTCACTTGTACTCAGTCAAAATGTTATGATGCTATTTCGTTTCCTTGACAGCTTTAACATCATAATGGTACATTACAGTAGCTCTGCTAAGAGTGGCTCCTGTTTTTAAAGCCCTTTCAATAAACAGTAAAACAAAATCCGAAAAAAAAAAGAGTAAAACAGTTTACTTAGCAGGAATCTGTAATTTCAAAATGGTAAAATAGAGACTAATATAATGAGAAAAATGATGTTATGCAAATGACATTATTAGTTTTCAGTTTCTGCAGTGAATTATATGCAGCTGTATGTATTTGGACCACAACTGTGCATGGCCTGCACTGCATGTCACTGGCAGTTTGTAACAAGGCCATTTGCCACACAAGAGATCTGTTCAGATGAAACCTCAAATATTTACTTAAAACAACAGAGCTCATTACAAGCAGTGTTTCACAACAGTGAGCTCCAGTCATTCAAAGGAAAATAGATGACTGTGTATATTTTATGGAAATACCATATTTTGATCCATGTACAAGAATATATCCACATAACAGTGGGAAAATGTCCAGAAGATGAGCACAACATCATCTTTAGTACATCAGTGGTACTGTGAAAATCACGCAGCTCGAATACAGGTACAAATGTTCAGGACAGCTTCTGGGAAACTGCTGCTAACCTGTTCAAAACTAGTCACCATGTGAAAGCAAACAATAAGCAATCTATAGTCATCTATCAAAATAAGCTGCATTTCTATGTACTGTTCTACATTTGATTTTTTTTTTTTTTTCTGTTCTATTTTTATACAATTTTCAGAAACATCTAAAGACATTTTGTTTGTTAAAAAATTCATACTGGAAGATATATTTAACTTTACTATGCTATTCAGCAGAGCATACAAAATATGGAAATAGAAATACTCCAAAAAATATTCCCGTTTTTTAAAAATAATACATCATATTCTGACTCCTCATAAACTTATATAAAATAGCTTTTGAAGCATAGACCAGCAAGAAGAAGCTGTGTGTAACAGAAAACAAAGGCAGAACAAAGGAGATTCTTGAATTACTCCATATCTGAATTACTAACAGACAATATCTCATGTTTTGTGAAAAAAAAATAAAACTCTTGTTGTTGGCAGACCAGTGTGTTTTACTTTGACCCTCCTTCACATGAAAAAGAATGCAACTGATTGGCTGTATTTGAGGGGTCTAAAAGTTAAACCTATTACTCTAGGTCAGTCACAGTCGTTTCTCTTCATTGTTGTCAAAGAGAAACAGGCACTTCCAAAAGATAATACATTTCATCCTAAAATAGCTTCTAAAGTAGGCCAGATTATTTATCTTTCAGCTATGCCTATTTATTCCATTTACTGGAAAGGAAGCCTTTGTGACTAGCATGAAATTAGACAACTCTCTTTAACAGGACTGAAGTTACATAAAATTAAACCTGTTCAAGTCATCTGTCTTTCATTTAAGGATTGGCATGGGGATACGTGCATTTAATACTGTAATTATTTTTATATCTGCAAGGATTTTTTCACAGTAGTTAAACATTAACATGACATCTCACTGTGTTCTATACACAGTGCACAGTAGTGCACAGACCCCTTACCTGGGTGTAAATACATTGATCAAGTAAATGTTGAGCCTGAAAACAAGGTCTATTAAAAGAACTTTGCATTGGCTCAATATACATTAGTTTCAGTTAAACATTCAGTCACCATCATGTTGGTTATTTACTTAATTTAAGTTTTTCCTCATCTCTCTGAAATGAAAATTTTGAAGTCTCTCCACTAAAAGCTTGAGGAGTGCTCTACAGCCTTTATTTCTCAAGGGTCCATGGCAACAGGGATTAGACTTCATCTAAAGAAAAAATTTCACTGCACTAATTGAGCCTGGGCTACCAGGTAAATGTTGTCTTTATAGCATGGCTCTCCAAAACTTGGCCATTGATACTGATGTACTGTAGCTTTCTGTGCTATGCAAAAGAATTTATTAGATTTTTGTTAAGCCAACACATATTGATTTTCTACAAAAAACACAAACTATCTTTATTATTTTCCCCCATCTCTTTTTTCCTCCTTTCTGTATTTTCTCTATAAAAAATTCTTTCTTTCTCCTGCATTTAATTTTTTTGGTTTTGAATTTTTGTTTTTTTCTGCAACTTTCTTCAAACTTTCTGCTTGTTCTCCTTGCCCAGTCTTTTAGAAGATTGGGCCATTCCCATAATTCTTAACATGATATATAGATTCACCACCCAAGCCAATAGCACCATGCAGAAAACAGCTATACATCAAAAGCTACAGGTCTTCAGGTCCTGAAGGCTACCTACAATGCTTTCCCTACCTCTCCTCTTCTCTCCTCTTCCCTTTTGTAATTAAGCTCACACCTTTTATTAATAGACAATCCTGTATCAGTGAGGTTTTCACACCATAACTGTATTTAGTGACTACTTCAGCTGTATTTTAGAAGTCTATTCAGGCACCCATCATCTTCAGTACAACCCAGTGTCAGGGTGCAATTTCTGAAGATTTATTCTGGTGATATTTTCTGCAGCAGCTAGCAGTGTTGTAGAAGCAGAGAAACAGGCCTGGGAAGCATTTATAAGGCTTGACAGTTTTCAAAGGACAACTGAATGTGCATCTAAAGCAGCTTCCAACCCTCTGAGCTTGGCCAGTCATACAGGATTTTCATCTCTCTCCATTTCCACCCACCATTAAGTTTTCTATGGGCAGCATAATTTCTACAATGAAGGGATGTATTTAACTGATTTTCATCTGATGTTTCTGTCTTCCAGCCTGATAGGGTCTCCTGCCTCTCATGTAAAATAAACCAAAAAAAAACCACTCATACTGGAAGAAAATGGCACAGGGACTTGGATTTTAGTTGTTGCAACTGTATGAAGCACTCTGGATATATTTGGAGGCAAAACACTTTCTGATGCCCAAAATTATTTTCCTTTATGGTCAAATAAAGAAAACTGCCTTAGGAAATAAGTGATTTCATTCAGCCTGGCTTTAAAAAAGGAAAAAAACCCCTTAGTTTTCTAAGTTTTTTTTGCAGGAGAAAACAAGATGCTGTTTTAAGATTCTGTTGTGCAACAGTTCAAGGGGACATGATGTTTATCATATTAGTGCAATCATTTAAGGCTAATTCTACCTTTAAAATATACAGCACAAGGCTAGATTGACATCTAAATGAAAACATAGATCACTGGTCTCACAGCAAGACAATTCCCCTGGTGAAGGGGTTAAACTCTTGCTGTCAGATTGAATTCAATTAGTACAAGTGATATACAAAGAATTGCTCTGTCAGGAAATGTCACTGTCATTGAGCACTGTTCCCAGGTTTTCTCCAATTTTTTGTCTGGCTCAGAAAATTTTAATAACAGGTCAGAATTCAAATGGAAAAATTTAACCAAAGTGCATAGCTTCTCCCTAACTTCTTTTTCAATTTTCATTTTCTGCTTTGTGCTTCACATATTTTTTTGGTTATCAGGAAACTATTCTTAACTGTCCATTTTCTGGTTTACTTAACTCTTCTTCTCTAGTTATTGTTATGTGAAACTAACAATTTTTGTGGATATTTCTTACACAACTTTGTCTTTGATTATTTTTTCAAATAACTATTACCAAACTGCACAGACAGCAAAAGACAAGTACAGAAGAAAAAAAAAAAAATTTTTTTGTAGAACATCACTTGGAACCTATTCACCATCATGCCCACCCAGACCCTATGATCATTCCTTTTCCCACCGTTTCTTTATTGCAGTCCTCCAAAGGTTGCTTTTGGTGCTAATAGTTTTTTCCCTCTATATTTTTGCCCTCAGTACGTGAGGCATTTTAGGACCTTGTACTTCTGTGCTACCTCCTCCAGATCCTCCTTTCTATTTTGGAGAAAATGGACACCTTTTCAGCTCTTTCCTGTTATTTTCCAGCAGGTCACAGATTCCTGCTGGCCCTTTGCATGACACTCTGTGCAAAATCTTTGAGTGAGTTTGCAAGCTTCTAGTCTTGCAAGGCTGGTGGCTGGGGAATAATACTCTGGGAAAAAATGTGCCCTCAGGAAACTGGGTTGGGGATGGGTCAGAGGGAAGGTTAAATGCCTGTTCCAGAGTCGGGCTCTTTTACAAGCCAATGAAGTGGGCAGGTTGAAATGGTGCTGTGATGATGGCAGGTAATTAGTTACTGACTTAAGGAAACGAGTGACCAACAGGGTACTCAGCCTGACCTATCTGGGAACTGTCTTTGGGCTGGAGTGCCATTGAGTAACTAAAGGATAGCAGTGCCAGAGCCCAAACCATGGGCTTTTGGGAATTCCTTTTTCCACCCTTACTAAAGAGCATCTTTTTCTCTATAAAGTACTGTTCCTCATCACCCAGAGCCCCCAGGAGACTCAGAAAGGGGCTGACTTGCAACTTTTTCAGCATTTGTGACTCTTCTGTCCTTGCAGATGGTAAGAACAAGGGCTGCCTTTCCTGTCAGCCCCACGGAAGGTTTGCTGACCTGTGGGGTCCGAGTGCTGCTGAGCTGCCCAGCAGCCACTGACCCCTGGCAGCCTCAGCTCCTCCTGCCTGGCACTGCCTTATGTAATCTCTGAGAGACTCAAACTTGTCATTTCCTATCTCCTCCATCTTCCACTCTGAGCAAAGACATTTCTCCCTGTGTGAGTCAAGCACACAAGTTTACCAGGGTCTCTAAATCCATTTTATTGTGAGTTTGTTGCAAAATTACACACTCTGACCCTTTAGCGAGAATCCTGCTTCAGGTATGAATTAAATTCCTTCTCTTTAGGTAAAGATATCATAATGCAAAGATAAACCCCACTTTAAATTGCCTCCTGGTATGCTGAGGCAAGCTTGTGTGTAGGTTCTTTTAGCTGAAGATACATTACATTTCTTACTTTTATCTTCTTGTAATAATCAACAGATTTTTTTGAACACTGACTTCTACCAAAAAATGTGATGACAGCTTTATTTCAGCCTGTATCTCTGCATACAGCAAACCTGAGAATCATCTCTTTTCTTTCTCCCCTCATCAAAACTCTCATCTCATTTTCAGCTTCTCAAATTTCTTCCATTTTCTTAACTCAGGAAGTTTAAAGTTCACTCACTGTTTGCTGAAACCATTATCTCCTTTTTGCTTGAGAGCCTTGAATGTCCAGTAAACTCTACGGCAAGATGAGGGAGCAGTTATTGTAGTGCCATTGCCATCTAATTAAAAAAGATACACTGCAAAGAAGTGTCTAAAATTTCAATTAATTCACTAAAATATATATCTCCAGCTCTTTTGTCTGTAAAGAAAACACTAAACCTGAGTACAATGTCTTCCTGAGAGTACTGGCTTCCTGAAATAAGAAGATTCAGAGGCAAGGAAATTGTTCTAATCAAAACTGCTACTTTCACTTACACTGTTGCTAACCATAACACTCACCTCATTTTAGTGGAATGATTGAACTGATGCTTTGTTAAGTGGATGTAATGGCAGATAACAGGGCATGGTCTAGGGAAATCAGCTGTCATGAAAATCTGCAGAAGCTGGGGAATGAGATAATCCTTCTTCCCAGAATAAAGAAAATTGCTTCCCCTTTCTCAATATGGGACGGAAAATTCATCTTTTCCTCAATATTAAATGTTTCAGTAAGCTCTAGATGTGTGAAATACACATCCTCCATGCCAAAAGTCCCAGCTGTCCACTAATCACTTGCCAATACCTCTTTTTAAAATATGCTGCCATATTCATATGGAAAGTGCTAAAAAGTACAATATAACATGATATAGACACAAGATATATAATTATGTGCTGTAGGTTAATTTTAATTAAATAATAATGTGTTGATTTCTCTTTTTTGTCTTTCTAGAACCTTTATTTCTGTTTTACCAGCTCACCAAAATTTGAGCTAAATCAGATTACTGACTATGCTAACTACATATAAGCCACTCACTCCTTTATAATATTTAGTCCAAATATTTTTTTCATGAGGCATTGTAAGATTTGACTACACGGAGAAGGTGAAATTTTCCAACAAAGTTTTCTCATTCAGATAAAGGACTCCAAAGTAGTTGTTCACAGAGAAAAAAACCACCAAAATTATATTTTTTAGATGTATTTTTCCTTCATAGTTGATTGTAGTGTTTGAGAAGGAGACCTTCTACTTATACCTTATTCATCACTCAGTCAGTGACAGGTAAGTAAATTAAGAGCAAAATCATACATATAAACTGATTTTTAAATTAAAATTATAGGCCTTGATATCTTTTCAGAAGCAGACTCCTCTGAGTAAGTACAAAGTGTTAATGATATTGCATGAATTTGTTTTGAAACAATTATCCTTACAAAGATTAAATATTAGATACTAAAAGGCAAGTGAGTAATTCTGCATATTCTGAATGTCATCTTATTCGTGTATAATCCATCTTTATATAGTAAGGAGCCAAGAGGCTTTTGCTGGTAAATTGATATGAATCAAAGCATGTTATTAACAATGTTCCTATTTTCAGGACTATCACCTAAAATCACAAGCAAATTTAATTTTTTTTAAAGAAGAATACAATTACTACTTAAATGTATTCTCAATATTTTTGATAGTCATAGATTTTGTATGCTAATTTCCTTGCAGATAATTTAAAACCTTGAGATCGATTTGTTTAAGTGCAACAACCACTCCAGCCTAGGACAAAGAAAATATGATTGCTTAAATCTCATATATGCATCTTCCCATAGGAGTGGAATACAGATGAGCTGCAAATGAAACACTCTCATCACCACACTGCCCAAAGCAATTTTCCAGTGTGCCCCCTCCCCTCAGGACATATTTTACTCCACCTTTACTATGTTTATAACATGATTTACATGTTAATGAGAAGTGACAGGGACTAAGTAATTAGGAAGCAAGACTGTAGCTCGTCATGCATTTTAAATACTGTAGACTGCAATTCCAAAATAAATATTCAGCCCCTTTCCTCATTTTCTTCTTAATTAGAGAACACAATCAATTTAGTCTTTATAACCCAAATATACCTTCCAAAGGTAAATAATAGAAAAAAATGTATTGCTACAATAAGCATGTCTGATCAGCCTAGTTCTCATATATTTGGTAATTTTTCAAATTACATTCTTTTATTAAGCTTGGACACTACAGTGAGAGCAACATAAAATCAGAGAACAGTCCTTCCTCTGAGGCTGTGACCTCTGTAAAGCCACATGGTTTGCACTGGATGGAAATCCTGCATGGATGTGCAGATGTGTGTCTTACCTGGATAATTCTGTGGGTAAAGAACTTCGTGTTATGACTGGAGAGAACATCTCTACATGGGCCTATCAAGGCCCTACAGTAAAGTCTGAAGGCTTCTGTTTGGACAGAATGTCTTTCTGATGATGTACATGAAGAAAAGTGAAGAAATTCAGGACAGCTGACAACCCCTGTGTATGTATAGAAGACAAGGAGTGGGAAATGCTTACCAGTTCAGCCATTTCCATAGTAGGGATGAATGGGGTTCCAATCAACCACAACCTCTTTCACCACCTTCATCTTCATCACACCCCTTCCCCACACACAGTGACTTTGCTCTTTCCAAATTTTTGGTGCTCTTTGTAAGATCAGGACCTCAGAAAATAATGCTTACCATTTCAATACTGATTGTCTATGGTGCCAAGGGAATTAAGTTTCAGAATACACTTCTGATCTATGAACACATTACCATTCTAATTATTCAGGTCAGGAAAAAACTCAGAGCAAAAAAAGTAACTTGCTTCAAAGTATTCTAATTGAAAAAAAAAAAAATCAAATCATTCTCCTTGCAGATCTTCACAGTTCTTTGTGCCAAATATATAACAAAGTTTAAAGACCTCTGAAGCTAAAAACTCTGTTGTGTTTATGTTACCATTCTATGCATTTTGCTTTCAAACATTAAATGCTTGGAGTATGTCATAGCAATGTGGTGCTTTTTTTAGTAAGAGATGCTGCAGGAAACAGGATGCATATTTACCAAACCTTATTTCATTACTGAAAGCAATTGTAATGGGTGCAGACATGACGGAGATTTCTTGGCAGAGAAGTGACCAAAATGGAGCTGATAACTATTAGATATGTGGTGATGGTATAGTATCTCTTTTCTAAACAAGAAATACTTTCTATCAGACCCATTTACAGTTCATGAATGCCTGGTTAACTCTGTTCATTCACAGGACTTTTAGGCTTCCAGATGTGTGCTGCTTTTGCTTGGGAAACAACTTTCTTTATAGTAGCTGTTATGGGCTATCTTTTGGATTTGTGCTGGAAAGAGTGTTGATAGTTCAGGGATATTTTAGTTATTGCTAAGCAGAGCTCACACAGAGTCAAGGTCTCTATTCTTCACCCCACCCTACCAGAAACTGGGTAGGGGGTACACAAGGAGTTGGGAGGGGACACAGCTGGGACAGCTGACCCCAATAGACACCATGGCCTCATACTCAGCACAAAGCAGGGGGAAGAAGGAGAAAACAGGTGGTTCAGTTCAGTGTGGTGGCATTTCTCTTCCCAAGTCACTGTGAATGATGGAGCCCTGCTTTTGAAGAGGTTGCTGAACACCTGCGTGCCCACAGGAAACTGTGAATGAATTCCTTGTTTTGCTTTGCTTGCACTCAGAGTGATTTTGCCTTACCTACCAATCTGTCTCTATCCCAGCCCATGAGTTTTCTCACTCTTGCTCTTCTGATGCTCTCCCCATCCCCTCCAGGGTCAGTGAGTGAGCAGCTGTATGCAGCTCAGTTGCCAGCTGGGGTTAAACCATGACAAGATGTTTACATAGTACTAAGAAATCTAAGTGTTCTCTAGGGGCATATTATATATAATTGCTATACATGCAAGGTCTTTACAACCATTACCATGAAAAGGATCTTGTTGATACAGGATTTGAGAACTAATCATGCATATACTATAAAGATTGAAGTATAAATAGATTTTACCCAAACTGAAGTGCTCAGAAACTACAATATATGCAAAGAAACCCCAAACTAGTGTGAATAGTTTACTTTCGTCTCTTTTTTTTCAAAGAAACAACTTTTCTCTCAGTAAGACAATTTATACTCTAGTTACTATGATACATTTGAATGTCCAATCACTCAAATATATAAATATGAACATTAATGTCAATTTGAGAGCTACCCAAAGATTAGAAAAACATGGCAATGATTAATTGTTTTTTTGTTAGCAATTTTCATGGGAATACACTCTAAATATCTCAGCTTGAGGTACTTGTCTCCCTCATCTATAAAATATGCAAAATAGTTAATTAAAAAGGGACAGCCAAGCTATTTCCAGTTCCATATTACCTATATTGAATACATATGGAAATAAAGAGCCAGAACCCAACACTGAAAAGTAACTGGCAAGTACAAGATTTCCTTGTAATTCCCTCTGAACTCAGCTAGCCAGATAAGCATAAATTGCAGTCTGTCTAGCCATTGAATACAGGAAGATAAAATGTGAATTATTCTTTTGAACTCATTTTTTGACAGGTGAAGTGCTGGCAATATAGTGAGACAGACTTTCTCATCGTATTAAAAAAATAATTAATAAGCCAACTTGACCATCTGTTTACATATTGTGTTGCTACTACTATATCTGAAGGAGTGTGAAAGATGAGATAGAAAAATGTCCCTCCCTAATAATCTGTTTTATAAATTATTTTTTTTTTAATGAAGAAAGGAGAGTTTGAAATACAGAGATTGTAAAGGGGCAAAATAAGTTCTGAAAGCTCAAGCAGGTATAGTCAACAAAGAAAGGTGGATTTACTCAGCATTGGTGCAGGAGCATTTCAATAAATTAACCCAAGGCCCATGTCTCATAATTCACTTGACAGTTTATCAGCCCTGAAAATGAATTCAGGCAATTTAGATGAAGGATGGAAGCAGTGGCTTCAAAGCCCTATGAGGCAGCTCAGAAATATTCCCTGAGCTTAAGCTTTTTGTGTTCTAAAGGTTAATGGTCCCCAATCATACCTTCCACTGGGTTTTATTAGTGTACAAACCAGCCTGCAAGATACTCTGGGTGCAGCATAAGAAAGGTAAATAGCATGAAAGATAGTTGTTTTCAAATCAAGCTACCTTATGTTTGGCTAAGTGAGGATGGGTTTACAAGTCTTCAAAGCCACCTTGAGGAACAACCAGGGCCACAAGAAAGCCCACACATTGTAGATGGGCTTTTACCATGTTTTGCTAGGTCCTTTTGCTATCTAAGTGGATATATTTGGAAAAATACTTTTCAGACATGCAGTAGACATGAATGTGTCTTCTAACCAATCCATTATACTGATGAAATCTGGCACATGGTCATCTACAATTAGGTTAAATTATTTACAAATATTATGCTTAGGTCTGATCCTCTCTGCACTCATCTGTGGTTTAGGAGTCAGAGGTCACAAATCTATATTTCATGAACTGAGCAGCTACATGCACAACAGACACTGTTGTTGGCGCTGTGGTTTTTCACATAATTAGGATTCTTTAATTCACGTATTAGCATTAAAGGGACAGATCTCACTTTTGTGAGTGAAACAGAAAATTCTGACAGTCAAAGATAGATTTACAAAGTGTAAGCAAAACTGACAATGTTTCTGTTATTGTTTTTCCTTAGTTCCCATCATGTTATGAGAAAGATTGTCTCAAGCAGGAAACGCAGACTCTTAAGCCTGATAACCATGACTTTGGCAGATTAAAAATTTTAAATACTTATTGTAATGATTTTTGACTTCTTTGGGGCTTTTTTCTGTTTTTTTGTTTGTTTGTTTTTTTGTTTTGTTTTGTTTTGTTTTGTCTGTCTATCATGTAGTGGTGGCCTTTTTGCCTAAGTTCCTAATCTACAGCAAAATTCTGATTAAAATTTCATGTAATTAGGGCAGTCTTTATTCCTGCTTCAAATGGTTTTATAGTATTGCTATGCCCTATTAAACTGCCTTATGCCATGCTGAGAGAGTGCATGAAGTGATTCCTGGCTGTGGGTTCAAAGATGTAACACTGCAGTCATATTGCATTGTGAATGTCACTGCATGGTTCTGTTAGACAAGTCATAAAAGTTACTGCACTTAATCTGTTTAGTTAATCTTTCTGGCACAGTCCTTCTGTCCAAGTTGGGGGGAAAGCTCCCTGACTTCATTGCTGTGAAAAAAAACTGAGCTGGAAGAAGCTGTTGTGAGCATCAAAGATGATCACTTGTTGCCTTGGTATTCCAGCTCTGCTGCAGTTTCTTTCATCAGGAGAAACTCATTCTGAAAGTCAGGTTAGACTGAGAGATCTCTGGAAGGTAAGATGCACCTGTCCCAAGAATCTTTATTGGAGGACTCTTGGGAAAAAAAAAAATGTAAAGAAATCTCAACAAATTAGAATACCTTATACACCACTCTTCTTTTATTCACTAAAATGATTTACAGGTCCTTGATATATTTTATCTTTGCTCAGAAGTGCAATAGTAGTACTGCTAATATCAAAATAAGCTCTTAGCTTTCAGTTCAGCTTCACATGTTGCCTTTTGTATAAAACACAAAGAATGTGAAGGAAACAGCAGGTTCTCCTTGTATTTTAGATGGCTGAAAAAGTTTGTGTACCTTAACCTTTTTAAAATGTAGCTAGATTTAACATTGCTGTAATGGAGGAAAGTGTTGTATTCTTTAATTTTAATCAGGGTATCTATTTTAAACCAACAAACCTAGAAGCTTCCTGATAAAAAAATGAATGAAAAAGCCCTACACTGTGAAGTAGCATTTAAAATATATATGCCCATCTTCCTTGCAAAGTTAAGCTTGTAGCCTAGGTTTTAGAGCATTCACATCTAATCTGAGAGAAATTTCCAACACTGCTTCATCTAAGTAATAGGGTAGTCACTTCTAAATTTTTAATCCAGGTAAATTTTGATCATCTGATAATCTCTTGTGATAAGGTTTTTGAATATATTTTTCAATTACTAGTTATTTAGTCTTAGATTTTTTTTTTTACAGCCCAAGGGAACCATTTTTGCCAGTCTGACCTTCTCAAGAATCTTTGCAACAACTTAAGAAATGTGTGCATAGAATTACACATAACAGAATATAACTTTTAAAAAACATTTCTTTAATACTTTAGGAATTTCAAAACACTTTATACAGTAATAAAGCAAAACTAACCAAGCAATTTCCAGAAAATATCCACCACTGCTCTGGTGGGCTACAAACCTTTAGTGCTCCGGTGGAAGTCATTACTTATCTTAGGGAGAGATGATATGAAACTTTAAAAGGTGATGAACTTCTTAACTAAATGTAAAATTTAGCATTCATATACACTATGAAATATTTTATAGCCTTGCAGAAAACACATTCAATATATATTTGACCCTAAATTGAATTTTTTATAATACTCAATACTTTTTACAGAACACTGTAAGTTTTAAGTGACTGAATAAAAAAAAAAAAGAGATGTCTTTGATATCAAAAAGAATATAACTGCACTCTGCCATGACCAAACCATAGCAACAAATTTTGAGGTTTACTGCAAATTAGCTAGAAGAAAAGAATATTATTCACACAGCAAAAATGGCATAGCACTGCATTAGCATGAAAGAATCTGCAGCATTACTTTTAAAGTAATTAGAAATATTTAGATATGTAATTCTCTGACTACTTAGCATACTGAAATAAACATTTGCATATTGCAAAAATATATAAATTCAATGGCTTCTTCACTATTTTTTATTTTATTTTTTTTTATCTTTTAAAAGAAGAAATTTTTTTCAAGTTAAATGAGCAGATGTGAATTATGTGATACATATTTTATACCTAAATCTCTTCCAAACTCTTCACTTGTCTTTACTCAGCTGCATTTTAGATGCTAACCTCTAATGAAGAAACAACCTTTACCACTTCTGACTGGCTTACAAACTCTTGTCATTGTGTTTGACTTGGCCACCATCATCCAGGACTGCCATTGGAACATCAGAGCAGCATATTTACACAATCTCACTTGATGCATCAGCACTCAGGAGCTCCAGCAGGTCCTTAGAGCTACCCTGTGCATTCTCACATGTGTGCATTCCCTGTGGGATACACACAAGTGCACCTCCCTCCCTGCTCAATGGGAGACATCTGAATCAAGTGCAAGGTTCAGTATTTAGCTACAGGATCAACCATGAATTCCTCTCTTTAACGTAAGTACAGAAATACATCCTCATTACCAAAACCATCCAGAAATACACAGAACAACCTGAAAGCTCAGCTGATATATTGGATAAAGCATCTAGAAAATTCTTTATTATTTCTACTACTGATGTAGGCACAGCAAGCAATTAAGGAAACCTCCAGGCTGTAAGAAAATGCCTTTCACATGGTGATGTGATAGATTAATCTGACCTTTTCAAACGCATAGCCCACACAGGATTTCATATGGTGAATCCTCTATCAATCGCGTCTCATTGACCTAGAGACCCTTCCTAAGAAAAACATGAAGGGAATGACTTGCTTTTAAGAAAGCTGAACACAAGTGTCTCCACTTAAACCCAGTGCTTTAACTAGCATTATATTCAACAGAAATCAATTCAACACTGTAAAAGACTATAGAAGTCTGAACAATCAAGTGAACAATCCACTGATCTCCAGAGTGAGCTGCAGTGCCACCTGCTCTCCTTCATTTCTTTTCGGATCTCTCTACATCCAGTCCCCAGATGTAGCATTTATTAGTCATTGTCTTTTGAAATAAAATGCTTGTGCTCTCAGAAACTACTTTTCCAAAACTACCTATTAAGTACTTTCTTGCATGATCAAGTCAGATCTTCATTTGTCTTTTTTATTTTTACTATATATGTTCAGATTATTTGGATTCTCTCAGCTTTTCTAGAATTAGAATCAGTCTTACCTTACTGTTATTTTCTGAACACTTTCCAAATATGCAGATTTTACTGAACAGGATATATCTCTTACTTCTGTCGTGAAACCTCTATTCTCTTACATTACTGAAAACTCAAAATTATGCTTTCCAAATAACTCCAGCTGACAACTATTACAAGTTTTGGAAAATATAGTGGCATAAAGAAGCATGGTTAACTCTTCCATTTTGTTTCAGGTAGCTTACCAACCTCATGAAACTGTTTTTCATTTTTGCATTAAAGGCATGGATGGACTGGGAAAACAAAAAGTTGTATATTTAATTCTATGTATAGTTAATTTCAACGATTTCAGCACAGCAACTCATGCTCTAATCCCAGCAGATACACATACCTATGCTAAGGATATAGTTTCGAATCGCCACCTCAAAATAAAACTAAATTGTATTCTCAGTATTTAGCATTTAATTCCTTCATATATGTTTAGGAGCATTGAGTCTAACCTGAAACCTTCTGGCACTGGATATTTAGGCTAAAAAATCTACATAGGCCCTTTCATAAAAGACAGAAGATTTAAAATCCCCAAATAATCACTCGTCAATTATGAACAGGATGGACTGTGACTCAGATTGAGTGAACTAGGTCAGATGGGCAATTGCTCTGCTGGCAGGTTTCTCTCCACTACTGAATTTTCATGGAGACAAGATAGGAAAGGGAAAGAGGAAAGAGATTTTCATTGCTAGAGCTTAAACTAAAATTTTTTTTAAAGTTTCACTATTTTGAGCTGAATAATGAAAAAAACCCAAAAAAACCCCTCTCTTAAATATCTGATAGAATCATTTAGTTTGCATGGAAAAGAAATGATTCATGCAATCTGTTCATTTAGCTTGAACACAAAAAATGAAAGGTAAGAAATTATTATAGTTGAAGAGGTTACCAACAGAAACCCATGAAATAATGTTGAGTCAAGTTGGGTGAAAATAGAACAAATCTTATAAAACATGCTTATAAAACATTTTATATTAGCCATATAAAAATATGGCTAATATTGCAAATATTAGCTCTTTTAAAGTTCTTATGGATTAGTTGATGATTTTTTTTTGTTAGAGAAAGATATGAAAAATTCAATATTGTGCATAATAATAATGCTTGTATGTTACATTGCATATCTTGCACTGGTACTTCCATTTTCCTCCAATTTTCAGACCAAGACAACACAACTGAAAGCTAAAGGGTAAAAACTATTAATATCTTGTAAATATATGTATTTCCTTTAAAGTAAAGAATCAATTAATGAAACATCCATGCTATTTCTTTTGAGATATGGCAAAGTGTTCTGCCATGAATATTATCATTTTGTAAGGGAATCTATCAAAAACAATAGTAGAGCAGCAGTTCAGAGGAATACATGTTATGAATATCCTCATGGGCCTACTTATAACACTGTTATAATTCTTTAATAACCACATGCTTCTCATTTACTACATATGAACATAGATTTTATTTGAAGACACTCTTGTTACACAATTTAGGTCAGTCAAATGACAAGCAAAAATTTGGGAAGAAACTTGCTCTGACTTGACAGAATCAAAAATATTATCTTTGAGTGTACCGGTAAGGGCATGTTACATAAATGTTGAAAAAATTAATCCCCTACAAAATGACAGAAGTTGAAAAATAGAAAACAAAAAGACTGAAAATTCACATGAATGTCTACTGACTCTCAAGAAAGGGATAATATTGGTGTGGGTATTTTCATTCTTCTCATTCATTAAATTCACCAAGTATTTCTAATCAGGTCTCTCTGCTTTCTGGTGGTAGAGTGGCTACAGAATGTTTGACTATGAATGTTATTGACATATCTGGACTAGTCTTCTCATTGAAGTTGAACTGAGTCATTTTGCTTGTGGGACTTCTATCATCTGGCCACTTAAAATATTGCTATCATACATGTCCTATCAGCTCAGTGAGCACAGGTAATTTGGCAGCTCTAATGAGTTCTGTACACACAGTTCCAAGAATTCAGTAGAATTTCTATTCTAATTCATTCAAAGAAAAGGTCAGTTTGCATATTCTGTCTCATTGCTGCATAAAAAGTGTATAGTACATAATGACTAAAGGCCAATTCCCTCAATCATTAAAAATACAGCATTCATGGTGTTAATACCATGGTTTAAAGATATATATTTATAGACATTTTTCTATCATATTTATTTCCTAACAACCACCTCATCAAAAGAAACATTGCAAAGCTTCTTAAAAGCTGTCTCTAAGTGTTTATTATTTGAAGTTAAGGGGCCTTGCTTTGATAGAAACAAATTTTGTGTTTACGTAAGACACCAACGTAATTCCTGGACAGCTAAAAGAACAGAATTCTCAGGGGCAGGGAACATACTTATATCCAGACATTTCTCAATATATTTTCTCATGCTGTAACTCTGTATTTTTGAAAAAGTGCATTATTTCTTCTTTAATGTTTAGACAACTTTTCTGAAGAACCATATTTTTTGTTGCAAAATATGTCAGAGAGAAATTACTGGAATATCCTGATTTTAAAAATAGGAAAAAATGTTGATGACATGTTCTCATTAATAAATGGGCTTTTATTCCCTAAACAGTAAATTACTCAATGACATCATTGACAGAAGCTCTGGCTATATTGGCAAGTATTGATTCACATCACTAGACAGTATCTAATTAATTTGGTGGATTTCAAACCATTACAGAACTGACTGACAGATGGAAATGACCCAGATGAATGGGGGAAAAAACCATCTTTGCACATTTAGCTGCAGCACAGCTGACCAGGAGCAAATACTGCACAACCACATAGACATGCAGGGAGGTTTTATCAGGAGCTCTTTCATTGTATTTGGACTTAAGTCAGTAACATTAATACCCTAACCCTATGTTTTCTAAATACTTCATTCTTGTATCAAAAACCCCCAAGCTATGAAATATTTTTAAAGTTAACAGTGTGCAAGGAAAAACTGAGTTCCATGAAAAGAACTTCCTAATAAATGGTTGGAGCACAGTTCAAAAAACACAAAAAGATTGTGAAAGACAAGTGTTCAAAAACACAGTAAAAAAAGACTTGTTTTTAAATCTGTAATGGCTTATCAAGGAAACCTGTATTCAGTGTCCTCCCCACAGGTTTTTGAAAAGGGAAAATGTCGCTATAAACTGACCTTTTCCTGTAGCATTTGTTAAAACTCTACAAATGTCAAAACAGCAGTTCAAAATGAAGACAGCATCATCAGGAAGGAAAACTCCAGGGGTACTTGTGCATGTAATTTAACAAAGGAACTGAATGTATAAACTGTGTTTACTTTGACTTCTAAGATCCCAATCAAACTAGTAGACTTCTAGCTGTATGCAAGACCAAAATGTTGTAAATAGATTTTTCTACTGCAATGTACAAAAGCTTTCCTGGCATTAAATAAAGTTAAAAAAAAAAAAAAAAAAAAGAGAGAGAGAGAGAAAAGCAAACTAATAAGGTTTAATTGCCACTGGATAGCACGCAGGACCGAATAACATGATGAAATTTTAGGGCAATCAGGTCAGGTATTTTTTATCCTTTTTCATCTTTTATTGTATCACAGTCAGTACTAACACATTTCTCTGCCACCACAGTAAATGAATCCTCACCTTGTTTTTGAATGGGTATTCGCCATGCATCAGGAAGACCCACCAGTTGAACTGGAAGGTTGAGAGAAACAACAATGTGTAGAAGTAAATACCTAATGTTTCATCCAATCTCATTTTTTAAAAATTGCATGACACTAAGATGATGACTAAGATTATAGGGTTTTTTTAATTTTTTTTTTTATTTGACTATCAAAATGTCAGAGAGCTAGAATGGAAAACAATATAACTGTATTTGAACCTAACAAAAATGCCACTGCCCTTGGGACTACTGGGTAGCTTTGAAAAACAACTGTCATGAGAGATTCTTACAAATGTCATTGATTGAATGAATCAAACAAAAAGCCACAGTGTTAATACTAACCTCATACTTTCGGATACTTATCCATCTCCTGTCTTTGAAATCTGTTGTCACATGCTTGAGATTCACCAGACATTACAACCATGCATTCTTCTGAGTTATTGCAGAAAAAGGACCCATCCCACCTCATTCAGGAAAGTCTCTAAAACCACTGAAGTTAATCAATTCACTTAAGATGCAGGAATAAACAATAAGAATGAAAGCCAAACAATCAGTCTTAATGACTGAACCTTGAAGACAAGGCAGCAGACAGCACAGCAATCTCAGAATTATTAACTCTAATACTAGTGAGTAAAGCTCATCTATTCAAATGATTTTGTGCAGTGAGTTCGAGGAAGGTACAGTTTAAGATCATTTATCTCACTTTTACTCTAAAGTATTAATTTACTACAGAGATGTAACTAGTAAAGTAAAATACCCAGTATCTAGAAAAACAATGGTCCTTATGGGTTCCTTTTAACTTAAGATGTTCTATGATATTTTACTCTATTAGTACATATTTTTTGAAGACCATTAGAGGTCTATATATAGAGGTCTATATTAGAGGTCTATAGTATACTGCTACAGGATAGCAATAAGGATTTTGTGATCCTTACTGATGGATGCACAGTTTTGACAACTGAACTTTTTCCTAATGACTCCAAGAAAGAAAATACTTTCTACAAAGCATTTCTAGACCCCTATCATTTTCCTCATGTCCCCTTTTACTCGGGTCTAACTAAAACCAAATTACTGACCTGCAGCCAAACTTTCTGAAGTTGCTTTGTTGAAAAAAATGTTGCAGAAAGTCAAATATGACCTTCAAGCTAACAGAGATCATGAGATAAAATCATTTCTTGTTATGGAGATTTAGAGAGCAGGTTGATAAAATACAGATTGATGGGGACTGATAAATCCTCACAGTATAACATAAAGAAAGATATCCAAACTGGTAGATGAATCCATTCTATTAGAAATATATCTTATACAAAAGTGTGAAGCACTGGAAATCTGCAGAGCATCAGACCGAGTTGGATAATCAAGAAACACACTGGATGTTATATCCTGTTGGAAGAATTATGCCTGCTGCTCAGCTTTATGGCTGTCTAGAAGCCATTAAAGTGCATTTAGCTGGAAGTGAAACAGTATTTTTCAGTGTTCAAATGTGGCAGTTTTGAGTGTGAGACAGAAGACAATTTAGGAACCTGTGAAACACTCGTTGGTATAATAGCAGTGAACCATCCTCCCTGAAGCAGCAGCTGATGCTTTAGTTTTCTCCTCCGTTTAACTGGCAAAGTGCTCAGATGAGCTCTTGTTAAACCCTGCTTTTGCCCCAGCTGGCTTTGCTGGTCTTCGCTCCTAGGATTTTTGGAGGCTCACCTGTTTTGCACAGTGCTTCATCCCCTTAATTCATGCATTAAAAAGCATTTCCTCTGCTTCGTAAACAAAGTGGGAGTTTGTTTCCATAGAAACAGCAAAAAGCCTGTAGCTGTTTCCACAAGTGTGAGGATCTGGGTTTATTCCTTAGGAAAAGCATAAGGGATCCACATCATGCCCTCTTCGAAGGGGATACAAGACCAGTACTTGCCCAGATAAAGTTAAATTCTCTCAACCCTGAATCATAAACTGACCTTGTTATTCTATTTATTGAGATGTAAGCTACAAGTGTGATATTTCCTAACTACATTGTTATTTAGCCCATCACCATAATACAGCTTTTGATTCCAGCTAACATTTTAATATCATTGCATGCTATTCAGAACTGGACCTTTTAACATTATTTCCTTAGCCAAATAATAAAATTATTCAATTATACCAAAATCTGGCACAAAACAATGCCAATATCGTGATGTTTCCATGCAATATAGAAGCTGACCTAAATAGAAGAAACAGTAATTTTTATACAACTGTTTTATTTCTATTTTTTTTTGCTTTTCTGTCCCCATACACATATGAAATATTGATTTCTATTTGCTGCAGCTTCACCAGTATTGTAGTACAGTAAATACTGAACACTTTAACTTTGAGTCTTCAGTGGTCAGCACTTATTTCACATTTTTGGAGGTTTTCTGAGGACTATAAGACTCAAGTTCTTCATTCAGGTTTCTGATAAGTTCATATTTAGAGGCTAGTAAAACTTTTTTTTTTTTTTTTTTTTTTTTCCCAAATGACCATATATTTGCACTAACAAGTCCTTATTGTTGAGCTTCTACCCATGACCAGAGTTCTGAATTCTTTCTTTCCTGCCCTTTCCCATATGCACTCAACGTGTGTGCACCTTGTTTCATAACCCAGACCTAATTGCTGGTACAGCTACATTGTTCTGACAGTTGTATTCATTAGAAACGCAGATACTCTGTGTCTTCATCAGCAAGTGACAAGAAAAAGAACAAAGAAAAGGGAAATCCTTAAGGCTTTGAATATAAACATACATACATACATACAGCTTAAAATTCTGTATTTTTCTTTGATTTTCTTTATAAAATAGATATTTTGATAATGAGCATTAGGCTTATTCTCAAAATGAGCAAAAGCAGCATCATTCCCCATCCCATTCCTTTCCTTGTTAATTCTTCTGTTATTTTTAATATCATTCTCTCTTTAGTTTTTTTTTTTTTTGGTTGGTTGGTTGGTTGGGTTTTTTGTTTGCTTCCCTTGCAATTAATACTCTTTCATTTCTACTCACTGGTATTATAACTTATCTTGAGTTCAGTAATGTTTGTCCTGTTGACATGTTTTTCTGAAAGTTTACACTATTACTCAGCTGAGGGGTTTCACTGACTTCAGAGGGCAAAGAGAGTAAGGGTGATTAATAAGTATTCAACAGAAACCTCAGGTGCAGAAAATCACTCCACTTATCACTGTTTTCTGCCTTGTCCCCTTTCAAACTTTAAAAATATTTCCAGAACCTTTATGAGCTGTTTTATGCTCTTTATAGAGGAAAAAAAAAAAAAAAAAAAGAAAAGACAGTCTGAAATAAAAAAGCAGGTCATATCTCAACATTTCTAAGCCTCAGAATTTGCAGTGAGATTCAGAGATAGAAATGGGATGCAGAGAAAGAATTCTGCTCCTTTTAGGGCTTGAATGAATGAAAAGGATACTCAACCCCAAACTTCTTAGAAGATTTATATGTTCTTTGAGTCACTGTAGAAGACTAGCGTTCACTAAGTTGTAAATCTCAGCAAACCAGAGGCTTTCCAGAGATATTCCTGATCATGATTCATCACCTTGGTTGACCTAAGGTCCTTCATGAAATAGAACAAAATTTCTTGTCTCAAGATTTCAAATATCATTTATAGAACTAAAAATAAAGGAAAAAACCCCCCCAAAAATAAACTTGGCATCGATTCTCTAACTAGACAGGAGTACAAAAACTTTAAAACCTACTGGCCTATTAGATTTACACAGAATTTATTTTCAAAGAAAAGAGGCTGAAGTAAAAAATTCTGGTCCAGAAAGTAGAATACATTCTGTATGCTAAAGACCCTAATCTTACTGGATAAATTAGAATAATCTTGTCAAGAGTATATGAAGTTCCACTTCTTTCAAGTTACATCAGGAATATAGGTCCTGTTGTCAATTACTTCATCCCAGGACTTCAATTACACATAAAAAACAGAACTTGTGACATCTAAGAGATTGATAATAACAAGAATGGAGTCTGAAAATATATGATATGTATATGATCCATGCACAAATATTTTTTCACAGCAACTACTGTTCTTAGGAAGAAAGAATGGGATCAAATCCCAAACAGTGGTATCAACAGAAAGCTGAAAAAAATCATTGCATGAGACTCCTGCTCAATTTTTTCTGAATACAGGAAATTAATTAGTGTTGGGTCTTTTTCCCAAGTGTCTATTTTCTCAGTTGCCTTCAACTGTTCTGTCTGAAATGAACACTTTATGGCTACAAAAGCTCACATTCTTTGACAATGAGACCATGTCAACATTCACTTTTGAGGCAATCCTCTAATCTCCACTGACAGTCAATGAAGTAAGTACCTCAACAATACATTGTTAATAAGCAGAGCCTAAAGTGAGTAGTACTTGTATTGGTAGCCACATCATAGGCATTGGAAGTTCAGTGGGAAGAATTTAACTGCATAATTTATGGCTGTACAGTGACAAGTACTAAGGCCAGGAGATGAGAATGTAATCGAGGTCATGGAAAGACAGATTGTGTCAGAGGTTAGGACACAGACCTAGGAAGGATGAAATAATGCTTCAGCTTCCTGTTCTGCTCTTATGTGGTCTTGACCAAGTTATCTAGCTGCTTTGAGTTAGATTTAGCTTAATTAATCATCTTCTCTGCAGATATCTCAGCTAGTTATCCAGACTTCCAGTGTGGTTAATAAGACAAGATGACTCATGCCCTCATCACCCAGTTCCTGCTGAGCGCCTACATCATGAGTTTAGCAACTAGTTCAAATGCAAAATTTGCATTATAAAAGTACAAATGGAGGTGAGAGTGAACTTGTTCTGTATTAGGGATCTGGCTAGACTAGACAGACTAGATATAAAAGTGCTTCCATTTTATCTGAATTTAAAAGTAATTTCAAAAAAATGCCAGAAATGGGAAAAAACCACTTAGAAGCATGCTAGACCCACTATGTTTCCTTTACCATTCCCCAATCTTGTGCCTAAGTTCCTAATTGAATAATGGGTCCAATTACATTTTCTTGCTTGCAAAGGTGTCATAAATTTACAGAATAAAAATTTTTAAATACCAAGATAACACAGTAATGGAATCATGTAAGTACCTGGGAGAGATGTATACAGCACTACCTGTATATGATCTTGTAAAAATGCAAAATGGAATGAAATAAATCCCCTCTACTGTATCACTATGCTGAGGCCGAACATAGACAACATTTAAAGTCAGAAATGGAAAAATGAAAAATTTAAATCTTTTATATGCATATTTTTGCTTTCTGCTAAGGCACAAGTCTGAAAATACATGTCTGGAAAATTCACTGTGTATTTATCATCTTCCATGAAGCAAACATTTGGGAACAAGAAGACTGGCAAGCAGATAAACTGAACATAATCAGCTATTTTTACAAATGCCCTTTTGACTTGCACAAGTCATTGATCAAACGCTGATTTTCTTCTTCCTATTGTATACATAGGAAATTTGCACACCTCTTTAGGCTGCTTATTTGAACCAGATTACTGAATTCTCTCTCATCTGGTATTCAAAAGAGTAATCCCATTGCACATGGAAGAAAATAATTTTACAGTAATGGTTAAAGACATAGACTTGAAATCAGCTAGAGATTCTGGAACATCATGCAAATGCATTCCCCATCAGTTGTATTTGCAGAGTTCTAGACCCACTGATCCTGGGGCTATGGTGCCTTGCTTTAAGGGTTGGAGGGAGCAGATTTGAAGGGATCTGGTTTTTCTTTTTGAGCAGGTGCATTGCTCAAGGCATCACAACCTCACTACAAATTTACCTTGCAGTTTTAATGCATCTTTCTGGCTCAAGTTCTGTAGGGGAGCATTCAAAGTGAAGATTAAGAATGTCTGCAAATGGATACCAAGACCAAGAACTGCTTTTGAGCTGCTGCTGGAACACCCAGTCTACACTCTCCAAGTGAGGTCAGCAAACCACAGGCAGAACTGTTATTTAATCAGGGAATTCACTCAGTCAAATTTAGGTAATGCAATCACCATGGTGCAAGGCCAGACAAGCACTTGGTTTCTCTCTCATCTTGCACTTAAGAAAGAAGAGAATTGTGGGCCTGTTCTTTGGTCAGCAACAGTTATCTCTTGATGCAGAACTTCCAATGAATATTATGTTACAAATATAATGTAGAAAACAAACTACTTCGAGCTAGTTATGATGCATTTAATAAAAGATGGCAATGTGGATTAATACATTGGATTTAATTTTGGCTTCAGTGATAAATTGAATCGGCTAAGAATATCAGCTTCAAAAAAGCTTATTGAATATTTTCCAATAAATCAGGTCCCAGCCATCCTGCTGTCTGTATCATTTACAACCATTGCATGTTAGGTATAGTACAATCAAGACAACTAACAACTCAAGATAGTAAAAACTCTAAACAACTCAAGATAGTAAAAATTTTTAAAACACCCCAATGTTTTCTTCAAATATAGCATATCGATGTCCTGAAAAAAATCATTAAAGAAATCTATCATTCCTGAGGCTCTGCTAGCGCTGTAAATGACAGAAGTACTACCAATAAAAAAAGAAATCTAGTATTTTAGTAACGGTCCTTTTGCCCCTTTACATCTGTCCTGTTACACGTTTGCATTGGAAACCAAAACACCAACTCTCATTTCAATATACAGAATATAAAATGGTCTGTGTACATGAGAAACCCTGCAAACTTCCTGAAATGTAATCGGAAAAAAACATGTGAAATCTTTAATACAAATACATAAGTCAGTGTGCAAATTTTCACCTGGTTCCTTATCATTAGTTCCTTACTTAAATGGAAATGTGTTCTCAATAATTTAACAGAGATCAAATTACCTTCCTGTCTTATACATACTCCTGTGTCCCTCTACACATTTTATTTAATATTGTATGATATGTCCTGCATTTACTTTAGGAAATTATTACCCATTCCATCACTTAGAGTAATGTATTAACAATCCAGATCAATTTCTAACATGCTAAATGAGAAATATTTTAGATGCCAGCATCATCAGGAAAACTAGAACATAAACTGGCAATCTATTTTCACAGACCTGCCTTGCACTGTATGTACATATCACAAAACAAAACAAAACAAAACAAAACAAACAAACAAACAAACAACCCCACAAACAAACCAAACCAACCGCCCCAAAAAAAAACAAACGCTTTCTCTGCAATTGGTGTAAATGCCAAGAAAATGAAAAAGTTCTGAAAATACAAGAGCCCACAAGCAATCATGAACCTTTTGGCACTACTATTACAAAGAACAATCAATTCTTAAATGATTAAGGAAAATAAGTCTTCATAACTTTTACCTCTGTCAACACCAATTACAGTGCATAGCATCTTTGAGAAGGGATGGAACCCATGGTAGTCCTTTTCCTGCAGAAAAACCTGCTTATTTGATCAAAACAATCCTATGGAGATGTTTGGCACTTGTTAATTGCCTCTAGATATAGATCAGAAAACAGAGGGAGAAAAAAATCAGTAAAAACTACTCTGAACCAAGCCCAAAAGTAAACACACACAAGACAGGGTCTGTCAAGGTTCTTCAAGTATTATCATCCAGTATTTGTACTTCAGCAGCTAGAGATCTGTCAAGACTCATGCTTTCAGATTGTTTAGGTGGATAAATATGCATTTACAGTTTTCTATTTTTGAAACTGTTTTCCTAAACAAAACAAGCTATCTTGCTCTGCGATCCTGAATGACCAGAGAATAGAAAACTCAACCTGAGAGTAACATATGGCACAAATATCCTGAATAAGGGGCATATCCTGACTGTCCACTATCTGCCTCATTATACATGTAATTTATATAATGAAATATATGGCATTAGTGTAAACATTCAGGGACCCCAAGTGATGTTCTTGAGTCTGACACCACAGCAGAATTCTGATGAATTGAGCACCTATTTCTCCCCCTTGTGTTTAGACACATTTCAGGGAAGATTTGATGAATTTAGCATATTTAATGCAGGATACACTACATAGGAAGATACTCTACAGGAAGCTAATATTAAACACTAAACAGGGAATTTATGCAGGCACACAGCCTGGAGCTTCAGAGGTATCTTACTCTGTATCTGGATATCAATACATATGCAAGAGTGACTAAGAATTAAAAGGTAAACACGAAGTTAATTCCCCCTTATTTTTGGCATCCTCAGGACATTCTGAGTTGATCTCTGGAATGCATGGTTTCATTTTCTCCTAGGTTCTCTGCTACAACTTAGAATTAGCATTTTAGATCTATTCCTAGGGATGCAGCAAAAGATTTGAGTAACAAGAAAGACTAGATAACATATCTGTATTTCATTTGGTTCCACTTTTCTTGAAAATTTATACTCCCCTGCAACTACAAAATATTACTGGTAGAAATTGTAAGTATTTCTGCAATTTTTTACTTTTTGGTTCTGCAGCAGCTAAAAAATAGCTTTGTATTGACTTTAACAGCATTAAAGATGAGACTTTTCACAGAAACTCTGAATATTCTGAGTTGGAAGAGACCTACAAAGGTCATTGTATCCAACTCTTAGGTGAGTCTCCCAAACAGTGACAGAATCCACAAACTCGGCATTATTGACATGATGCTCTAACCAACTGAGCTAATTTCTTTTTGTAGATATGTAACCAAAATAAATTCAGTTTCCTGAAGCTTCCTTTATTAACAATCATTTTAGATGACCCATAATGATTCCCTCTCAAAAAAAGCTACTACTTAAATATAGTGGAAAATTGAGTTTCATCTGAAAATGACAACAGTCAGGGCACTTCATGGAAAAGGCAGATTAATTAGCTAAAAAGCCTGTCCTTCTGCAACTTTAATTCTGGAAATGCATGCAAGCACAGCAGAGGCCACTGTTCTGTGCTTGAGTAGCCACAGCCGAGGCACTTATCAAGTCCACAGCAGATGCTGGGTTAGACTTTTGCTCTGTTTCACAGCTGTGCACAGGATCTGAAATGCTGCCACTGGAAAAGCCAACCCATCATATGTGCAGGGATATTTTTCCTTTCTATAAGAACAAATAGTTTTTAAAACCATATGATTCAGTCCCTTTCCATGTGAGATCTTAATATTGAATGCCCTACCCTGGGTGCACATATTTTGAAAAAAGGTTTGAAAATTTTTCAGTGATGTTGTCAGGTTTTGTGGGTTTTAAACTTCTATCTTTTATATAAGACCACAGAATTCCTCAATGCATAGAAATAACAAAATGTCTCAATGAAGTGTAGGAGAAGAACTAAGGCTATTTGGAGACGACAGACCTGGGAAGGATCTTAAGTTCAAATTGCAAGAGAGAAATGTTACATCTATTTCTACTTTTAGCAGTTTGGAAGAAACAGGAAACAATTTCCCCAAAGAAGCCTATTTAGTGATCAACCAATGTAGTGACATTTTATCCCTAAGGACAGCAACAATAACAACAACAAGAAGAAATCAGTAAATGACAGAATGATGACTGAGTGAAGACACCAAGCCTTAAAAAAAATTAAACAGCGATACACCAGCTGAAAGCATATTCAGGTGATAAGGGTCATAAAAAGGAGAGGAATGAAAGAGAGTGAATTCCTTTTTGGGTCTTTCTTTAGAAAGGCATCTTAGTACAACATTGGGTTTTTTTGGTGACAACTGTGTCTTAGGGTTGTAAACTGCTCCTCTCTCCTCCAAAAATGTGTGCCAATCATTCCAAGAGAGAATCTCTAGTATCTGCCACTTTCACACATAATTGTGGCATCTTAAAAAACTAACAATTTTTTTTTCTGGCCAAATTTAAATTAAATGGTCAATGGTAATCGCTATAATATTTATGAACTATTAGAACTGTGACACTGTCATTGGCAATTCATCCCTTGAATCTGACAGACATATATGAACTGTTACCACAGCATATAAGGAAAACAAGGCAAGCAAATAAACAAAATGGAATAATACCCCAAAAAATTAATGGCACAAAAAAATTAATGACAGATACTTTGCTTTACATGTGATATAGCATAAATATATTTTACACTTGCCTTGTATTTGTGATCCTACTCTCCTGCAGCCCCAGGTCACCTGCCATGTACTGTATTAGAGTTCCCTCTACTGGATGAGTGACTGAAGCTGTTCCTTAAGAATTTGCAAAGCAAACTTTCAATTTACTTTTACTCAGTCTGTTTACAAACCTGAAATTCTTATGCTGAAAAACCAAAGTCTTCTCTTGGTGACATATTGAACTAGAAGACCAAACCACGTATAAACAATGACTGATTTCCCTGATTAGTTGTCTTAGAAGGAATGTATTGTTCAGTTAAGTAAGTGTTCACAGTCCAATACAAAAAGTATTGTCCAGTATTGTACTTCACAATAGAAGCTTAAGGATATTCCATAATCTGAAATCCTCAGGAAAGTGTCAGGATTTGAAATGGAAACAGTATCTTTAATGTCAGTGATATATAGGTTGTCTCTGGACAGACAATTGCTTAGTCAACAATGTAGAAAGTTATGCTGGTTTTAGTCCTTGCACAAGAGTTCTTTGAGGTAAAGGAAGGTTTAAAATCTGATTGCTTAGAAGAAATCTGCAAGTTTAATTAGGCCTAGTCTAGATGCATTATAATACAAAGAGTAATTTCTTGGCCATGGTATTTTGGTTTTACAGTTTCAGGTTTCAGATCCTCTGCTATTGCTCATCTCTGATCTTTAGTAGCAATTCACCACTTTCAGAACATATTGTGACAACTGTTTAACTGGAACTCAAAGTAAGAGTGAGAGCTATAAGATGACACTCACAAGCTTTTCAGTATTCAGCACTACTTCCTCAATCACAGTTCATTGTGCCTTTTGATGGTGGACGAATTACTAAACTTGTTGGAACTTCATCTGGTACCTGAATGTTGACAGCACAGAAATACATGAACATGCTTATAATTTTCAAAGGCCACTGCCACATTAGCAGGAAAAATCCTCCTATTAAACAGTGACAAAAGAAATGTCCTGCTTTGAATATTAACTACTGGAAAACTGTAAAGTACCAGGTAGTCATAGTGTCCTTTCTAATCCCATTCTGCTGGTATTTTTTCATTCAGCACTGAAATAAGACAATGAAATAGAAATTAGGCTCAATTTCTATTTCATATACTAGTTGAAATCTACTGCCTTCTCCTTGGGAGTTTGAACATCATGGCCTAATTTTAGAGCTTTATGTATTTCCATGCCCAAATCCTCCATAGAAGGACATTCACACAGTTTGGATGTCAAGTACCTATGTGGAGGAACAGAGGTGAGAAGGAACTGCACAGAAATTACACACAGCAAAGGAACACTTGCAGAGCATCAGTGAGGCTGTGTCATTCCTATGGCCTTAATGAAGAAAGGATAGATTGCTTATTTTGCACATATAAAGATTTTTCCTCAGACTGGGTGTGCTTTTAAAATAAACATGCTGCAGCAGATTTCCAAATCCATTTGAGCTGCATGTTGAGATAATGCCAAAGTAGCACATTATGGTCATACCTGCAACTGAGTCAATCTCTCCTGACTAGTTATGTCACATGTGAGAGCTCATATCTAAAGAATAATTAATGAAGATATTTTGTAGGATTTTGAATTTTTAAGATCTTACATGTTGTTCTTATCTTAAATGTATGATCTTATCTTGCTGATAGCATGGTGGTTGTATTCCTTATACACAACCATATATTGTTTTGCAGATTTTATCCATGAAAAATATTTAAGAATATTCTCCATGTATTTGTAGATGGTTTCACTAATAGCAATAGGACAACTCACAGATTTAAGCTCAATCTCCATTGAACTACTTTTGCTACATTAAGACCTGAACTAGTATTTTTTTAAGGATTGATATATTTTGTCAGGGTTTGGTTCACCTTAACATTAGTACAACATGAATTAAACAATGTTTTGTTTAATCTTAATGTTTTCTTTCCAATATTAATCTTATCTGCTGAATTGATTTTAATTACATATGCTTATCCTTTCAGGTGGACTTAAATTTTTTAATTACATATGCTTATCCTTTCAGGTGGACTTAAATTCACACAGTCCTCTGAGGAGGCAATCATTTTCACATTAAAACAAAAATGCCTTATGCCTAATTAATCTTGATGCTTAGGTTTCTGAAATGAAACTATTGACTAAAGCTAAGTTTGCTGTGTGTGATAAATGGCATAAAAAAGCACCAGGGAAAAAGCAGAGGCACATCTAAGCTGAGCTTCCATATACATGGACTCAGATATGTTAGTCTAAACATTTAAAGAGTAGAAAATTAAAAAAAATAAAAAAATTGAATGGCTGAGCCTGAAACCCACCTTCACTGAGCTTGCTGCTGACCTGCAGTGGAGACAGTCCTAAAACATTTGGCATACAGTACATGCATTGTCTTTGAGTCCAGTGGCTGTGGGAGAAGGAACTACAACTGCATTAAAATATCACTCTCTCTTGGGAAATTTATGTTGTATATAACCACAATGAGTAAAAACAATGTCATGGATTTTTTTTGTAGTGTTTTATGAAACAGGAATATTTTTGACATTTATTCAAAACAGGTGGTGATATATGGCCTTCTGAAGTATCAGCATAAGTTTCCATCTCTTAAATGGAATATAATACTTCTTAGTCCTCAAAATGCTATTCTTTTTCCATGTGCATTACTAGAGGATTATTTTGATGTATGATATACTGGGTTTCAACTAGACCAAGATCTGCTAGTACTGTATTAACATTTCATAGAACAACCTGATTTTGCTAATTTATTTCACACCAAACTTCCTAGCTTTAATTAGTGAAAGGAAAATATCCATTCAATTTGATTAAAGATCCCCAGGTACACTCATGTCCGTCTGAGGAAGTTCTTGTGAAGATTATGATAATGAGCAATTACCTCAGGCTAAAAGCTGGTTTTATTCCATTGTCTGGAACGAAGAACTTGAACTGTTTCCTCTCAGGAAATAAAAAGGAATGAAATATTAAATTATATTCAAACCCTGGTTGGATAGTGAAATTTACCTCTGCACTTTCCCTCTGCTGGTTTTCATTTAAAATAACACTTTTCCATGACATATGCTCATGCCCTTTTTGGTGTATGACAGAACCTCTCTCCTGTTTAAGACTGGCAGTTGATGACATCCCTGGAAGTATTCACACACTCTGTAGTGACTTTTTTAAACTATTTTTTTTTCCTTTACAGGCCTCACCTCTTTGATAGGTACTGAAACTTTTAATATAGATCTAAAAGGAAAGAAATTGCAACTACACCTTAACTTCTCAGGAAACATGAACACATTTTTCAGATATTAACTTTAGTGGCATTGAGTTCTTATGCCAAGTCAGATGCTTTATTTAAGATTTTGTACAAGTAAGAAGTACAGTCATAAAAAGACTCTTCCAGCTGACCTTATATTTGTCTCAAAGACTTTTAATCCCTCATTACTTAGAACAAAAAGATGAAAGAAGCCCTTGCAGAAGCAAGGGTACACTGGAGGCAGGCTTGCCATCCAAGACATCCCATGGAGGGAAGGACACCCTGGGTAGCACAGATTGCTTACAAACAGACTGAAATACAGATTCACACCATGTTCAGCCCTGGTGTTTTGTCCATCAACCAGAGATCAACAGAGATTAACAGTTCCCTCCTAGGTTATGCTTTTGGGCATCCTTCACACCAAAAATAAGAGGAGGAATGCTTGTCTGCCTAGGATTTGTCTTGGTGTGGTATTTTGACAAGATTAAGTTTCCACCTGGATTTAGGAATGTCAATGGACACTTGTTCACTGGTCCAGACAACAACTGAGTGCTACCTATAATTCTATTTTTATTTTCTAAAGGGAATATTCTTTACCTTCTTAGTCGTGCTGGCCAGGATGCTGGAATGAGTGTGAGAGTGTGTCTCTGAGTTTGTGTGCAGCCAGGAAGAGACAAAAGTTATTATCCAAAGAGCTCTTCTCACAGACATTCACTTTGGTGGCATGAAGAGTTAGTCCCCAGCACATTTAATACAGTTTGTATTAATGTTCCAACTGGTTTCATGATTTCTTATTACCATTCCTTATTACCAAGGGAGCACTCTCACAGTTCAAACAGTTTGCCTTAAGATGGATCAGGTCATCCTTAGGGAAAATACCTAACAAGTACTTTAAGTAAGAAGAAGATATGTGGACACTGCCCTATTCATTTTTAATGAGTTTTGCATATCATGCCAGCTGAAATTATTCTGGGATGCACAGCATATGTTAGACAGGATAGCAGTGGGGAAAGAGCTGGATGAACAGAAGTGGGGACAGAGTTTTTTCTTTAAACTACTTGCTTCCAGACACTTCAACTCTTTGAAACTGTAAAGTATATCTAAAGTTAAGGAGTCATTAAAGACAAGCACCCTTCACTACACTGTGCAAGCACTACATATACATTAGCATATTTTTAAGAAATATGCTACCAGTGTGATAGATAGAAAAAAAAATCCTAACAATAGACTTGCCTTCTCTTTGTATTTGTTCTAAATTTGTGATTTAAAGAGAAAGTTATATTGCAATGTTATCAGGTCACTATGAATGTCAGTTCTCTTTGCATCAAGATAAAAAACGTTCATTACAGAAACTGCTGTTTCTTCAAATGAAAACACCCTCCCCTGTAGAGATATCCTGCTGTGTTTAGTTTTCTTGAGAGCACAGAGGCTGATGAAAATGCTGCTCTGTCCACAAAGGCATTTTCTGATCATCAACAGCCAAACTCTTGATCATGGTGCTGAGTTGTCTAATCACAAATAAGTGCCCATGACAACTGTGCTGCAGGGTTCAGGACAGCTGTAACCAAAATCCTTCTGTGGAAGGGCATTTTTAATGACTTGTTATAATTACAGGATTTTAATTTTTCTAAAGTGGAATGCTGGTGTATCGACTTTGATGAAGCTGACGTCTCTGGTTATACTGTTTAATTTCTGAGTTTGCCAAAATCTGCATCTCTTTTACCCAAAGTAAAACCTTCTGTGGAAGACTGGAATTTGCAGGTGAAGTAATTCAGTCAAGTGGTTGTAAACTTTTTCAAAATCCTTCAGGAAGACCCCTATAAACACAGAAAACAGAAAAGCTGCATTGTCATGAACACAGAGAATTTACTGCACAACAAATGTATCGATGGGATCAACACTTTCGACCCCAAAAAGTCTTGTAGTGATTGGCCTTCTTCTGATCTGAAGGCCTTCCATTGTGCACTGCTCTCTCTTATCAATCAGACATTTTTTCCAGATAAAAATAATCCAGTTTAAGTTCTGAACACTAAGTTAAATCCTTTTCTTTGAAAGAAGCAAGATTCTCCCACCTAAGCTGGTGAGGAAGAGGGAAAAGAAGAGGGAAATAATGAGTAAAGACATTATATCCAAAGAACTGTGCACTTTATTCCCCCACTTAGTTCTCTTAAGTGACCTTCACTGGCTACTAGGAAATGTTCCTCACCAGCAGGAAGAATCATTTGTAGTTGCTGAATTTTAAGCTCTTTGAAGAAACTGGATCTCAGTTAACTAACTTACCTTCATTGAGTTAAAATGGTTCCCTGGTAAGAGAATGGGGGTAGTTTGGGCAAGTCACTTCCCTTCAACTCACAGGACGTAACTGGAAATCTATTGGGATAAACTGGGTCCCTGCCAAGTAAACTGGAATGGGAAGCTCATTAAAAAGCTTTTTGTAAAATATGCAGTCTAATTATAGCCATTGAATGAAGACAACAGAAAACCTAAAAACCACTGCTTTGGGTAATTACCCAGAGACTTCTCATAATCTCCCTGCACCTGTGGTTTTGTTGCTCTTTGGATTATGGATTTTTACTGCACAGACTATGCACATGACAGAAAAAAACACAACAGAGCAGCCCAGCTTGGACTGTTCTTTTGTATCATTACCCTGACTAAAATACAGCTTTAGCAAAGGGGTAGAGAAGTTTTGAGTTGTTTTGGTGAGGGAAGTTGTTGGGGGGTTTTGGATTGGTTTGGGGTGTTTTTCTTGTAAGGATTGGGCCTTTTTTTCACTTTTTTTTTTTTTTTTTTTTTTTTTTTTACAGGAATACTAAACTGATCTTTAGGTCTTAGCAATTTTCTAAAAAGGATCAGTGATGCAAGAGAAGAGATGCACAAGAGGAGAATGCCTTAGCTACCCTGAATGGACCATTAGTGGTTATTACAGGGCATGTTAAGCAAGTTCATGTCCTTCATAAAAATCATGGGTCAGTTAGCAAACTGTCTTTGAGTGCAGCTTGGGCTATGCAGGTCACTTTGAAGAACAATTTCTGTGTTTCAGTAATCTCACCTGGCCTCTGAAATAGCCAACTACTTTCTACTGGAAAAGAAAAACATCTAGATATTACTGAGAAATTGTCAGGATATTTTATTTGACATACAAGCAGCAAAGCACAAAAAAACTATGAATGTAATAAGTTCAGTGAAGACACATAATTAGTTTTTCACCAAATACTTTTTCTTAACGATACTATAAATAAATTGTTCCTTCCACTTTTTCTTTAATAAAGATTAAATGACAAGCAATTTGTGAATGAATTACCAGAAGATACTGCTGCAGCCATGAAGCAATGTGTTCTGCAGGAAACAAGTAGTTCTAAGGACATCCAGATATAGCAGTCCAATTGGGTATGCAAAAAACTTAATTAAAATTAGCAATAATTCCTTAGGCCATTTCCTCTTAAGTAAATATTCTGCATCTTTCACAGTCCTGCATGATCTACTCTGACAGTTTTGGAAGAGTTGCTCTTTTTAACAGATTGCAATCTAACCCCAAAATAAACATTTATTAAAAGAATTTTTTAATGGAATATTTCATTTAATCTTCTAGTGGAGCCTATTAAAAACATGTTCAGTTTAAAACCAAATAAAAGTGACATTATAGAAGGCTTTATCTCAGGAATTAAGATTTTTCATTAATTTTTCTTTCCAAAAAATCTGTAGTTATTCCAGTGGCTTTAGTTAAAGTATTTTTGGTACAGACATGTTTTTTTTTTTTTTTTTTTTCCCTATTGCTCCTAAGTTTTATAATTCTCTTCACTGATTGTTTTTTTCTGCACTACCTTTTGCACAGTGATTATGATAGTACTGGGTCTTATCACGAGGATGGCAGGCAGCAGCCTGCAAAACTTATTTTACTTTTTGGGTACAAAAAGCAAGAGACCTGCAAACTGCAAACTATCTGGTGGCATCGTGATTCTGTGATAGTTTGTCTAGAAGGCACTGCTATTCCCTTTAACTGTGGAGGTACCCTTTATCTCACATTTCCTTAGCAAAGTCTGACCAGGGTAATTAAGGGAGCACTTTCACAATCGAAACACTTTACCTTAAGAGACATTTTAAATGGGAAAATATAAGAAGTATTCTGCACTCCAGACATTTCTAGAAGACAGTAGCTTTAAACACAATTTTCATATAAATAATGTTAGGATAATGCTGTTCCCATGCATTGTTTTTAGGTTTTGTTGGTGGGCTATTTAGGAATTACTGAGAGAAGACAGTTGCCACACATGCAACTGCCCCTTTGAATAGGGCTTTCTCAGAGATAGCTAAAAGCAAAATTCAAGCTGTTAAAAGCTCCCTAGAAATGTCATAAGCACACAAGAAAAGAAAAAAGGTAAAGTACTCTCTGAAGGGAAGTGTGTATTTCTGTGATGTTAAAAAAAAAAAAAAAAAACAACAGAAAAACCCATCTAAAATTGCATGAGTACTTCTGGAGAGGACAGAGATACTGCAGCCTCCATTCAAGGTACCACTGTCAGCAGACCAGAGTGGGTCTGGGATTTTTTGGAAGGGATCCCTATCCAGAACACATGGAATGCCCATATCTACTGCTCCTTATTATCATCTCCTCTGATAACACTACTGCTTCTGTGACCCCTTGTCCCTTAAGTGAAACTTCACACTACTTTTGATGAAGGGGAAGAGTCACTTTACTAATTAGTATACATCTTGGTAATATTTGTTGAGAATATTATATCTTAATCTATTGAGTTGAGAAGGACAAAAAGCACCAGGAAGCCTTAAGAATATTATTAAATGACATGCCCCACTACTGGAAATATGGGAAATTACAAATATTTCACCACACACTTTTTTCCAAGTACCTATAGCTTTGTAGAAATGCAAGAACAAAAAATGATGTCAGACATGTTAGACAACAAGACTTTATAACATCTCAAAACTGTTATTTCCACACACTGTGTTATACGTTCATTTTCCTAAGGAAGCAACTTAAAATAATAAATGACTTAGTGTAGATGAGTTTATTTACAGTTTATTAAGTTCTTTTAACTTACAAGAAAGCAAGTAATGACCTCACTCGAAACAATGTTGTCCTTTCCGCATGGGTATGTTCCTGTTCTTACCTTTGTGACCATTTAAAAGTTTGATCACTTGTGACATTCCTATGACTGTAAATAACTAAACACTAAGTTGAGTTCTCACTTCTAGGATAATTTTTAACTCTTCCCCCATTTCCTTGACATCCCTATTTTTAAAAATGAGGTGACATATAGGAAGTTTTAACTTGTGATTCATCATAAAAGAGAAGTTAATCATGGATACTATTCCTCACACTCAATTATTTTTCAAGGCCTGCACTTTCTTTAGGATTTAGTCAATACCAATTTTTCTTCTGATGTATTGTAGAAGTCAGCTGTTCTAAGTCACTTAAGGCATGATAGAATTGCTTTTTTACAAACTCAATAATCTCTTTGCTATCCTGCACCACACTGTCTTTGCTCCTGTTCATGTGCAGCTGGGGTACTTGGAGCACATACTGCTCTGGTTTGGGATTTTTGTACAGATAAGCATAGATACACCACACCAAGAAATTTTATTTCTTTACAACAAAGAGACTTTTCTCTTAATACTGATCTTTTACAATTTAATGTGTTTCTGCAGCTCACTTCCTAATCAAAGGTTACATCATGCACACAGGTTGATCATTAAATCCATTGCAGGATTGCTCATTTCATCATGATCTCCCAGGGCATACATTTAACTCACCTTCTTTGCTCCAAGGCCAGGCTACATGCCAATGTAAAGACAAGAAAAGATGTACTGTTGTATCACAAGGACTGAGAGAACTGTTTTACATGCAGTTATCTCAGATAATGCCCTTGCTACACTTATACTTGCTTTCTTTCTCTAGTAGAATAACTGAATTTTACAAGTTTGTCTTTTTTTCTTCATCAATTACCTATCCTCTCACTGCTCTTACATGCACTCAATTTCAAACTGTTCTGCTGCCCATTCAGTTCATATTTATTTTTCACTTTCTTGGTGACAGGATTATCTTTATACATGTCAAGTAGACATCTTTTGCTGACCTGGAAGAGCCACAGTTGTTGAAATCCAGTTCCTCACTAAAAAAATTGCCAGTCCCCTCTGCCAGGCACTCTGGTGCATTTCAACTAGGGTTTGGATTAGAAAGCAGAATACTGTTTTTCTTGCAATTAGGTCAGTCATGTGGTCATCGGTAATTAAGATCTAGAAAAATTCTGATAATTTCTGGTTTTATTAAAATAGTTAAACCTGACAGCCTTCTGTTTCAGTTTGGATTACATATTCTTACATGCTTAAAATCAGGAGACTAAGTCTCACACTATTTTTAAACTAGGTGTAAATCATAAATTTCTGCTTTCAGAATGAGGCTTCAATCTATTGCCTTCAACCCTTTCAGTCTATTGTAAGGAAAAAACCAGGGTGGCATATCTTTAATTTCCCTCTGATGGATAAATTTTAATTAAAATTGAAAGTAAAAGAAAATAAAACCATGAGTCAACTGTAATAGGAGTATTCACTTATTTTGTGAGATGTCATTAACATAATTAAAATTTGAAACCTACTTTATTTTTTAATATACATTTTTCTATAAATAGTTTGTTTATAATGATAAGCCAATTAATGCTTAAAAACCATTTAAAAGATGGCAATACCTAACCATCTGGTCACTACTGGTCATCTGTCTTGAACTTCATGACATGAAATGATAAACTAATTTAGAGATTTGGTTAACTGGTAATATCTACGTGATCTATTTTTTGAACATGAATGAAAAATAAATCAGAATAGTACTAAAATGCAGTTATATTTCTATAACTCAAACCACACTTGCTGATTCATGTTGGGCATCTCACATTTTTGGCATTTGTTAGGCCAGAACAACCTATCTGGTACTGACAAACCTACACAGTGCATCCTCAGCAAATATAATCTAATTCACAGAAAAAAGAATTATTCTTTCAAAATATGAAATTAAATACCATCTTGCACTTAAAGAAATTAAAAACCTTTCCAGTTTCTGTAGGTGGCTAGAAGTGCAGAGGAACAACCCCACACACCAATGCTGGGGCACACCCATCCAGAAAGCAGCTGGGCAGGAGAGGACCTGAAGGACTCCAGGTGGAGGAGCCTGGACAGAGTCCTGGGCAACTGGATCGAGATAGCCTCACCTGAGCAGGGGGTTTGGAGGAGATGAACTCCATGAAGTCATTTCCAACCTAAGCCATTCTATTATTCTGCTACTATAGATTGTGAGTAAAGATTAAATTCTCATTTTCTGGGATCAGTTATTCTAAGAAGTTTACAGTGGCATATTGACCTCATTGTTAGGAAGCAGCATTTTATTTGCAATCTGAATATTTCAGATTTCTATTTCCAGAAGTTGGATCTTAAACTATTTTTTTTTTCCACAGACACAAAGATGGGATACTTGGGTTTCTCTCCAGGAAAAGAGAAAACTAATTAGTGTTATTACTGATTCTGAAATGCTCATATAATAAATCTGTTCCCTAACTGTGTTTGCTGGCAGAGAGATGCCAGCCACCACACTAAACAGATGAATGACCAATCATCTCTTTATTTTCTTCCTTAGAAACAGTGAAAATTACAGAGAAAATTAATGCTCTTAACTTCTTTTCCAAGGAGATTATTTTGAAATTATTCTTAAATTGAAATCATAAGCAGAAGTAATTTGAAATTTCTCCAGTTGTGCCATAAGAGTCCAAACAAGGATAATTTTACATCTCTCAGGTCCAGAGATGTAAAGAATAAGCCTCCTAGTGTGGTGACATTTTCCACACACTATATAAGGACTGGGGGTATCAATGGAGTGATTCCTTCCTCACCATTATTACACTGCAAGTCGTCCAGCAATTACCTCTGACAAAGTACAAAGCAGAAGGATCTCACCCTCCAATATTCCTACTACTGGGGTTATGATGAAAATCAGTATCTAAAATACACAGAGACGATGCCAGGTTGTAATTCACTGTACATTTTCCATCTGGCTCTAACTCACATTTTTTAAGGCACACTTGAACACCGTTGAATTAAAAGCATTCTCATTAGATTCCTTTGCCATGACAACAGCTTGGAGAAGGTTTCAGAATGATATTATGATACATTTTTTGTGCTGTGCCATATTATTTTAATACAACTATGGAGCATGCAGATAGACAAATATTAAAGTGCCTGGATCTTTATAACACAGTGTGTGGAAATAACAATCATCTTTCTTTTCTGTGTTGGTCTCTGCTGCATGCCAGAAGTGACCTTGATTCTGCTCTGTGGTGTTTGATTTCAGGTGTGCAACTCCCATCATGGGCAGTTAACAAAGAGTTGAAAGTTCACAACAGACCCAATTGTCTAAATACCTCAAAACCAAATGAGTTCCTTACAAAAAACAATGCTATATATAAATGAAAGTTGACAAAAAGTCCCAAAATTATGGAATTTATTTCCTGCAGAAAGTATGAACGATTTCCATATGTGACAATGTCAAAGCTATTGGATCACTGTATTTATTTTTGATATTTCAAATTACAAACATTACATATATTTATTCCATTCCTCTATCTCTTTAGGAATTTAGTGGAGAAATCACTTAAACTTACTGGCAGCAAACTCTGTGCTGCCAGTACTCATGCAAGAGAAGAGGTTATTCCGCATACATCACTTTAGGAGCTATGACCCAATGTCTCAGCGTTTTGTGTGTTCAGTAATTGCATGATCCATTTCATACTAGGATACTATTTTTGATCCTTGAAAATATTAGGAAAAGAAAGCAGATTTTGCTGTTGTTTAAACACACGAGCACCTTGAGACAAAAATGATTCCTTTATCTGTGCTCTGAAGCCTTCTTCTGCACCTGCATGTTTGATAAATAGATGCAGTGTCAGATAATTTGCTCCTTAGTGCGAGAGGAGTTTTGCATATTACCAAACTTACCAAGTGACATAGATTAGTGGGAAATCACCATGCTTTCCAGTCAAAGAAAAGTGATGTTCTCAGATTTCTTATTATGAGCATATTTCATCAAAATTTTATTTGCGGCTCACAGCAAACTAATTCTGAGTTGCAGTATGTGCTCTTTTCAAGTTATAAGAAATACTACGAAGCTGTCAAGCTTCAACTGCTTGCTTTGAGGGAAGTGGTAAGTCACTGTTTTAACTGTACTATAAGGATATATCCCTAGTGCATGACAAAAAAAAAAAAAAAAAAGAAAATCAGATTACAAGTATTCCTAAAACTGAGGAAATAAAATAAAATTTGAGAACTCCATGGGTAGAAATAGAAGCATTCACTATAACATAGCTGTCCTCAGTTAATATAGGTTATTGGCAAGGGGATAACTGTGGGGGACTTCAAAGGACAACCCTTGGCAAAATTGGCTGGGTAACTAGGGCTGTTAGGGATATCTAAGCAGGTGTTTTCTTGAAATTATCTTAAAGAGTTAGATGACCAGTAGCTGGATTAAACTGAATTGGGGAGTTAAAGGGACTTTCAAAACAGAAAAGTTATCAGCTTTAATGAAGTGTAAAACGAAAGTGGGAAAAGGTGCTCCTTGTCTAATTTAGGTTCAGGTATTCAAGTGGATATGATTTTTCTCTAAGGATCTTTGAAGAGACACTCAATTTAACCTTACCTAAGATACTTTTGCCTTCTGTCTTGACAAAGGTGTACATAGGACTAAGATTCAAGTAGGGTACATGTAAAATTTGACTGGCTTCTCACATAAGGTTAGGTGAAATGAATAAAAGTCTTAATGTAGAGAATGTCTAAAATAATTCTAATGCTACAGTCTTATCTAGCAGGAATTTTCCCAGTCTTTTCAACAGCTTCTGATTTCAGTGATATCATTGGCTTCAATTTAATGGAAGGCTTTATTTTTGAGGCATTTGCTTTCAGTGAGCAACTGAGAAGACATAAAAAATGCCATTGAAAAATATAAAAACTGTGAATTTAGTCTGCTGATGAAAACCTTTACAGACAAAGACAAGTGTTTTACAGTTGATGCAGTACCTGTTCTCTCACCTCATACATTTCTGTCTGTATATCAGAATTTCACAAGGATGTTGTCAAGTCCAGAGACAGTGGAGATCTTCCTCAGAAAACCTGACAGGCTCTTAATTATATATGTCCTCAAGGACACTGGTACAATACCAATTTAGTTTCCTTGGTTACTAACACATGTAATCATAATATATCTATTTTACCACAGCCTTATTATGACATGCCAAGGAAAGCATGTCATTATTCAAGCTGGCAAAAACTTACTAAAAAACATATGTATGTAACTTTAGATTATTTAAATTATTTCAAGCATTCTCTTTTCATTTGACTCAAAGAGAATGGCCACAGTAAATCAGGGTATGCACAGAAGAAATCATGATTATATTAATAATATTTTTGGCAGTGTAATCTTTATGATCAGCTGTACACAGTGGTCTTTGGAAGCTGTAATAAATGTCAATGTCTTATTATGAGTCCTGTACGATCACAAAAGGGATTTGGTTGAACATAAGCAGCTTGATATGTTCTTCATGTCTTCATTAGGAATGAAAAAATTGTCTCAAAGTCATAACTGAAATATTTGCAATCTCAGGCTTTCATTAGCACACAGTAAGAAACTTAACTCAGTTTTTTCCCCTGTTCATTTCTACCTCATTTTAAAAAGAATGACATATTTTTTTTTACTTGAATATGACAAATAGATTTTGTTAATGTCTCTTTAACTATAGGGGGTTTCTGACATCCAAAATGGATATGTCTGCAAAGAGTATATCTCAGAAAAGCCAGACTTAAAGGGAGAGCTTACCCTGGGTTTTATACCTTTGTAACTTTATTACACTTGGGGAGATAAGAAGAAATGTAAATTAAGTTAAGGGTCAAGTATAAGCCATGGAGTTTGAGTGGTTGTGTCTGAGACCAATCTCTATTAATTTCTACTGCAGGTAATTTCCATTGAACAAGAGTCAATGGAAAACAGCACTAGTGATGTTTTTTCCATTTTTTACCCATTTTTTCCCATTTTTCTATACCTCATTTGGGGCATGGAAGTGGTGGCAAGTTGCTCACCTGAGGAATTAGCCACAAATAGCTCTGCCTGCTCTCATCTGCGTTTGGTAGTGCTGCATGCAGTTCAATCCTTGCCCATGTTTTAACATGAGATCTGTTCCTTTTCCATAGCTATCCTTCATCCCCCTTTGGAATTAACTTAGAAACAGTTGAAGATCACTCACATAATATACACAAAAGGTTCCACACAAAACGTTGAATGCAAAAATCACTACAAGTAAGGCACCGCTGGGACCCCTTTGCTGCAGGGTTTCTTTTGTGTGTCCAGTCTTACCTTAGAGAAAAATGTCCTAAAGAGGAATCAACTCTAATGCAGTTCCCTTCATATATACTTCAAAGTGAATTAAGTTTCCTTGATAATTTGGTGTATAAAAGATTTTAACTTTTGAAAAAAACTACCTTTGTCCAAGATTTTAAAATACCAGCTGAAGGAAAAGATGAAAATTTGCAAAGTAAAAGTGAAATTAGCATCATGAATGCAAGAGGTGAATAAACAGAATAGTGACTCTGGAAGGGAAATACGACTCTATGTACCTAGACATCTCTGTTTAAAATGTTTATTTGGCCTGTGTGTACAAATGTTGAAAAGAAAAGAACATTTATTCCCAGGGTAGACATTGGAATAGATCAAATGCATGGCTTGGAATACGCTCAGAAATAGATCAAAGCAAAACCACAGCTCTACACTGGTGCAGCCTTGTTGGCCACAAGTGAAACCAAAGCAACGTTACAGTTCCCATCACTATTTAATGGGATGTGACCAAAGAAATAATTTGGTACTGATGGAAGCAGTGCTCACTGAGATCTGGTACCCCAAAAGGATGTTTTGAGGGCAAGGTAGTGGTAAGCAAAACATAAAGAAAGAACAGTAGTAGTGTCTGATATGCAAAGCTAATGACACTAAGAAGCTAGGCTGTGAACATAGTATTCATAACAAGTTCAAAGCTGGTAATAAATAAATATCACATATATTAACATTTACATAGATGAGAAGTTCTTGTAAGGAAATCTGCTCATTAGATGTTTGCATCATCTTAGTTGTGTGACTTGGAATAAAATTTTTATTACCTAAAAAGACTATTTCCTCAGGTGAGGTGTAGAAATAGGTGAATGTGACATGCTTACAACCAGGTGAAAAACACAACAGCTTTCAGCCCTGCTTGTATTGAGATGATTATACTGTGACTTAGACTGGATGTCCCTTAAAACAAGGAAGGAGTGATCTGGAGCTCCTTCAGGAATGAGGAAAAATCTGAGGGAGAGTGAGAAGAGCATAACAGAAATGAGAAGACAATAATTTGTAGGTGCCAGTTTAGAAAGTGAGAAGGGAGATTACACTTCTCTTTGTGTGGATAAATGTAGATCTGCAATGGTAGCAGCTATCACTACCATTGGTGTGATTGCCATTGGTGGGTGATAACACAGACAGAGTCTAGAAATTCCTGCCTAACTCAATGAGTATCTTTCTGAATCTATATGAAAGACACACATGGTCTAAAGACCATTAGAAGGCTACCTGGATAGCTTTTAAAGAAATTTTAAATGTTTCCCTTCAAAGGACTTTCATAAATGGAGGCATTATTTTTGAGATTTTTGGTAATAGAGAAATTCTAAAATCTCAAATCAGAAAAACACCTTAAGTATTGTCAGTATAAAAGTTAAAATGAGATTAAATAGGTGTGACATTGCTGACTTTGTAGATGGTTTTCTTAGTAAAACTCTATGATGCCACAATACATCCAAAACTTGTTATTCAAAGATACAGAAATTTAACAGAATGGTTTAATGTGCACAGCTGTAATTCAGAAGCAATGCTGCCACTTTCTCATACGACAGAATATAAAATCTTCTGTGAATAGTTTCTGCAGTCAAGTCCTTTTCCTGACGTATCTGGGGTTCGTTTGCAGTTAAGAGAAGGGGTTAGCATCCACTCTGTGCCAATGTAAAGTCTTCCCAAAAGTACTACTGAGAAATTGTTTTTGATAGCAGGCAACAATGTAACCGACATAGAAATTATTTTTGAATATAAATATAAAACCTGAAAGCTTTTAATTTTCAATAACCAGAAACAAAGTTACAGAGTTTGAAATCGACAAGTTTTACTACTGACCATTCCACACAGATAAGGAAAGTTATTATGTTGGGTGATGTTGCTATCTTGTGGATGATGTTGATGACCTAAACAGCCTTAAAATACTGTTCACCCCATCCATGAGTTACTCCTAAAAAGAACCACTACTCTAAATTCTCTCTTGAGAATGCACCTGAAACTCTAGGAGTAGACACCTAATTCAATATTATCTAAATATTCCTAATTGCTCTTGAGTCTGGGTAAAAAGGATTCTATTTGAAACAAAAAAACCCCTTCAGGCTATTAAACTAGCAAGGTACTATCCCTTGTATCATTACATTGATAAATTTTTGTTTTCTTTTTTAGCAATGACAGTCTTTGTGCCAACAAGCTTTTGGAGATATGAGAATATTTATGCAATGTATTTGAGGACTACAGTCACATTCCTTTTACTATACATGATTTGTTTTACATAGAATAAGTGTTTGAAGCTACTTCTGTTTTTCAAAATGTCTCTTTCCTCGAGGATACTCAGTGCATTGGGTGGGTGACCTTCTGCACTTATGTACTGATGAGATGACATTAAACAGCAGAAGTGTTGTGTTTGATCTCCTTTGTAGAGCTCATTTCTTATAAATAAAAAAAAAAAAGTTATATCAACTTTTACAGTTATGTTCTAAATTAATTTAGACACACACACACACATGAGAAAGTGGGAGTGGGTGGAATAGGATAAACATAATTTCTCCTCTGGTGTCAGGAAAGGTTTAACATACCAGTTTTGTTTTGTTTTGTTTTGGTTTTTTGTTTGTTTTGTTTTGTTTTGTATCAAACTCTGCTATACAAACTACCCCTCAGATTTGGATTGGAAAATTTTTGTCTTCTTTTGCAAAGGCCCTTCTTCAGTAGAAACAATTGCTACGAGAAATAAAAGGTGTTTGTGTTTATGAATAGTCCCTCATTGTGGAACACGCCTTTCACGCCATTCCCTAGATTTGTTATATTTTTACTCTACATATAATTCTTTTAAATCAACAACAGCCTTTAAGTAACAGCTTGTATGACACTTTGTACATGGAACTCCTTTATGGAGTAACGAACTACTAAAAATCTAATAGACAGCAAAATAAAATTCACCATGCTCTGAAATGAAAGCTTCAGAGAAAAGGCACATTTATCCTTTTATTTCCCACTGAGTATCCTACTGATTACCCTAATCTGAAGAGGTCCCTGTTTTTAATAAAAACTGCTAAAACATAAAAGTAGATACATCTGTGTATTGCTTCCTCCATATCTCACTTACACACACAAAATTAAATTAGTGACTACACTGAGAATAATTGACCATAATTCTCTATACATATCATGTCAGCATATAAACAGTCAGCTCACAGAGATACTTACACCTCTGATACTATCATAATGGCTTTGTATAATGGATTAACATCAGCACTGTTTTGTTGGCCAGCATGAACTGATGACAATCGCAAAACTGTGAATTAGGTATGAGAAAAAGCTTTTGTTAAGAAGATCTGAGAAATTTTTCACTGCTTCTAAGAGTTTGCAAAGTTAAAATTCTATCTTTATAATGTTCAAATATAACCAGAATTATCTGTATCCAGGTCAGAACAAAAATAAAAAAGGCAGTTTCTTTCTTTGAGTATGTTTTATACACAGATGTATATTTCAGTAATTAAATTCAATAACTCCTGACTTCACTGGCACTGAAGCATACACTGACATGCTTTGCTAATCTGGACTAAAACATAAACTCATATCAAGAAGAATCCAGTCCTGTCAATGGGGCTGTAACACACAAACACATCACAGAAGGTGAATGGCTATATCACATACAGGATAGGAATGATTAGCTACAAAGATAGTCCTTTTATTATCGAGTTCAGTTTACAATCCCAGTGAAAATACAAGCTAGCCTCATCCACATATTTAAAATTAGTTTCAATTTGCTCCCTTAAAATCAAAACCAAAAAGATTTTCAAAAGTGCCATTAATTTACGGTCTTAATAGATTCATATTCGGGTTTTATTCCTTTCTTAACTTCTTTTATCTTAATATTTCTTTTTATCACTCTGGTATTCATTCCTGAGACTTTCTATAGAGGATGAATAAAACTCCTCTTACGTATTGATCTTTGCTAAAGTAATTAGGCAAAGCTATTCCAGTAAGACAAGAACTTTGCTCTGCTGAGCAGCTTTGTATGTTTTCTAAGTGTTTCTTCCAATTTTACATTCTTCTTGGAGATGAACAATAATACAGAAAATTTCAGAGGAGGTCTTCCAATCTCCTATATAACAGCTTTACTCTTTCTCATCTCTCCTTAGTAAACGTCACAATGCATTACAGACTGATTAAATGTTGTGCATTTTATCAGCTGATAAAATCAATAATTCTATCAAAGAACTATCAGATTAGCTTGGCCTTTTAAACTCCTTTTGCTGCATTTTGTCTCATTTTCTGTGTATATCTCTGGCTTTCCTTTATCAACGCTTCAAAATTATTTTAAATTTTGCTTTCTAAAGAGGTGAGCAAATAAATAGTTTCCTGAAAGGTTTTTTTCCTCCTAAAATTAGCTATATTTGCTATTATTAATGTTACTTGTGATGTTATAAATGAACTAAACATTCAGAATGTCAAACTTGCAATTTAATATTTAAATTCTACAGATATTCTGTTATGGAGGTAATCTGCTCCCCTACATCCCATGTCAAGTTCTTGGTTTTGCCTATATCTGAGACATGTTTGGTTTGTTTTTAGAAAACAAACCAAAACCACTCACAAAACCCAACTAACCAAACAAAAAACCTTCAAAACAACCCCCCACCAAACTCACACACTTCCTCATTAGTCATTTTTCCTCTGTGTCTAGGTCCTAAATGATCCCTACTGATTATTTTGTCGGAAGAATAGCAAATCCTAATCACCTCCTCTCCTTCTAAGGAATCTCCTCTTTTCTTTCCTTATTCAATTTCTATTTAGGTGGTCAAACAATTATTTTTTTTAAATTTTGTTGTCTGGAGGTCTTTTTTCTTAGTCGTACTTTTCAACCACTAGAACGGAGCTTACTTTCTTGTCCAATAAATAACTTTGCTGTTCCTTGTAGATTCTTCACTTACTATTAATATTTTATTAGAAGGTTTTTTTTTTTTTTTTTTTTTTTTTTTTTTTTAATAGCTAAACACTGAATCTCTTTCTGATTTTCTTTTCCCTTTGCCTGGAAGAAAATTCTGGACGGATTTACATATTCATCTTACAGAAGCTTTACCCCCAGCTGAGAAGTTTTCCAAGTTAACTGACTCAGTACAGCTCCTCACTTTTCCCAGAAAGAACATCTTTCATTAAAACCTGTAAATAATAAAAGTATACACCCTAATGTGTGAACATACATGACTTGTTCCTGTGCTTATTTGTTAAAGCATCTTTCAGCCTGGTTTTGCTTTCTTGTTTCTTGCTTGCATCAATCTGTTATAGCTTTATTTGTGTTCAGTGAAGTCATGCACTCTTACCTTCTCTTATCAAAGGAGAAAATAAAACTGGAAAAATATAAAAGGCAAAATTTCTTTGTGAAATTGACTGGTATTTTTCTTACTCCATTGATCAAAACACTATTATCTCAGTGTTTGCTGAATGGAAAGCTATGAAACATTGTCTCAAAATTGATGTGTTGAGCTTAATTCACATATATATGTGGTATACCATTGAAATGATATTTCATGTTTTCCTTAGCTTTACTTTCTCCTAGGATATAAAAGTGTAGTTGAGGGCACTGACATGTAAGTCACTGAGTTAGCTATAATGCCTTCTGTGCCATAGACCAACTGAAGATGTTTTTATCTACAGATTAAGCATTATTTTACAACACAAAGTACCAAAACGAAACAAGGATGCTTTTTGTTCATATAAATTGTGCTTGCATGTGCAAGTGACAATACTTGGATACTTCATGAAACATTTATCAGGACAATGAACACACAATGAATCCTTAACACCTCTTACAGTTCTGTCAACCTCTGTTTACATATTTCAAATTATAAACAAGAAATTAAATTAATAATAATCAAAGATATTCTCAGCTGAAATAGAAATCCACTAAGGCCTGTACTAAACTTACAATCACCAAACTTAATTTCAATTCTTTAACTCAGAATTGAGTAAGAGGTAAGAACTAGACCTTGGTGAAATATACTGCAGAACTTCCATTTAAGTGAACTTCTGTAAGCCAAAATGAATATTGAGCTGTGGATTATTCATAGACCTAAATCTGTATTGATAGCAAGTATGAATTTTTTGATATATATTTCTTTTTATCTTTTTTTTCCCACAATCCTTTTATGAAAAATAATCTAAATCAACCACGTAATACAGGCCTGAAATACCTCCTCCCCCAAGGCTCTCTTCATGGCATTAGAGTACCATTAAGCTGAGATTACTCATATAAAGAATGTTTTAGCATTTTTCTCAATAAAATATTCTCCCTCCTTAAAGATATGGAATCACACGTTTATTAGCCATAACCATTAAAGTAAAAATCATGTTTTTAATTCAAAAATAATAAAAAAAATCCCACTTCTCCCACAATATTACGAAGCCTTACAAATACAGGTTTTAGCAAGAACAACCTGATCAAGGACTGTATGTGCATATGTATTGTGACTTATATTAAAACACATGGCAAGAAAAAAACAGCTGGGTGTTGCAATATGTCATTATCTGAAATCTACCTGGAGATGTTTTTTTTTTTTTTTTCAGATCTGAGTAATTTTTTTGACTTCTATTTTGGCAATACTAACTAAATACATTTTACTAAAGAGTATGTTCCATTTCACATTACACTTGGTGATATGAAATCATTTAATGAGTTTTCATTAATCTTCCTTCACAAGAAACTTACAAAGTCCTTTCTTTCTCTTGGTTTGTAAATGAAGAAAACGATTTTGCAGAATTAGTTTAGGGACTTTATTAAGTTTGCACAGGAAGAAAGAGGCATGCTAAAATGAAAGCAAATACTTTTGAACCCTAAATAACTTTCCCTTTTCACTACAGGATGCCCTTAATTTTCTACAGCACATATCTCTAGTTTCAGCATAAAATTCTTGCTCAAATTGGTGTTTAAGCTATGGCATTTGAAATCAGCATATTTCAATTTGCTTCTACTTTACCTATCTTTCTTGCACTAAACTGATGCTTGCATTTTGCTAATAACAGAAACCACCACTTTCATTATCACTTATTTTTGTTTAAATTAAATTAAATTAAATTAAATTAAATTAAACATGTTTAAATTATTTCACTATTCATTAATTTGCACACCCCTGGTACATCAGATCAGTCATTCTGTGACTAAAATGAACACAAAATACCTTTTCAAGGACATTCCTCTTTTGGGTCTTCTGATATGTCATTAACAGGAAGCTGTTCCAGCTCCTGACTATAACTTCTGATAGTGAGACTAAAAATACTTATTGAAAAAAAAAAACCCAAAAAACCCCCAAACTCATGAAATTATTCTCATGTACTCATTTACATTACACTCTCATGCACATTATTCTCAGCTCAAATGCTGATATAGTCAGTCAAGAAAAATACAGACCCATACATTAGAATCAAAGAGAAATGCCAATTAATGAATAAGATTCAAGATTGATTTTTTTGTAAATATTTAGCCAATCTAGAAAGTTTTAAGCCTTTAAAGATAAAATAGCTAAAGATAGGGTTTTTTAATTTTTTTTTTTTTTTTGTAGCAGCAGTTTTCTTTACTGCAACAATTTGGTCAAAAGCATCTCATTTCTCATAAGGAACAGCTCCTATGTCCCACTTCTTTTTCTCCTGCAGAGTTTGGAGCCATTCCTGGTTCTTCACAAGAGCCATACAGAACGAGGACATGTCTGAGCACCTCTGACTGTAAATTCATGAACACTTCTTGGTAAGGGACACTGTGTAGTACTGCTGCTTGGAGAAAACTCCCTGAAAGCTCAGTTCACACTATCATTTAGATAAAAACATCTCTCATTTAAAAAAGGATATCACTGCAATGTATTTATGAGCTACCCTGGCACTCACAATGCATCTCAAATCCTTCTGAGTTTAAGAGAAACCCTAGGGGAATATTTGGGATTAAAAAAGCATAATCCACATCAGCTGACAGGAAAAAAAAAAAAGTTTTTTTCTTCTCCTTTGTCATGGGTTGCAGTGCAAACAGTAACCAAAACTCTGTATTCTGTCACCATCTGATGAAACTGGTGTGTGTGTCTGTAATTGTCTGTCAATGGCCAACTGTCAATAAACCTGCTAGGGCAGTTTTCTTATCTCTTCCACAACCCAGCCTCCTTCCAGGGAGAGATCTTCTGCTAATGGGCCATTGAGTCTCACTGATAGAATTACATAATTCCATTGGGAAATGCTCCAACCAAGGGGAGGAGCCAAATATTCCTACCTGGATAAAAATCTGAGAGTTGGAACACCAAGCCAGCCTTTTCCACTGGATTCTCAGAGGCAGACCAGGCCCATCTCTCACCACTGGACTTGCAGCGAAAAAGTCCACTTTTCTACAGGAGCATCACTTCAACAGAGCCACATCTGCCACTGGGACTGCAGCCACCATTGAATGGCACTGCCACCAACACCCTGACCCACAAGGTGTCAGGTTGTATCCTGACTCTGTCAGTGGGTTTGTTTTTCCTTGTAGGATTGCATGTTTTGTATTGTTCTGTTTTATTTTAGTACCCCTAATAAAAATTGTTATTCATATCCCCATATCTCTGCCTGAGAGCCCCTTAATTTCAAAATTATAATAATAATAATTCAGGGGGAGAGGGTATAAATTCTCCATTCCAAGGGAGGCTCCTGCCTTCCTTAGCAGACACCTGTCGTTCAAACCACCACACCTTTGACTTAGCTCCACTGTGTATTTTAAAGAACTCTACTCACTTTTCCAGCTGATACCTAAATGCCTGCTTGGCACAAAGATCAGGAACTAATTCTTTCATATGCATTAATTATTTCATGACTCACATAAGCTTTACAGAACTGCTGTAAATAAATGACATAATTTTATGAACACTGGGCTAAATATGCTCTTTGCAAGCTTTCACTTCTTCTGAATCTTTATTTATCTTTGTTTTCTGTATCATTCAAGGTTTCTAGCTGCAACTGCCAACATGTATTTCATTATTTTTCTTTCTTCCAACAACATCAGAATAATTGCATAAAACTAATGAACAATTTGAAGCAGTGCAAATTTATAGGAAGAAAGTCTCTCTGAGAATGCCAACTAAATTTTTTCTTTTAATATTTAAAGCAATACTGGGTTTCCCTTTAAGAAATTGTTTCAATCTTCATGTTTACTGAAAGCTGTAGTTATTTTACATTAAAGTGAGCTTGAAAACTTCTTTTTTTTTCCCAGAGTACTGTATAGCAGAAACAGCAAGATAAAAATGAACAGAAACAATGTAAGATAAAAGTCTAATTTTTTTTAAACCTCCCTTAAAATGTTATTATTTCTTTCAAGGAAAAAAAAAAATGTTTTATGACTATCTCTACACTGTAACTTACAAGAGAAGAAAATTACACTTATAAACCATAGCACTAAAAATTAGAAAATGTCATAGTTTAGCAGTTTTAATTCATGTTCTTTCTTATTTCTATTATAATGAAATCTTTAATAATCCCATCACATATTACTTTCACACGGCTTTGCCACTTCAATCAGTCTTGTGAAAAATATAACCTCTTATTTTCATTTACCAGAGAGAACCTCGTGCTCCCCTTGTCCATCTTTCCTCCTGCTGTCTCTGAACCCATGATCATTGTGCAGCCTCATCTCACACATTCCTAGTTCTCAGTCCTTATGCAGAAAACCAGCATGTATGAGCATTAAAAAAACCCCCAAACTAAAACAAAAACCAGCAAAAACTAGCAGAAAAAACCCACTGTCTCACTCCAGTATCTACTGTGTTTCTTTCAAGGAAATAGATACCTCTTGCCTATGTGAACAGTGCTGGCACAAGGTTTTACTGCTCTGCTTCTGTTTTCAGAAGCACATGTGGGCTAAAATAGCTCCATCAAAATAATATTTATGAAAATGACACCACACATAATTTCAATTTCCCAAATTGCCCCTCATTGTGATCAGAGCACTGGGTTTAGCTGTGAAGACTGCACCAATTTTGCAAAGGGAAGAATAGGTAGATCCTCAATTATAGCTGCACTCAGGCGTGCTATTGCTTATAATAGTGCTTAAACCACAACATGACATTTATTCTCAGGAGTAAAGGCCAAAGAAACAAACAAGGAAAAGTGACAGAAGCAACCTTGGCAAAGGCGTCCCTTCCTAGGCAGCAATTACAACCTTCACCATGCTGCAAAATTAGCCTGCGAAGTGCATTATTTCAAAAACATAAAAAATTAATGAAAACACTTCTCTTAGTTTAAACCTTAGGGTGGGCACTGGGTTTTGTGCTTTTTTGTTTGTTTTTGAACAATGCAAATGTCAATAACAGTACATTATTTAAAGAAAACAACAAAGCTGCTCCTGCTTTTCAGATCTGGAACCTTTTACAGTTCTATGATTAATCTTTTAGCTAATTTCTTTTGTAATCCAGGAGAACAAAGCAATTTACAAGTCCTCACAGAAAAATGCTACAAAACTTTAATTATTTTGATATTTCACAAACATATTTAGCTCAACATTGAACAAAGCTAGTTGTGCCAATCTGCATCAGTAACATCCAGAGAGCTGTTAGCATTCAGTAATCATTTGGAAAAGCAACTTGATGTTTCCTGGCTATCATAACAAGGTTAAAGCCTGAAACTGTGCTAACTTCTGAAAATCCCCAACAGTAATGAAGTTACACTGATTGATATCAGCAGAGAAATTATTGCTGGTGTGTATTCAGATCACTGAAAACTCTTAAGAGTAAAATTCCTTGTCCAAAATAAGTTGCAGAAGAGGATTAGAACCTGCAGTTCTAATTCAGCTGTTATATCAGTAAGGCACAGCTTTTGATGCTCCCACGTTCCCTGTTCACCAAAGTCCTACGCTTTAGACCCTGATCTTACAAGGTGCTGTGTGTGGCCCACCAAGGACGTGTGGATCCCTCCTATCTGCAGCCCATGCAGGAATTGCATTGTTTCAACAAGCATGAGCACAACAACTGCCAAACTCTAGGCAGTATCCACAGGGAACAGCATATATCATAACTAATATAGCATTTTCATAGACTGAAGCACCAGGGGATAAATAGAAAATTCAGCCTTTTAAAAAATAAGTAGAATTGCTAGGCATACTTTAGTTGTCATGCACTGAATTTTCATTGGAATAATACAATTTAGGAGAAAAACAATAAAACAGATGAAACGGAAAAGAATATTAAGAAGTTAAGAAGGGGTTTATCTGATTGCCAACCCCTATTCTTTGCATTCATGTAAAATAGACTGCTTCCTCAAATCACCAAACTTCTCTAATAACGATTTTTTTTTTTACTTTCCTGGCATCATTAATCCGAAATATCTTACAGGATTCTGACCCATCATTCATGTATTAGCCATGAACAATATATGATAGCAGGATTCTACCTTATCAACAGTATTATTGCAGCATTACTGGATACAGTGACATTTAGACAACCAAATCCTTGCCTCTGTGGACAGCAAACAAGCTCAAATTCTTAGCAGAGTGGCATTGGTGCCTTCAGAGAATGAACAGGTAAGTCACATATGCTACTGCAGAACTTGCTGAGGAGCTGGAGGGTGAGAGGAAGGTGAGGGTGAATTCCTTACTGCTAGTCTCTTCCACACTTTAGGGCTGTAACAGTTTTCTTCTGCTCAAACTTTCTACTGACACAGAAAGAGGAGCAGTAGATATATGGCCCAAATTTAACAAAGCAGTGGGCCAGAATCCCAAATCTAACAAGAACAATGAGAACAAAACCAAAACTCTGACTCCTAATATTTTTAATAATGCTACATAGAACATGAAAAAAAAAAAGCCCCAAGAACAAAGGAAAAAAAAAACCAAACAAAACCAAACAAAAACCCCAAACCATACCACAATAGACAACCACAACAAACCCCCAAACAACTAAACAAACAAACAAAAAAGCAAACAAGCAAACCCCAACCCCCCAAAACCACTTCAAAAAAATCTACGTGTGCTAAGAGACAACTATTGCCCTGATATAATACTACAGAATAATACTTGCCAAGTTGCTGTGGTATTCTTCAACTTCCAGAAATGAAAATTGGGCTATATCATTCAGAATCAGTTTTCCTATCTTAAACTTGGAAGCACATGCCATTGGTAAATAAGCTTGTATTTGCTATAAGCTGTAGGAGATGTATGGAGTAGTGGAGACAAACAAATGGAACATTAAACTACATCATATAAACATATACTATAAGTGAAGGTGAAGGGAAGGAAATCTCTTCCCACTGGCCTAGAGGGTCACCATTTTCCATCATCCCCATCTGTTTTTCTTGGCACAGACACAGCCATCACCTTGAAATGCTTAGGACTGTGCACTGTTAATGAGGACACTCCATACTGGCCAAGGAAATTGTATTCCCACATTTTCTGTGATGTCTCTTTGGGGTATGAAAGGAGAACTGGGATATGAAGGGAGACTACAGCACCATATGGAGTATTGCATGGAGACAGATTTCTCTGTCTGTCACAGGCTGCAGAACTACACAACACTGTCTGAGCAGGGATAGTACACAACCTTGGGGAACAGAGCAGCTCTGCACCTTGAGGTATATACAGGTTTGAATCAAAAAAACCAGACCAACACATTTTAAATGTTTCTCTCTTTCACTAAAATCCCCCTTCTCTTTCTGCACTGATATGGTACTAAATTAGAAGCAGTTTCTGTGAATCCATTTAAAACACTTCTGCTGGACCAAATAACAGAAAGATATTTTCAGTCTTGTGCCATGATCTGCCCCAGAGTAAAAGTGGAGTGGAAGAACACAGAGCCAGAGCACTACAGAGCCTCCTGTGAATGACTTCTGGTTGAGTCTAGTTTCCTCAATTTTTCACTGTTTTCTTATTTCTGTGTACTCTTACACCTTTATTAATCCTTTTGTCCAGGAATATGCTTTGTACTTGAGTTTAATGCACCTGAAGACATTGATTTGTTCAAATTTTAGCTTTGAAGGACTACTAGTGTTGTGCAGATCACATCTTTATAGGTCCTATATGGAATCATATAATGAAAGAAAATTAAGTTGCTATAAACCTCACTGTATTATCTGAGTGAGGTGCATTATTTTCTAAACTGCAGAAAGCCAAGGCCTGCCATAATTTATCAAAATTCTACACAAGACATAGAGAATGAAATTAATTCTCACTTCAACTCAAGGAAAGTTCATGATGACATTTCACTCGAACAATAAAAATTGTGCTCCAAGTTATGACCATTCCTCTGTACATTTTCTACAGAGTTTTCCTTATGTTCTTAAGGAAACCCCCCCCAGTGGGTTAAAATTATCCCTCAAGTGACTTACAGTTTATTTTCACTGTTTAAGCCAAGCTAAGGTGGTAGTTTTCTTCCTTCCCTTAAGAATTGTCAGAGCAGAAATGGGTAAATAAATAGTAATCACATCAGAAAAGATTTCAAAAAATGAAATACAAAGCCTTTGCTTTTGAACTGCATGTATATTTTTAACTGGATTTAAGATGATCTTCAGCCTAAATGATCTGGTAGACTCTGATTGAGTATTAACAAAAGTCAGGAAAGTGTAGAAAGTTTTCAATTTATCACAAACATTTATAAATTTATTAATTTTATAAATTTACCTTCTACAGTTTCCTTTGGTATTCCCTCCACCCCCAAATGGCTTCACAGAAGACTGCCTCATTGTCTGATACTGTTATGTACCCTGAGACCTGTGAGCTCTCACTCCATGGGAGGACAGGAGGTGTGTCTTTTTGTCAGAGCTTACTGTCTCTCCAAATCCATCATTTACCTTTTAAAATTCCTAAAACTTCTGCCTAGTCTTTGGAAACAGTATATGAGCACAGGCATTTCCAAAGCAGAGAAAAAAATACCCCAGTTATTGCACTTTAAATTGTGGTTCATGAAATGTCCTTAACAATGGCAACAATTCTGTGATCCTCAGGAAGCTCTTGCCCAAGTCAGGAAAGCTTCTGTCTTCCTATGAGAGCATGATCTGGCCTCTGGTCATAATGCACTTAAACACACATCCTCAGCAACCCATCATGCTTCCAAACTCAGTAAAAATTACCATTAGAAGGGTACAGTGACCAAGGAGCTGACTCGTGTTTAACTTTGCATCAGCCAGGACCCTAGGTCCCTTTCTGTGGCACTGCTTTCCATCATCTCATTCCCCAGTCTGTCTGTACAGTCAAGGTTGGCCCATCCCTCGTGCAGATTCTGTCACTTTCCCTGGTTGAACAAACCCTTCTGCTTTGCTTTTCCATTTTCCTTTATGTTCATCTTTTAAGCTTCCCTGTTTTGTAGAAGAGAGAACTTAAATCAGAAGCCTTTTTCTTTTCAAAATATAAACCTTTAATCTTTATTCAGAATTCTCTTTTATGATGCTAATGGAGAATTACACAAGAACTAACACTTTCTGATGTTTATTATTGTTGCTCAAATCTTCCACATTTAATAAAGAGGGACAAAGAGAGACAATATAATTGCATCTTGCAGAAGCCTTCTTGTTTCTTTTAGACTTTGCTCCTTTTTCAGAATTTTAAAAGAATTAAAATAGAATAGAAATTATTTAACAGAAATAAATTTTTCGAAACTTAGAGCTTGGTTACTTTCCTCAACTGTGTAGGGAAAAATACTCCTAGAAACACAGTGCCATGTGAACTTCTAATATTTTTTTTTAAAAAATGCGTAAGCTAGTGGAAGCAAGGTCACCACTGACTCCCTCAAATATCCTGGGTTTTTTTCCATTTGATTTCTCCAGTTCAGATTAAACAGTTCTGATCCAGGACAGAAATAATCCTCTATTTTACTCAGAAGATTCTGGAAATTAAAGCTCCCTGCAAAAACTATCAGACATGCCAGAGCTGGGCGATGCAAATTGAAGATAACAACAGGAAAGGAGTAATTAGATGCTCTTTTTGTGAAGATGATGAAGGAGAGGATTTTCTCCAAAATTCATCACTTTCTTCCAGGACATTTCATTATAAAGTACAAAAACAGAACAACAACTATTCTCTGACAGTTTACAGTCCAGATTACTAAACGGTTTCTGGATCCAAGTGCCATGTTTCTGAGTCAGTGCAATTTTAACTGTATTTAAATAATAGTTTGTTTGTGCCCAACCCTTATTACAAGCACAGATGCATCTACATTGTAGATAAAAGTGACTGATGATCTCATGGCAAGTTTTGAAGCTTTATAGGAAATAATCATTATTTTTGAAGTACACAAAGATAAACTAAAGATTAGATAATATATAATACAGCTAGCCTCATTCTACATGATACACAAGGGGGAATGATCTTTGTCTTTCATAATTGATGGGGAACTTTACATTTCACATATTCCTTTGAATGAAACACTGAATATTAGAATAATTCACTATTCAGCTGTACCTTTCACCATGTCCTCACAGGACTTAGAAGAGAGAAATATGAAGCTGGCCTGATTTTTATCCTATTCTTGAGAAGGTAGCTGCACTAGTTTTTCTAGAGAACATAAACCTTGAAGTATATTTGGGAACAGGCCTTGCTTATTGTATGAACTAAAGCACCAAAGGTCCATGTCCCAAGCATCAGCTTTGGTAAAAGCCACCTTCTGCAACCTCCTGCCACCTTCTGTGTCAAACCTACAGCCTGAAGTCAAGTTCCCCTCCCTGACCAGTTATGGAAGGCTTGGAGTCAGACACCAAACCATGAACTTTCTGAGCACAGACTCAGCCAGGGTTCAGATACACGGAGCCAACTACATCAGAGGCTCAGAAACACTCAGCATTTTAGTGAAAGTCAAAGCAGGATATCTCTAAGGGAACAAGATAATTTTTTTATAGATGCTGCTGCTACGAGGATATTGTGTATAAAAGTGATTTCTACTTTTAGATAAGAAAGGAATTCTTGACAAATCACCATTTTGAGTGCCCTCATACAATTCCAATGAATTAAAGGTAATTAAATGACAGCCTGTTCTCTGGGTTCTAAGAATTTTTCAAGAAGGAGTACAATGCAACGTGCATTTCCCAATTAAATGAAGTGTTCTGTGAAATGAATGAATCATAACATGGCAGAACTTTACTGCAAGATTTCTGACACACCTGCAATCAGTAAAGACTCCACAGATTCTTCTGTAGAAAAAAAAATATCAATTTTTGCAAAAAGAGGTATAATGGGTTTGATTTAAAGATTTTTTTTAAAAGACATTTTTAGGTTTCTCTGTATTAACAAATGCCAAATGAAATAACTGATCAAGCATCTACTCAAGTCAGTACCAATATGAGTTGAAGAAATCATAGCAGTACCAAGTTGAAAATGAAAGCTCAATAACCAAAATCAAAACCAGGAATCAGAAATTACAGATGAATGCTGGTGTGCATTTTGTCACTAGCTAAAACCCACTACAATACATATGGAGACTGCACCTTCAGCAGCCTAAAGTGGATTTCCTACATATAAAATGATCCACAATTTTTATGAGCAAAGTGAAAAAATCTTAGCAATGTATTACAGGTATTAGACACATTGATAAAATAACGGCAAATGTAATTGATTGTGAAATTTAGTTCTAAAAAATCTGGTCTCTTAACTGAAAAGCATAGTATTTTCTAGACCCTGTAGTATATGTCTATGTGAGGTTTTAAAATTCAAAGACAAGAATTTAAAAGCTAAAATTATAACAGTAGTCTGCATTTAAATCCAGATACCTGCTTTCATTTGAGATATGGAGGTCTGGAACCTCTGCATTATTCTAACTATTTTTTTCTAACCAAAATATATTTCTGCCATCTCCACAGTAAAATGTTTCTCTATTCAGACTCAATGAAATAAATTTGACAGAATTATTTGAATAATCCATAATAGATTAATAGCTAGTCAAGAGGTTGATGTGTTAATAACAATAATGTGTTAGAAAAAGAAAAATGCACTAGGTAGAATCAAAACCCGGAGATAAAGGAGAAATACAAAGTTTTGATAAACTGTCACAGGTCAAAACCAGGACAGAAGTATCCCCAGGATACAAGAAAATAAAAAGAAAAGGACTTGCAGAAAAGGAGTTTCCTCATAACAGTTTTTCAGCCTGTAAATTATAAATTAATCTCACCCCTATTGATGAAACCAGTTTTATTCACTCTTCAGGTCCTAAGCACCTCTTGAGGTGTTACAGCACCTCTGTAATCTTCATTCTCTAATGTTTTTGTCTTCTCAAAGGGATTTATTCTAGCCAGGGTACTTTTGAATCTAAAACATGGTGCCACTAGAGATACGTCCATTGAACTGGGCTAGTTATGCAGAGAAGGTTGAAATTCTTTCTTTTTTTGTAAGACACAGAAAATATGCAAAAGGGTGTGCCTTCTTCTCCACAGGTGGCAAAATCTTAAATCTTGAGAAAAGATCTTAAGTTGCATAGTTTCATTAATGTAATTAATGGTTTTTTTAAACTAAGGGAGTGGTAGCACAGAGCACAGTGTCCAAAAAAACCAAGAAGGACCTGGGCTCCAGCTGGTGTGAGGGGGTTTCTGAACTGAAGGTGCACTTCAGAGACACAATTGTGAGAAGCTGGTTATTTGGTGAAATTGGCCAAGTGCTTTCCAATTCACATAAATTTCCCATTAAGCACCAGATGTCCATCTGTTGGGGTTCAGTAAAAACGTTGAGATTGAAGTAGAAGTCCGTTGAAAAACCCGCTTTGGTTATGAAGAGAAAAAGGCTCACTCCGAGCATCCCCTGCAACCTGTATGCAAATGTTGCTAGAAAGTTCTTTTCTCCCTGTACTGTTATTGGTTTAAAAACACCTGCAGTAATTTGCATAGTCTTAATCCCTCTTTCCTATTGGACCTCACCCTCAGACTCTACCCCTATCCTATGTTTTATAAATTGTATTCATGCTGGCCCTTGGCCCTTATGGAGCATCCCTTATACTGTGATTGCCTTTGCCAGTAGTTTTCATATTAATAAACCTCTTTTATTTTTGGGTCACCAAATTGTGTCTGTCACTACCACAGATTTGCTTTTGCTATGGTTGTAGATGAAAGCCCCAGAAGAAAAAAGCCACAAAAAACAAAAGAAGCATATCCTCCCAAAATAGAAACTGGAGTTTTTATTCAATGATGCAAATATAGATTTAATAGTTTAACTGGTAATTCAATTCAGAATGTTGATATATTGATTCTTTTACACAACTCTTTTTTGTTGTTGTTGATATTGTTCTGAATTTCTAAGGACAGCTGTTGGTGTTCCATATTCACTGTTCAATTGTCCTGCAGTTAAAAATCACCAAGTAAAGATTATCCATTGTCTCTGACAGTTTATCTTCTCCAGACTGAGAGAAAACACAGATATTTAGAGTATCTCATCTTACCTTAAGAAAAAAAAAATCAATTTTTGACCTATTTGACTGCAGACGGAAGCTAAATTTATCTAGAGGGTATATTTAAAAACCTTTTAATATCAAAAGGCAATTTGGAAAGATCATGCAGGAAATAAAAAGTGCTTTAGAAATCATAGGAACAGTTACATTCAAAAATGCTGCAAGTTTTGTTTATCATATTTGCAATTCTTAAATTTCTGAGATACTTCGGTTATTTAAGGAGAAAGGTCAGTAGTGTATCTAAAACCTTCAGGCTTGAAAAGCCTACTGTCATAGGGAGAAACAGCCTCTACACAAACTTCAAGCTGCTTTAGGCTACTCAAGAACTATGACTTGTACTTGTGAAATAAGTTATTTGTGGCCTCTTCTATTGTTTGCTATTCTTGTTCTGCTGAGGCAAGCTACTTCACCACATTCATGCTATTGCCCTTCTAGTTTGCTGCTAGTAATCAATAAAATTAGGGCTATCATCAAAATTCATTTAAAACTGCCACTGTCCTTTATCCTTTTGTTATCCTGTGAATTAGAGAACACATTTTACAACACTAGAAAACCTCCCCAAAGTTTAAATAAACACGTATTGATTCCTGGGAACAATCAGCACAAATATTGTAACTGAACTCTCATCTGGAATTATTCATATACTATAACACATATAAATAATTCCAGACTGATGTGATGAGCAACCCAAGATGCTTGACATTAGTCTTTAAATCACATGCCAGATAACATCAATTAAGGAAGATACATACTACACTTTTGTAGGAAAACAACTTAGAAAGATTGAGTTTGCAATTTCAGAACATTTTCTTATCCTGTTTCTCAGTGCTAAAACTTCTAGTGACTTCAGTGGTACTGTATCAACTTTCCAGTTGGCAGGGCATCAGATTATCTGTTAGAAAAATAATTTATATTGACACTGTTTTATTAAAAAAAAATAAATATTGATTTTGGATGATTTAGTTTTTAAAATGGGAGGAAAGCATGGTATTTTAAAGAGCAAAAAGGAGGGAATAACTGATTGGGAAGAATGGGGGTAGGGGACAGAATGATCAGCCTCAGTGTCTTGCAGATGTGATTTGCGTGCAAAGATCTCCGAGAAACAGAACTGTTGTAACTGTACAGCCAATGAAAGCATCTTAATGTCTTTGTACAACCTTTATAGAACATTTAAATATCAGAAGTGGTACCCAACTACTGCTCATCATTTTGTTAGAATTACTCTCACTCCCTACTACAGGTGTACCACATCAGACCCATTAACATTCCTTCCTCCCATTCTTATTGAACTGTATTTGTTTTCTTTGCATACATGTTATTTTGAGGTGAGTACTTAGTCACCAAATACCTGAAAGCTGATGTCCCCAGTATGTCAAACTGAGAAATTTCTGAGGAAAAAAGACAAAAATTATGTACATTTTCTTTCTCATGAGTAGCAGACATATAGTATTTTCCATCGGCATTGTTATTGGTAGATATAGTTTGGACATCTGTTTACCCTAGATCTTAATTAAAATTGAGGTTCACTTTGATAAATAAATTTTAAAAATTGTTTTTCCCTGGTTTTATTATTATCCACTTCCTGCTGAAGGCAATGCAGTGCTGCATGCAGCCCAAAGATGTTCTGGGCACAAGCAATCCTCAGTAGAAAATGATGGAGAAGCTGACTTCTTGACAAGTGCTGACTCCAGCCTTTACTACCCTGCTTTGAAACAGACAAAAGGTCTCATTAAATGACATAAAAAGTCAATACAAAGATGTATAACCCAAACTCTTTTGAGTGGGCATTCCCAGTGTCTTCAGAAAAACAGGTCATTGTCCCATGTGCATTTTCAGTGGGTAATTAGGAATACTGAATGCAGCAGTGAAAGTAAAGTCAAGTCCACAGGCAACAGTTTAACCACCATTCCACCTCATGCAGGACAGCTTAGGTGTTGTTGGTGCTCTGTGTTTTTTTGTCAGCTGTTCTTTTCCTCTTGTGTTTAGGATGTCAGTCACTGAAAGCAGTGCTGTCTTTCGCTGGTACACGTGGCTGTGCTGCAAGCAGCACAGTGGGGCCCTCATCTCACATAATTACCTGAATTTGCTTCAGATGCCAATGATTTCACTTTAAGTACACTTTGGAGATGTGCTCCATGAGATACACAACAACAAGAACCTTTTTAAAGAGCTCTTCATTGCTCTATTCTGAACCATCAAAGTCTAAGCAATAGCTAACGCTGGAAGAATAAAGTAGTCATTAAAGTTAGGTACTGTTATTTCCAGTGATGAAGACATTTCTTAGCAGTATGGTATGCTAAGCACAGGTTATTTTGTCCTACAATAGCTCCATATGACGTCAAACTGGCAGCTCTTTCACTGATAATACCTTTTGTATATACTTTTGACATGAACAAACTTGTAAGAAAAATATATTATACCGCTGGCAAGTCTGTTCACACATTTCCTTTTGCATTTTCTTGGCTATATATTTTTTAGAAGAAGAAGAAAAAAGTATTTCTAAAAAATTTTTTGAAAGTTTTTATATTTGTCTGTCTAAATATTGATTAGTCAGGTATACCTCACAACCTTATGCAGAGCAGTAGAACTCTGAGTTTGGCCTACCCTCAATCAACACAGAATTATTGCCCACTTGAATTCTGTAACTCTTTCCTCAGCCTTGAAATTAGAAACCTAATATGAAAACCTAAGTATGTAATGTGGATTTAATTCACTATTTAATAATTATTGTGACCAAAATAAAAGGTATTAGAAGAAATACAATGTATGATAACACCTATCATCAGGAGTGGAAAGTCTTACACACTCCCAGTTCTTTATTTCTGATGGGTACCCATGAAGTAGATTATGAATGCCTAAGGTCTGCCAATATATTACACTTCTCTGACAGAGGGAATGACCTTGCTTGTTTTGCATTGTTTTGCAGATTGAGATTTTTTCAGGTCTGAAATTGTGAATTCCCCTGCAGCTTTAAGTATAAACATATTTATTGACTTTAGTGTCGCTGAAATATAAGCTAATGGTTCTACTTTTACTATATATGATAAATAAAACCAACACCTAGAAAAAAAAAATGTATGTACTTTTTCTTCTGGGAAGAGACAGCAAACATAAGCATGGTGTGATATACCATTTTAAAAGTACACAGACAATAATGCAGCATATGGGTTAAATCTATATATAGACCAGACTATATTAAATATATAGAACAAAACTATATTTGAAAATGAGACGCTTACTTATATTGACTCAAAATGACATAAATCCGCATAAAATGACACAAATATTCACAGAAGATGGAAGAAAAAAAAGTCACAGTGGAAGTGACTTAAGTGACTTATTAAGTGTTCATAGGTGTCACATTTGCAGTGCAGTGTTAATTATATTCACCTAACAGAGTGCACCCATAGCATTAACAGGCAAGCTGAAAAAAAGGAGGATTTGTTATCACAGTTTGGTATGTGGGAAACTGCTGCTCATAATGATTCCATTTCTTGCTCCTGGTCACTCACATATAACATATGGCTCAGTTACAGACTTATTTTTCTTTTTCTTATACTGCTGATAAATGTCTTAAATAAAACATCCTTCCTCCAATTTCTGTGCTAATGGTAATACTGCAATATCCAGCACTATAAGGCTGATCCACATACCCAGTCCTCTCTATTCTTACATCATTCCTTTTTTTCTAAACTCAAAGATTAGGAAGGAAGCTTCCTCATCCCCATAATGTTTTTAAAGCTTTTTTTCCCCCCATTTTCACTGTGAAGAAAGCATTAATGGGCTGCATCATCCTATGGTGCAGCAGGATAGACCAATTCATCTGAGATACTGTCAATCTGAAGTTATATTCCAGAGGATATCAATCATCTTCTCTTCCAATTAATGGATGAATTTTTACTTTCATTAATCAGCTTGTCCTTGACTTTTTACAGTGCTGTTTAATCGCAATGTTTTCCACTATCATTTCACATCCCCTGTCTGGAAAGAGAAGAATATACAGATTCTATTTTCAACCACAGCTACCCTATTTAGCCAGCTCTTAAAAAAATGGAATTTGTAATTGCTGGGAAGGCCATATCAAAGGAGACAGGTCTAACCATGACTGTCACTTCCAAAACTGCTTTCCTGTGAGATACTCTCCTCAAAGCTTTATTCCTGCAATGACACAAAGTTAGAGCTACCTCTTCTCACATTAGTGAAGACTGAAAAGCTGCTTGCCCACATGGCAACTGCAGTTTGCTGAGAACACTACCAAACAGTGGATGCAGCATGATTAAGGTGTTTTGTCCCTACAGCATTCAGAGCCCTACTTGTGGTTGTGGCCATTCTCCACACCCCTATATTTGGATGGATAGTGCTGACAGCAACCATGTTTCACCAGGGATACTTTTCTGTACTGACGGACAACCACAATAGTGCTCCTAAAAATCTTCAGGAGTAAGTTTAGGATATGAAATTCTACACAAAAGGAAAAGGGGAAGAAAATGCATGACACAAACTTCATCTAGGTCTTCTGAAACTGGAAAATGAGGAACTTTTCTTTCCCCCACAACTGCCTTGTTGATGGCTGCATCTTGACTGCTGCAAATACAATTGTACATCCTGCCCTGGGATATGCATATCATTCCTGTTGACAAAGCAGGGAAAATCAATTTCATATGGCACTGAGAACTGCAACACTTATGGAAGGCAGCATCGGACTCTCAGGATTACATGGTCATTTCTAATTTAGTAGAAAGGGCCACTATATTAGCAAAAATAGAGAAATGAAAGGACCACAAACCCAACCAATTAATCCCATTCCCAGGGGTTACAATTTCTGAGGGCAGAACTGACCCATTATTTTCATGTCATGTGATTCTGGCCCATCTATTCTTTGGTGTACACAAGGATGTACAATTGTATTATGGACAATTCAAAGTCTTATTTAGAATCATAGAGTCATAGAATGTTAAGGGATTGGAAGGGTCCTTAAAGATCATCTAGGCCCAGCTCTCCCCACCATGGGCTGGGACACCTCCCATTAGAGCTGGTTGTTTAAAGGCTTTTCCAGTCTGGCCTTAGACACTGCCAGGGTTGAGTCCAAGGCTCAACTTTTCTAGTTTCTAGTAAATACTAGTTCAGTTGTCTAACTTGAGTTGGCTTATACTGATTTAAAACAAGTATGGATGAGTTCTCTCCTTCCTGGTTTCACAGAGAATACTCACTCCAGAGCAAGTGAAAGATGACATAACCTGACCTATAAGGCTGAGAAACCCACGGTCATGCCCACTGCACTGCTGGGGCCAATGCTGCCTGTGTGAACAGAAAGCCAAGGACAGAAAAACTCAAAGTCAAGGACTCTCTATAAACCTTCTCACGGTTTCACTAACAGTTATGCCTCTGTAACAGAGCAAAGATTGCAGACACAATTTTAAAAGGAAAATGTTGCCCCCTGTTTTTAAATTTTTTCCCCCTCTTTGTGTTACAACCTTGTAATTGGAAATTAAGTCTTTGCTGCCTGCAGTTGGGTTTTCCTCTCTATTTTTCTGCACAAGAATTTGACAATCCGGAGTGCTGCTTTTGCTGTGTTGGCATCTGTTGCAAGATCTGTAATAATTTCATGGTTAGGTGCACTCATTAAGTGAACTTGTGGGTAGTGGTACAGTCAGTTAAACATTACCACTGTATACTAAGGACAGTGTTAGGACAATCAACCAGTACTCTTAGACTGTGTACAGAGCTTAAAAACAAAATACTGCCCAGAGCAGAAGATTTTGAGTATCAATGCCCTTGCAAGCTAAGTTTGTGATTCAAAATTTAGTTAAGTTATATGAAAATAAGAAAACCACTGAGAACATTTTCCCTCCTAGGCATGAATTCTGCATTAAAAAAGAGATTCACCACAATTATGTTTCAGAGGAAATTTGGGTTGCAAACTAGTATCTTTTTTATTTGACTGATTATGAAAAATCCTTTTGCTAACTCTATATGATTCTGTCTGCATTTGATCATCTATTTTTTGAATATCCACTTACTTTCACAGAATTTTCAAGAACATTTTGAAGAAAAAAATAAAAATTAGGCATATGGAGGGTTTATTTTGTTGTTGTTTGTTTGTGGTTTTTTTTTTTCCTTTTCCACCACTACTACTGAAAAGAATCATCCACTCTCCAAGAACATGCCAGCTTACCTGGCAAATCAGCACCTGCCATCTGCAATACTATATTTTATTTCAAAATGTAGTGTTTACTAGGTCACATATTCTCACTATGTACTACAATAATGACCTAATGATTTAACCACCTAAAGTGACACAGAAGATAGAGAAGCCACAGCAGAAAGAAAAGACTGTATTATTTATAAATTCCAAATTGTAGTCTTTGTGGTTGTGATGTTACATTTTGAATGATGAATTTGCTTCTGTGAGTACTGTATTTTACTTGACACATGAGAACACTTCATTATTGCCTTGAATGAAAACAAAACAACCTCAAAAAATACTGTGCCCATATTGCTGACAGATACTGTCTGTCACATACCACGTGTGTGCAGTAGTTGCAATATTGTTGTGTTTTCTTTCTGCTTTAACCTGGACCTGTGGCACTAATGGACACGGACTGGGTTTATAATAAGAATACGTTCAGGCTAATGATGCTCCTGGACATCCTTGGAAGTGGCATTTATGCTTTTGTACTTGCATTTCCACTGCAACTGTGATGTTTCTCAGCATTTTCACACGAACCTAATTCATCATAAATCTCACATGATTACAACAGTTTTTGTTTTCTGCATAAAGGTAATGATTTTAAAATATTTTTCTCCACCTTCCTTTCTGATCAGCTGCAAATGGGACATTAGAAATTAGGAATTTATATTTATTTTTTGGGAGGAGCTTTTCAAAGCTCCATTCTATAATATTATGAAAGAAAAAAAAAAACATACAGTAGCATTCACAACAATTCAGCTTTCAGAAAGCATCCATTCATTAATAAATAGGACAGCCACTTACTCAGTATACCTTCCTCTGCTTATCATTCCAGTATCAAGACTGTAAGGTCAAAATTGCACCCCTTTTTTGCCAAAACCAGAATACCCATTTTATGTCTGCTATGCAATTATTTTATGAGGGAAGAATAATGGAACTTCAGTCCATTTTAAATGATGTATTGTCTGTCAGCCAAGTAGATTTGTTCTGAAAGGCACAGCCCTGACATTTGGACACAACTTGCACGACTCTGCTTAATTTCATGTCTGCTGTTGAAATAGCTGAATATTATCAATACAACAAAAAATATTGTAGAGGCTTCAGAATATTTAGAATATTGACTTATGTGGCAACAAACACATATGCAGGACAGTACAAACCTTCATTGCCATGCCTGTTTCACTCAAACAAATTCTAGTTTATACATTTCTTCTGTTGCCCTACTGCTTTCTAAATCCAATGGCATTATTACATAATGGATATGTGAAACATGTGGAAGATCAAACTCTCTCTGTTGAGCATCCACTGAACCAGCCCAGAAACCTTTTTTTGTATTTTCTATTAAAATTTGTGCTTTCTGAAACTACAGGAGAAATAAGATTATTATTATTCTCGAGACAGACTTTATGAAATTACATCTTTGAAAACACCATGAAAACATCATCATTGCACAGCTGAATTTCTCAGCAGTAATGTGGAAGACTGGAAACCAAGCCACAAATCTATTTACAGGAAGGCTGTTATATCCACACAGCACCTCTTCATGCCCTGCAAAGAGCCTCAGCAGCACTCACCCAGGTAGTCTATTGTCACTAACAAGCCAGGTTTGTCCATCTCCACCCTACTTACATGGCACTGTGCGGAGGTAGAGATTGTCTCTTATGATCTGCTGGAGCTCATGGTCCACCGAACCTTTCTGGAACCGTAGATTGAGGTAGTGACGAAGGTCCTTATCAACAATGCCTCCTGTCAGGGAAAAGACAAATGAAAGTACAATTTAAAATTATATTGCTTTGATGGGAGCAATGAATCACTTGTGAAGTCTTTGTAGCTCATCTTCCTTCACATTTCTGTCACTATGGAGAACAAAAGCACACAGAGCTTTCTGGTTAAAGCATGTGGTTGATACAGTATTTTTTTACTATCGATAGTTGTAAAGGTTAAAAAGAGTTAATGACAAGTATCTGGCTAAATCTGTACAGTTCAGAAAATATATACAGGCTTATAGACAGAGTTGTCAATTTTCTTTCTGCACAAAACTTGAACATATTTTTATTACACAACTACCTACATATGTATCTAAATAATAAAGTATTAGGTATTATGTTTCCCATGACCTTGTACCAATTTCCCATTTCTTATTAAACCAAAAATCTTGGTTCAAAATTTGTCTTCAGTGTTCAGTGTTTTTAGACCATGTGTAACCAGAATAAGATGCGGCTGTATTTGGCAATCATATAAATGTTATATGTATTGTTTTATTTATTTCTGATAGAATTCACAATTGAAAGAGACACTATCAAAACCAAGGGTTCATATTTTATTTCCACCACCAAAAATGTCATTACAAGATCTCAGCAAAGCAGTGCAAATATGGAAAACACTGAGTAAAAAACCTTGTATTTGCCACTTTTAGTATAACTTTACGACAAAATAATTTAAACTACTATTTAGCCACTGATTGGTGTATCATGTTCCACTATGAAAGGCATATCTATAAATCTAGTCCAACATGATTAATATGCATTTCCCAATATAGTTCCTCCCCATTTCTTTTAACCTTGAGTAGGGATCACATTTATAATTATGGAGAAGTCTATAAATAACTCAATTTCTTCTCTCTCTGAAATTCTGACATAGGAAAAATATAGAAAATCATTACTGCATTGAGTTCTGACATATATTCCTAAGATAAGAAATTGCGAGTAGATAGATCCCTAACTTGTTGCTTCACACATGCAACCTTAAAACATTTTTTTAAATGGCACTTGCTATTGAACCCTCTGCCAAAAGTCTTATTGACTTAGACTATATAAAGATTTTCCTGTAAATAGGAACACATAACATCCCTTCTTATCTATTTGAAAGTCACTGCAGAGCACAAATGGTTATAAATTAAAATATATTTCTTCGTACAGCTATTCCTATTTATTTGCCTATTACAAGTCCATAATGTTATTACTGCTGCTCTTTTGTCAATACCTTCAAAACCTTTTGTTCCAGGTTTATAAAAATTTTATAAATACTTTCTCGCTTCTTTAGTGAAAGGCAAAAAAACCTAGAAAACTTTCATAATGAAAAGAAGGGGGAAAAAAGCACCTCAGCTCTTAAGACACAAAATACCTGTCTGCCTGGTTCCCCGAGGCTGAGAATGTCCATATGGATCTCTGTTCTTCCAGGATCCCTAAGCTCTAATTGATCTACCTCTTTGTACCACTAGCCCTGTCTCTTGCAATAGGTTCAGTTTGCAGACGAGACCAGCCTTACTTCTAATTTCTTGTGAGATTTCTGAGAAAGCTGTAGAGAAATTCTCTAAGTCCACTTTCCTTTGTGATTGGCTGCAGAGAGCAAAGGTCCTGCAGCTCTTGCTCTTCTCACTGTAATATACAGAACATGCCCAGTGATGCAGGTGCTTTTTGGTAGCCTGAGAAAATGCCAGCTCATGAACAACAGCTGCAGCCTGCCCACTGACACAAACTCGAATCATTCAACTTAGAACATTACCAAGTTTAGGAACCTACACAGATTTCTGACCATCAAAGTGCATCTTGCATTTACAGCCTCTTGTTTCAAACACAGCCATTTAGTTAATTTAGTTTAACATGTGAAATCAAGGCACTAAAACCTTCTAAGCACTTCATAAAAAGAGTCACCTGATATTTTTTTGCAAATTGCATGTTCCAAACTAGATATAAAAACATGTATTTACCGGAAGAGATACCGACAGCCTCGCATTTGTTACATGCAATTCAAAAGCAAGTTTCTAACAGAAATAAAATCATGGTGCAGAGGAAATAAACCTTAGCAGCTTCCAGGAACACTAGAAACAATATAATTTTTTCTTAGTATCTGAGTGTAGAGTTGTGTTGATTTTAAAGAGCAGTTAGATTAACTACAGTCAACACATTTATAATTACAAATTTGCTTCCTCAGACGTAATTCTGTTGTCTGAACTAATACATGTTTTTCAATTCTTTGGGCATAAGCTACCTTTTTTTTTTTTTTTTTTTTTTTTTTTTTTTTTTTTTTTTTTTTTTTAATTTTTAATCTGGTATAACAATGAATTTTTCCTCCTGGAAATTGTGAAATCTGAAATAGTTCTAGAGCCCTGAAAAATAGATGCAGTCTATTTTTAGCTCATCCTTTTAATTTTCATTCTTCTGCTTTTCTCCCCTAAAAAGTTCTGTAGTTTTAACTGATGCTTTTTAAGCATATTGACTCCAGATATACTTTTGTGGTATTTATAGTACCTGAGCTTTGGAGCAGCCTGATTCTTTTGAAACACAATCAGAACAACATCTTGCATGAGCACTTATGGGTCTATAAGATTTTTTGCAAGAAAACTATAGTGAATTGCAAATATGTAAACAAGCCTTGATTTAGCAGCAATGAATCACAGTTTGTGTTCCAGACTATATAAATCAAGAATAATATGAGGACTATGTCTTTCAAAATGCTGAAAATAAGACACAGAAACTGTTATCATTTGGTTTACTTTGGGAAAGGGAAGAGGGAAAGAAGAACAGTGACACTGACAGTACGTTCATAGAAAAAGAAAGAGGGGAAAAGCATTTTTACAGTCAGTAACTACTATTTAATGGTTCCAGTTAGACAAGTGACTGACTTGGTTTCTGTAGAATTCAACTTCCATTTATTTTCTCTTTTTGTAGAGCATTGAAAATTACTGAGATGTTGAAAAATTCCTGACACAAACCTCACCCCTTCTTTCTCTCCTTCCCAGGCTGCACACAGGGGAGATGTTTGGGCAGGTGCCCATGGACCACTGGTGCCCCAATCCCCAGTGCTGCTCCCAGCTGGAGCTCAGAGGGAAGGAGCTCTCCCAGGACACATCCTGCTCACTGCATGTGACAGCAGCAGCAAGCACTGCTGTGTGTCAGAGGTATTATACAGCTCAAGCTCTAGGAACCCAGCCCAGAGACCATAATTTAAAGGGTTCTTTGGCCACTGCCACAGGAGGAGGCTGACAACTGTGTGATGGAGCATTCACTGGCTTGCAGCCATGCAGTGCTTTTATGGTTTTTGTTTGGTTGGCGTTTTTTGCTGGCTTGAGGCCTGTGCTCAGCCTGTGCAGTTTCAGTTTCATTTCACTCCAATGAATCCCCTTGCTTTGCTAGCTGAGAAACATAAGATGTGAATTAAATACTTCCAGTAATGATCTCTTGCATAATGTATGAGTGGTTTAGGTACAGCTACCAATCATGATGGCAAACTCATAACCATGACTGAAGTTGATTCCAGACATATAAAATAAGACACACTTGGCTGAACTAAAAACTGCTCTGTTTGCATGTTATACTTATGAATTTAACGAGCGAAGTGTAACAGTGTTCTAATGCACTTCTCTCATGTTTGCTTGTCTTTATAAAATCTAGTAGAAAAGTCCAATCAGAAATACAATAAAGAATACACAGACAAAAGGGAACTGAATAGTTTCTAGCTCATTAGAAGATTCAAACATGAAGATAATTGCTATTTGCAAGAAAATGGCAGGGATAAAAGTTTATTATTTTCTCTAATTCTAAATATTGTAGCAGTTTATTTTATAACTTCTTATGTGATAACTCATTGATGCTCCAGCTGGAGTCTACACTTGCATTATATTTTCCATGAAGACCATGTAAACATCAACATCCCTCTTGTTCCTGCAATGGTAGCTCTAAATAATTTCTTTTACCTTTAACACATTTTTATTGGTGCCAGTTTTCAACGAACACTCTTTAGTATTCACCCATTTGTTCAGCTTGTGTCATAACCTTTCATTGAATTGACTTCCCAAAATATGGTGTGGGAAATTATTTGGATTTTTTTTAACAGTAAAATCAATTGCATCTCATCTGAGAATAATTTGCCTTAGATATTTATTTGCTGGGATTAAAATTTAAAAGACTTCAGTTTCCTGGCTTCTATAAATACTCCTGTTTAGAAATGTGTATGTGCAGGCAAGACTTTTAGATTTGCATTGGAGTCTCTGCATGATCTGTGTCTGGGGAAGCTAAAGGAAATATCTTAGTATTGTTACTCTGGGAAAGCAGAAAAGCTCATAAACTTTTAGTACAAACTACCCCCTCTCTTCTACTGCCCTACTTTATTCAAATTGGCTCTCCCTTTGTTTTTAACAAGCTTCTACTTCAGACTGTAAACATAAGCCATATATTTGGCAAAATCAAGTGCCTTGAATGACCTGGATTTTACCAGTTTCAGCAGGGGTATTCTACAGAGTCTCTTGCAAAATATTTATTCAGGTGGTACCTGGAGCTTTATATCCATACCATGGGGTGGGTCCATGGCCATCTGACAATAGCTCAAGTTTCTTCTGCATCCCTTCAGTAGAATACGTCCAGTTTGGTGCCTGCTAGATTAATTTATCCTTCAATGTTCACAGGTAATCTAATTGACCTTTCTATAAGTAACATAAATGATGACCTAAATTCTTTAAATCAGCTATATCAGGAATATCCGATTTATTAGTTCTTTTCCCTACCAATGAGATAAAAAATTCTTTTTCCCAGAAAGGCGAATGCAAGAATATTTTTTTGTGACTCTCTCTGGGATGTATCAAGAAAATCATAGTCATCACAGGTAAAAAGCTGTGTGCATGGTCCAATTGTTCATTTCCGAATGTCTTCTTAAATGGTCCGGTAAGAATCCAGAATACCTGAAATTACCCTATAGTCATCTTAGTCATTCCAATCATTTTAGTGACACCATGACCACTTTATATATCTCTATCATTTTTTTCATTCTGTCATCTACAACCTAATGTGAGGTGACCTATAATTCCCCTCTTCCTATCCTGTTCTCCAGACCCACACATCTCCAGGCTGATGCACAAAAATCAGCAATGAGCAGCATTGAGGGATGGGCACCACACAGGTGTGAGAAAGCCCATGTCAGCCACAGCTCCAAACACTCCCTCTATCTTACACCCTGAGAGATTTTAAGCATAAATAAAATTTTCCTGCTGTATCCCCAGGTTTTTCCCTAGATGATCCTCTCAGAAGAAGAGCACCACAATGCATTTTTCCCTCTCACAAGCTCAGTGATATTTTATTGTAATAAACTTAAAAAAAAAATATCCCTAAGAGAGCCTTCTTTAAAGAAAAACTTATGATTGCTACTACTCATATGAATTCCTTCTGTTTGTAGTACAAATGGTACTTTTTAAACAAATGAAATATTTATTTTATTTATAGTCTTATTTTAGTACTTGATTAATAAAGAACTCGGGCATTTAAAACTTATGAGTCGGTATAAGATGATTTACTTTAATAGTTTCTTTAACTGGCATCAGTTAACCAGAAAAATCACTTTTAAGAGAGAATACGAAAATTCCAAGTAAAACGAAAACTCTTGGTTGGATTTTATAAGGATTCATTTTTAAAATACAGCCTGTAGTTAAGCCTATTATTTAAGGGAAATTATTCTCAACAAACCTGTCTAGTGCTCAGATTAGTATAAAGATGAGTGTTGGCATTTCACATTGTGGTAAAATGGGCATATTCAACAAGGGATGTTCCTTTGGGATCTCCAAAACATGTAAACACCATAACAGTAAAAAAACTTTAATAAATTATAAGAAGCATTTATTACATTGTCAGTCATCAGCTGAAGATCACACATTTTATTTTAAAGCCTTTCTATCCCTAGATTAAACTGCACATTGTCTTTGCACTTCTGCCTGCCTGTCACCACTACTTTCAGCCAAGTCTGCCATCTGACTGATCTGCAGAGCCTCAAACCTTTGGGATGAGTTATGAGCTATAAGCTATGTGGAATGTGTATGATGGAGAACCAAGAGGGAATTATTCAAGAAAATCCTCAAGGAGAAAATTAAATTCTTTCATATTTGGGGCTATTTCAATAAATTGTATTCCAAGATCCTTTAATGGAGATCAAAACAAATTTCAAGGTTTTGGAAAAAAAAAAAATCTTGGTTTATTTCTATGTGCAATTAAAAACATTTTCAGATGTAACTTATTGATGGGAAATGGCCTTCTCTTTCATAGCCTTTCATAGTTATTTTGTAGTCTTTCTCTTTGGGTATGGATTATATAACTAACATTTTTGCTTATGGATCTTTTATATTATATATCATACACATGTACCATATTTATAACAGACTTGCATCCTTAGCTCTATGCTTTGATTTCTTCCTACTAGCATTTTAAATTCAAAATTTAAAATATAGGATCGTACAACTTACAGGTTTAACTTCATGGGGATGGCACTACATACAGACTGTATTAAAAAACACACAATAAATTATAGCCAGTGACTGATTTTCTCTATTATGAGAGTTCTTATTTGGATATATGTCTCTATACAAATATATAATTCCCTAATCTCTACAGATGATATATTCCACCTGCTCTCCTCAGACCAAGAGACAGGCTGAGGTTTGCACTCTTTGATCTTCACAGTGAAGAAAGTTTCCACTTTATTTCTGGGAACAGAGAAGTCCTCACTGCCTGAGGACACCCTGGGTTCAATTCACCACTGTGTTACACCTGCCTTTGTTGTACCTTCTGGGGTAGTCTGAGGACCAGATAAACAGGATACCCTGGAGCAGCTACAAATGAGACCAGCACCACAGGGGAATACTGATTCTAGGAACACTGTAAAAGCATATAATTCTTCCCTGGATTTATTTTCTTAGTTTTTGTGGCTAGCCTCAAGCCTCTGTTTGAAATGTGAAGACACAAGTGTGCATTGCGCTGGAAGCAAAAATGTGGTCTGTAATGATACAGAAAGGCTGTGTCAGCAGGAGAATCAACAAGAGCCAAACACATCTGCATTTTGTACTTCACCTCAGACTGCTGAACTTCAGCTCTTATTACGGTATGGACTCCACTCCTTATGGCTACAGGGACAGTTTTCCAGTTTTTGCAACACCAGCTGCAGCACCTTCCAAAGGCTGCTTGCAGCATGCAACATGGACTTTCTAATCTCAAAGTTACCCCAAGTCAACCTCAAAAAACGGACATTTAGCCAGTAAAATCATTTTGAACCTCTGCTATTTGGAGGTACTTTATTTTGTTTTCTTCAGTTAATTTACTTCTCAGCACAGTTCTAGACTGAAGTTGCTGGGAAATGCCATTATTTAACTGGCTGGTAAAAAGAAGTCCAGCTGCCATTCCTGTAACAGAGAGGAGTTTGGGGCACTTTGCTTTTGGAATACTCATCTTTTATTTGGTGCTCCATTTAATAGGTGCATAAATAAAGTGATGTTCGAATAATGCTGCTGTATCCTACAAAGCCTGTCTTGAAATGCCTTTTACTCAGTTTTGAACCAGATGTTTGTAGATGCCTCTAGTTTATCAATGATATGATTTTTAACTTACACAAAAACTTTAATGACTGCTACGCAGATATTTAAAAGACTCATATTGTTCCTACAAGACTTGCTACAAGGCAAATAATTATCTTTACAGATGTTTTTGACAAACATAAAATTGTAAGAGATTATACATTTACTTACAAAATGAGAATGCCAAAACCTACACTCAACCTGTGCAGTCATATAGAAGCCAGCAATATTTGCACAGACAGGTTTCTCTTGAAATTTGTACATATTTACAGAAGTCTTTACTAGCAGTCAAATACTACCTGGCATTCAGATGCTCTCACTCTGGGAAATCTCCTTCTATTTGGTCAAAGGGTGTTGCAAAGGAGTATGAAATTTGCTAACACCAATGTTTGTTATGTAACCAAGCTCTCAGATTCAGCTCCCAAAAAAAGTTCTAGAAACTGACTTCAAGAAGTCAGTTGGAAAAGGAAAATAATACATCTTATTGATGCTCTTCTGAAGACAAAGCCTCTATGAAAACTGATGGCACATAAAGATGAAAACTCAGAGAAGAGGTTTAACCAGAGAGTAACTGTATCATACTAAAAACATTTGAGCAGACTAGTAAGGCTGGTTTTAGCTTCCAAAAAACATTTATATTGTGATTTGAATTGGATACATTTGCAGGAATATGTTTTGCATTCTGGGGAAATATATATTTGTCAGAATTGTCCAACAGACAAATTTCATAAATGAGGAAAAAACATTTTTTTTTTCCATAAAAATGTAAGAATTTTTTTTAATCAAACTGCAGCAAAATACTTTATGCATATACTTGGAAGAAAAAAACCCCCATGTGCTGCTTACTAATGTCCATTATTACAAAAAAAGGACAAATTGACTTTTCTGAAAAATGCAGCATAAATCTGTAATACACAGTAATGGTGATAATGGGGGCCTCGTTTGTTCTGGCTGGATATAAATTATGCACCACTGCACCATTGTTATTCTCTGTGCTTTAAAGGAGACTCACCCAGCACGAAACCCTGCAAGCTCCCTTGGGGTCAGCTGGTGGATTGCCTGCTCAGACAATATTCCTCAGGAAGCAGCCACACACATCTACCTCACTTGTACCAAAAGCCACCTCTGCTGCCCACATCCAGAGCCTCTGCTGTCCCCTCTGAGCTCCATTCTGGGCCACCTGCCCCTAAAAACCTGTGCTGGGGGCTACATGGATAGACTGTCAGTCTTTGTGAAGATTCTCTTACAAGATTTATTATTCAAGCAAGAACAGAACTTACATGTTCAAATTTCTCTTCCAGTGTACAAACATTCTTCTGCCCTTGCTCTGCAATGGGTAAATCCAGCTCCTTGCAAAAAGGTGAGAAATTGCTCCTCACCTTTAATGAAAATGTTACTGTTCTGTTTAATACTCTTTTTCTATTAATACATCAGTACAACTGTTCATCTACTAGGGACACAAACATTCTTTTTCTCTAATACTCTTTTCATTTTATCTTTGTGGAAGACAACTGTGATGGAACTTTGAGGTCTGACATGTATTTAAATAAAATATGAAAGACTGAATTGGAATAGTGGCATAATTTTACCAGACTTGAATTATTTGAAAGGTATTTTACTTAAATCATAGCTGCACAATTTTAATTGCTTGAGATAGAGTCTTATTTTCCTTACTTCTGGAAATAATATTGCCATATTAATAGGCTGTGAATTATGTGCTGACACTTTGTAAAAAGAAAAATTAATCTGGGTAAAAGAATCCCACTAATACACAATTTATGAGGGAAGTAAGCTCACAGAGGTTATCATTGTATGAGTTCTAATAATAGTTCAAAAATATGATTTAGGTTGGTATCTAAATCATTCCAGCCCAGTTTTTTAAAGTCTTTGTAGCATCTCAGTCTGAACTTATACTCTATCAAGAAAAATAACTATCATAATACATTACTTTCTTGCTTTGTGATAGTCATAAATAGCACAACAGCATTTTGCAGACTTTGTACTCAAACTTGTAAACTCAGCTTTGTTATAGATAATCTGAATTTTTCAGAGTTCACAAAATTATTGATAATCTCTGAGACTGAATTGCATATATGTTATCAAATGTGTTTCCTTCCATAAAAATGCTGTTTTCCAGAATCAGGTGTCATGGCATTCATATCAAGTCAAAACATGAATAAAACACAGAAAAATCAAAAAGGGATGCTTTGCAGCTATTTTTCAGAAATGGGAAATAAAGGCAACACAAAACATGCAAATAAGCCTGAGGCTGAGAAGGTATCCTCCAGTTTTATAAACACCACAATACTCAGCACCAGTTAAGCGTCACAGCCCTCTGTATTTCATTTGTGTGGGATAATCCTCTCAGCTTGCAGCCCACAGTGGCACCACCTCGCAGTTATCACACAAGTTAATCAGGACAGTCAGGAAATTTCTCAGCACACAAAACTGAAACGAGTCCTGCTGGAAATTGAACAAGTGGCACTTTTGTCCCCAAGCCAAGTGCAGGTGAGTGCCTTGGAGTGTTGAGAGGCCACTGGACCAGTGGATGCACTCTTTAGCCCTTGTAGGATAACACTGAAGAGGTGATAGAAACTAAGAAACTAAGAAACCTGCACACTAAACTAAGAAACTAAGAAACTAAGAAACTAAGAAACCTGCATTTCAGTCAAGACAGAAGAGAGTGAAGACAGAGGAGTGCTTGAGGTCACCTGGAACAAATTCTGCTCTCCTAATGAAACAGGTCATTATTAGGCTTAAAAACACATAAAAAAACCCCATAACTAGACTAGCAATAGATGCAATATTTAGAGATTTATAAGGCAAACATACTGTTGATTCCACTTCAAGGGAATTAACACCATATTTAGGTGTTAATTAAAAATTACAATATTTGTCATAAAAGCACTCAGCTCCAGGTACCAGCAAATTTCACATCAGAGAACTATTGCTCTGGATCACACTCTGGGTCATTATGTTTGTTGGTCTGTCTCTGACAAACATTTTGTCAAGGCAAAAAAGAAGAACCATCAGAATCTGGGTGTTCTGGCAGCTGCAATGTGGCCGGGCACTCACCCTCTCTATTTCTGCCTCTGAATCACTCCCACTGAGGATACAATTCCTACAGTCACTCTTTTTTACACATATGGAAAGGAAAATCTTCCTACTTGTCTCAGAGATAAGCTGGCAAGATGAAAATGAAAGCAAATAAATAACCACAAAATACAACACAGGGATTTGTAGATGACAAAGCAAACGATTGCCATGTACTTACTGCTGACAGAGTTTTCTAGGCAGTGCAACACCGTTCTTCACTTCCAGGCACAGCCAGACTGCATGAGCCCATGTCTCTGGGTCAGACAAAAATAGCAGATCCCCAGCACGCAAACACAATGTAGCTTCAAATTAGCCTGTTCTCAAAAACCTACAAAACTGGGACTGATTGTTTAAAAAAAAATTAAAAAATTGGAGTCTTTTTAATGCCACTCAATAAACACTTCAAAATTACTGTATGTGTAGCCAATAGAGCAATGTCTTTATGCCATCAAAGGTACCTTTTGTGTAGAATGGTACTTTAGCATGAAAGACAGCACTTGGTCTTGGAGCACTGAACCAGCTGCTCAGTGCATGAAGAGGCTGTTACATTCTGGGACAGTCTCAGTTGGTTAGCTGAGTCCCCTCGTGCTGATTTAATTAGCACTGCTGGAAAATGCAAATGACCAAAAGAGACACTGTGTATTGTGCAAAATTAGATTTTGAAAAATATGTGTGCTTACATAATATGTTTCAACAGAGAAATCAAATGCTCCTGTTCCCAGGAGCTGTAGGCAGGCAGATGGTGGGTACTCCAGCAAGATCATGCACTCTGCCTGCAGAGACACGATGCTCTCAACCTCTGGGGAAGAGACTGCTGCTGCATTTCTCTAATATCCCAGTTTGCTGAGCCACAGAACAAAACACACAATTACAGCTGGACCAAAATTGTTCACTCTGCATCCCCAGAAGCGGAAAGGTGTCACATCAGGGGAAAAAAGTGAGATGACAAAGCTGTAGGTTCACTTTGTTACCCTTCAGGCACATTGTCTCCATGGCTATGAGCTACTGGACTGAAATCAATACAGTCTGTAGTTCAGGAGTATGCTGAGTTGTTTTGCACAGAATTTATTACATTTTCACAGTTGTTACTTAATTAAAAGAGAAAACTAGAGGGCAAAAATCATGGGACAATAAAGAATTTGGCAAGCCACTGAGGTGTGGATTAATAGCTACACATTTCCAGTTTTATCTGTGCATGTTAAGGTCAATATCAGTCTGCATATGGTACAAAGCCATTAAAAGAGCCTCAAACATGAACATTATCAAACACAATGTGCCTGTAATTTCACCTGCCTTTCTCTGTTGAGATTTTGATGCATACCCCATAAAATATTAAATCTGTACTTTCCCAATGCTATTTCCTTCATTTAATGCTACAGGCCCAATATGCTTTAAGTAAATTTTATGCCATATAAAAAATACCAGCCAATTTACCTTTTTCTATTTTTAACATGCTTGACAGTATTAAACTAGCATGCAGAGATAATGAAGAGATTTATGGTTTTAAATCAGGAAGCTAGTAAAAATTTTCTGTTTCCCTAAGACTGCAATAAAAAAGGAAATTAAAACAATAAAAGGCTGGATTCTTAGACGCTTGTGCAGCTACAGTAAAGAAAATTTCTGTCCATCTCATGTATTCTCTTCTACACACTTGATGACTGAAAGGAAACAGAATAACTTCGGGACTTGGCTTGAAGTATTTTACCTTTATTCATTTTGAAACACTACTATGAGGCCTCTTGGATCAATAGTAGTGAACTTGGGCCTCATATGCAGAACAATGCTAGTGAGCAAGTCAGATTGTTTACTCATCCTATACTAACAAGCTCAAATAATGCTAATGACAGAGTAGGTCTGAATTCAGATTTTGGGGTATAAGGTGTCAGAGCAGAAAAAAACCAGATGGTTGCATTTAGAGACTATGCAAGTGTTTCCTTTGCTTTAGGAAGACAGGCAAAGGATGATGGCACAGGATGAAACAGTGATTTTACAATGCATATTTCATGCAATAAATAAACCATATCATCCGCTGCACATTAGGAAGGAGTTTTTTGTTTCAGGAGTCCCTTCAGTCAAAAATGTGCTAAGGATTCAATTTGAATGTGGAGGTTGCTTCTGAAGGCTCCTTGAGCTACCAAGTGATGCCCCCAAACTGTAAGTTAGTTTACATGGCAGAAGAACTTAAAGATTGCATTGGACTTGCTCAATGTGAAGTTCTCAGAAACTGTACTGATAACTGAAAAAACAGTGCAGTTTGGGGAAGTTTTCAGTATTAATAGAGAGCAGGTCCTACTGCCAGCCATGCTGAGTCCTCAGAGGAGGTGAACCCCACAGAACCAAGGCTCTTGTCCCAAACAAACAAGTTTTGGGTCAGTGTAAATCTGCCTGAACCTAACACATCTTTAAACCTCTTTCTTGCAATAGATGTCAGATCTAAAGAAATGCATCATAAAAAAGGAAATATCCACACGTGTCTATATCAGTATAGCACAAGCCAACTGCCCTAAGGACCTTCAGATTCTGTAATAATGAGGGAAAGAAATATTTTTGCTTGCAGTCAAAGAACATCATAAACAAAAAATTATTTAGACCCCCCCGCTAATGATCAGATTTTTTTTGCACAAATAAGAAGTTGCAATGGTGTCAGAATGTCAGTTTAACTCAGATTCAGGACTAATTTCTACAACAAAATAGTCAATTCCTGAGGGGGAACATCTAGAGCAGGGGAACTCTCTTCTTTTAACTGAGACGGTGAGGGAAGTGAACAGCATGCTTTTCCCAGCAAAAAGAAAGAAACCAAAACATTTCAAAAAGTTATGAATACATGATGTTGGTTGAAGCTTGGAGCAGAGCATCCATGGCTAGCTGTTTAGAGACTGACTTCAGTTGAAGCTATGATTTTATTCCTGAGGTGAATTCAGAGGCATCTAATTTTTGTTGTTTTAACTAAACAAATGGGGGCCAGACATTTCAAAGAAAATTGAGTAGAACAGTCTGTCCTATACTGCAGTCTGGAGGCATCTTTTAATCAGCAATAGACCAAAGCCACCATGAAAAGGGGATCTGGGTTTTGTTCTCAAGGAACATATAATAGGTGTACTAATTCACCAGTTGTCAAAGAATAGCTGGCAGATGCCTTTTTTCAGAAAGGGAATAGTCAGTGTATGAAGATATCAATTTCTTTTTGGTTGGATATTTCAACAACAAAGGATTGCCATACAACAAGGCAAACCAAGAGGAAAGTTAACTTGTGAGGATGCTGCCAGCACTATAGCATCTCCTAAAAAGGATCAACTAGTCTAAGCCCATGGACTCACGACAGGCCTCTCAGAGCTGAGCATTTTCTGGTTTATTCTCAACCAAAAAGAGTCCAGCCTGCATCTTGTGATACTGATCTGGAGGATGAACTCAAGTAGAAGAATGATTTCTCACTGCAATATGTTTCTCATGCTAGAAATTCTTTCTTTTCATACTATACTAATTCATGCTATGGGATTGGTTTTACTTCTGTTCTGCATACATAACAATTATCTGTTGCCCTAACAACTAGCCAAAAAGATACTCATTACTATTGCTGCTTTCAGTGCTCAATACTATTGCTACTTTCATCATCATCATCATTATCATTATTATTATTATCATCAATATTAATGCCTGTATTAATCTGTGCCAAAAATACAACACCACAAAGGAAAAAAAGATGCATTTTGGGACAGCAGCTAACTACTACACCACAAAAAAATGCCGAATAAAATACTGAAAAATTCTGGATATTAGAAATAATTTATTCAGAGTTTCAAATTCAAACTCACCAGGCTGCCAAAGGCTACTGAAACAATGACTGGGTTAGAAAATTATCACTAAGCAATATTTATGTCTCTAAACATGGAACTGAGCATGAGACAGTTTTAAGGTTACTTCTTTTCTGTTTTAAGGCAAATTACATTTTCTGAATTTCTACATGAAAAATGTGGGAAATTCAAAAGCACAACATAGAGAAGTCATACCTGTCATTTAGTGGCTGCCAATTTGTAAAGATCAAAACCCACCCCAAACATGAACAAAAGTATGAAGCTATATTTTAAGATTAGAGATACTGATGCTCAAGGTCAGAAAAAACTCTTTAGATCCTTCAGTCTGACCTCCCACATGCTGCAGTACTATTTCAATCAGTACAGTGACCCCTGTACTAAGCTTATTAATTCATGTTGCTGTAGCTGTTTCCAGAAACATCTACAGGCTTGAAAATGAGAACCTTGAAGATAAGAACAGCTGGAGACACTTCCCTCTTTCTGTGGTGATTTCATTTGCCTTACTCTTAAAAATGTATGCTGTAATTTTAATTTGAACATCCCTAAATTCTGTTTCCAGTCTTTGGCTTACAGTGCCCCTTTCTCCCTTCATAATGAAATATCTGTAACTGCTCCATGAAAAAAAAATTATGTTGCAAATTAAACCACTTTCTTTCTCCTTCATCCTCTTCCTTTTCCTTTTACTGTTCCTTTCCTTCTTTTTTTATTTCTTTCTTTTTTTCCTGTCAGTGTTAAGCTGAACAAACTGAGGGAACAAATTTATCAGGTTTTATATCTCTTGGATGTTTTCCCGTACAGCTGATTTTTAATTTGTCTACATCACATATAAAGATAAGAGCAGAGCTAGACACAGACCCCTCACTGCCTCACCAAGAGCCAGAGAGGACCCATGAGTCCACTGGAACTGAGGGAAATTTGACATTTCTTTAAAAGAACCAACTGAAATGAACTCTTGGCTCTTCTGAAAAGGCTCCCATTTCTTCCTATAGAACCCTGTGTATTTAAGAGTATTTCAGTGTCAGAACAAGAAAGCTTTTAATGGTAATGAAATAGGCTGTCACAGGACATTGAAAAAGAGGATTCATCACAACTACTTAGGAGAAATAGGAAAATTACAATACAAGAAGAGGAACTATTTTATTAAAACCATCAATCATGGCATTCAATGGCACGGGTGACCAGTAAGACATATGCTCTAATGGCTATTTGAAAAGACAAAGGTATTTATTGTGATTTCAAAGTCATCCACTACAGTGGATATCTATGTATTTTTTTGTGATTTAGGCCTAGATAATGTTGGCATTACACGAAAAACCTGCAGGAGAAATGCTGGAGTATCTTAAAACAAACAGAAAAATGCTTGCAAGAAACAACAATACATCTTAAACATTATTTCATGTATGAAAACTGAACTTGCACTTTTCTTCACAAATATCTCTAAAAATTCTAATTTGCATTTACTCATATAATTTCATAATTTTCATCTACTTGCCTAAAGTTTGTAGGTACTGATATCCCTAAATGGTGAAGTGATGCAAAAGAAACTGAATTTTACAGCACAAAGATGCTATGGTTATTACTGAAAAAAATGTTTTCTTAAACCTTTGAAATTTAGGAAAATAAGAAACGGAAATTTGATGACAAAAAAATATTTTCCGATGTGCTGATCACTGAGCTTTCCTGCCCCTAATTTGCTTGGTTGTTGGTTTGTTGTTGTTTTTTCATATGTTTGTTTTTCTCTAGTAGATATCTGAATAAATTTAAAATGAGAATAAAAATATTTGAAGTCTTACTCACTTTCAGTTGTGTACATATGGGAAGGCCTATAGAAAATTATCTCTTTTTTATTATTAGAAATTCTTCTATTATTGCCCACATTTAATAACAGAGACTGGTCTGTTGCCACAGATGAAAAATATGTGATGTTATACAATATTGAGTGATAAACTGTAAACAATTATACCATTAACAAAGACCAGGACTTACCTGTGCACAACGGACAGTTAACACTATTCAATAGTTAATATTAATGCCATATTAACTGGCATTTCACTGCTTCTGAAGGCTTAATTGTCTGACATTAACATTCTTCTTGCACTTGAGGGACGTTCTTTACACCACTCCTTTAGCTAAGGCAAATGTTATTGCAGCTAGGTTGCTTGCCCCTCCCTCTCCCCAGAGCACTCTGGTGGTGGCTAAATAACTGCTGCACTTACAGAGGAAAATATGTATTGCTGATGAGCAGGACAAAATAACGAGAAAATTATTCTGATGAATGCAAGATGTATGTTGAAATTTCCACATCCCTTTTGGCACACCACAGAAGACAGGACACCATTTTTCTGGACAGGATTATATGCGTCCTTCTACTTAACATGATTTTTCAAATGAAGCATAATTTCATTTTCATGTTTATTTTCCTGTAGATGTAACTCCCTCAAAAATGGAAGATAGAGCAGTCAGAAGATACATACTCATATACTATATAGTAGTATATCCACAGAGTAGATCATTGATTATCCGTCATGATAATTCTTAGTTTTCTCTCAAATTCTCTCAGTTTGCAGTAACAATAACCCTTCTCTGCTTTTCCTAGATCATGCCCTAAGCTATGGCACATTTCTATAATGATGATGGTACAGCACTTATGCCTTTTCTCTAACTAAGACCTTTTTCATAACCTAGGTCTTCTAGGGATAAACAGGTGCTCTGGTGTGTTCCTGCATCTGAAAGACTGCTGACCTGCCCAACTGAAGTGCCATTTCTCTGAGTAAATTCCTATGGCAAAGCAGGCCATGTAAAATTCATTATACACTAGCCTTTTTTTGTGTAGCTGTGTAAGCTTGTCTTGCTTGTAAACACTATGGGTAAAATTTTTCATCATTCAAAGCCTCAAGAAACCTTCCTCCATCCTCCAGAAGTTTCAGTGCAAAATGAATCAATTTTTGCCCTGACCTTCACAAATAGGTTCAATCCTTTGCAACTGGCATGTTAATTTTTACATTCCAAACTAGATACAACACAAAATACTCTTAGCTGCAAATAATTGTCTGCATTTTAAAGACAAGCATTTTGACACGTCCTTTCTCCAATAAATATGAACTGTCATTCCCTTAGAAAAAGCTTATAAGAGAGACACTTGTTTTAGGACTTTTTGGGACTGTTTCTCAACAAGGAATTTTTGTTTATTTGTTTCCAGTGCTGCTATGCCTAAAAGAGGAAGTACAAAACTTCAGTTCCAGCTGTTGCATTTAAAAGTCTCAAGAAGGAAAGAGTAAATATGGTTTCCTTGTTTTAACTAACTAAAAATGTTACAAGGTTTATTTTAAAAGAAATTTATGTATAAAGGCTATTTTTATTTGGTAACAATCGCCGATTGATTCCAATGTCATATATTCTTTCAAAAGTTGTTTTGTAAGATGCTTTTCTTGGAATAAATAATTCTTTTACAGGATATTTTCATAAAAGATACATAATATCATTGAAATGTGTTCCAGGCTTCTTCTGAAGAGTAGGATTTCACATATTGTGTTGCTGCAGCTGGCATTAGACTTTGGAAACAATTGTTTAACCAGGGCTTCCTTGAACAGATTCATTACTGACACCAGATCTGCTGCTGTCCAGTGCTTTAGAGGTGGAAGAGAGGAGCTGAGAAGTGGTGGAACTTCTCTTACCTCACAGTAATATGATTGACTTTTACCTTGAAGAACAAACATCTAACAGGTGATAGAAGTGTAAAAATACCCCAACTGAGCTCTTTAGTCAATATTTAGTCAATATTAACACTTGCTTAAGTGTTAGATGCACCAGAAAGCTGAAGTATCTGGTAAAGTATTTGCTATTTAAACACATTTAAAATAAAGTCTTGTTCTCTTTCCATTGTTTATTAGGTGGTCAAAAAAACTACCTGGATTTTATGTGCCAAAGGTCAATTAGAACAATGCTGCCCTCCTGCTCATAGACTAGAATCAGTTTAAGTACATACCTCCCAGGCTGGCTAATAAATTCCTGCTGAGGTGCTGTCTTAGAATATCATTCAGCAGCCTCTACCTTTGAAACCACCATATGAAACCCATTTGTAAAACCAGCGTATTTATGAAGTTGCATTCTGGATCAGGCAACTGTTAAGTTTACCGTGTTTGAAAATTCTAATTCTACATACCTACAGAAGATGAGTAAGATCAATTTTCACAGCTAATCTGCTGCTGTGCTTTACCACTTGCGATTTGCACAGAGACATCTTCTCAGGAAAATATCTCAGTGGTGTTTTCACATCAGTAGGTTTAAGCCACAGCATGATACACTTGAACAAAAATTAAATTGTTGCACTGTTAGAGAAGGATTTTTAAAAATGTGTTGGTAAATCTTGCAAAATGCTTGGTATTGCTTCCAATAGGATTTTTACCATAATTACAGAAAAGTAGTTCTCAGTTTTCAAGGAACAAAATGCTTAACAAACTAATGGATTCAACTGCATGGAACTAGAGGTGGTGTGCTGTTAGCACTTATTCTCATCAATTGATTTGCTTCTCCCCATACTCTTTTCCCCCAACATAAGGCAGCATTGTAGCTCTTGCATGGCATAATCCTGAACAAAAATACTGGACTTATGAAACAAGGGAGTTACAGTGACAGAGGAAAGGAATGCTGCTAAGTCAAATTTGCTTTTGTTCCCCACTTCCTATACTTCTTGTCTTTCATTTCTCTATTAATACTATGAAGCAGAACTCTATATGTCTAGTATCTGCAAAGGTATAAATTTCAGACTCCCCTCAAAATCCCTTTAGATCAGTTGCAAAACTGAACTGTTGTTCAAACGAAAATACCTATGTCTCATCATCTGAACTTGCAAACTCCAAACAAGCCACAAAAGGAGAGAGCTGGCCATGCCTGTCTGCCCTCAGCTACCCTGGGGCACTACCTGGGCTACTCACAATTCTTGCAGAGGTCTTTACTCCTCATCCATTTTCACCATCATACACTGCTTGTTTCATTTGCTTTTAGATTTTAATTTCTTAAAAGCCTTCCTGATGCTGTTTTGAATTGTCAGGGAATTAATGCTACAGATACTGGAACATGAAAATTAAAGTTGAAAGCACCCAAACCACTGAAGCTGAAAGATTCATGACTCTCACATCTCCGCTCATTTTCCATTCCTCACTTACTGAGGATAAATTAAATGATACCATAGAACAAATATAATTCATCTTTAGCTATCTAAGAATCAGATATCCAGTCTGAACTAGTCATTTGGTCTCCCTTGGCAGTTAGTACAGTGACTAACAATGTAGACATGATTTTAGAGAGGAAGAGAAGAATAATCATAAAGGAGAAAGAGGAGAAAAAAATTATCCTAGACTGATGCAGGAAAACATGACGCTAACATTTAGAACACGGTGTCTGATTAGTGCCTGCAGTCCACTTGCAAACTTTCCACCAACAGCCTTGTCACTCCTTCCCATGCACTTCCCTCCACCCCAAACATTTTGGCATAATTCTTAATTAGATTTCATGCTGGGATAGTTAACTTCCTAAACAAACTATCAATAAAATTTGCTAAAGTAACCATCAAGCTTAATTTTAAACTTTGTGTTACAATAGTATATGGGAATTAAGTTTATAAAGTTTTTCTTGTATTGTACTAAGAATGTCACTTTGATTCCTTATCTTACTAAGAACACAACACTGATTGAGTGACATAGAAACTAGGATCTTTTTCATTCATTCTTTTCAGGAATTTATTGGAATGTCAAATCTGCACAGGTTATATAGCAGTGCAACTAGAATCCAAATTTAAGGCTAAATCTGTACAGACTGGTTTTCCAAAATGTTTAATTGAGAAAAAACATTTAAAAAAAAGTAGTTCTGTCAACAGAAGCACTATTTTCTGGAGAGCACTAGGAACATTGAAAAAAACAGACATATGGATGCACTTTATCAAAAAATAATAGTAAAAATCGTCTCTAGAGATTTGAGAATCCATTAGAAGCTGTTTTGGTGGGGTGAAAAGTGAGGTATTAAAAGAAATAAAGTAAGTATGAGTTCTAGTAAGTCATCTCTCCACTTCCTTAACTTCTAACCTCTTCTTTGAATCTTAAACCCAGATTTTTTTTTTACAGAAGTTTCTGGCAGAAAGAATTACTTTCAAATCAAGGTGTTCTGCACTGCTACCATTTGCTGGTAACAATTTTTTGAAAGTGTTTCTGTAGTGACCCCTGTATGGCTCAAACATAGTTCCTTTATTGCAAAACTATTTTCAGAGGTGCATGTGGCTCAGGGGCCTCCAGCACAAGGCAGACACAGACCTGCAGTGGAGGGTCATGAGGATGATCCAAGGGCTGGAGCTCCTCTCCTTTGGAAACAGGCTCCCAGAGGTGGGGCTCTTCTGGAAAAGATGGCTCAAGGAAGAGGGTGGATATAGATCAGAGATAATGAAGAAACTCTTTCTGGTGAGGCACTGGGAACAACCTGCTCAGAGAAGCTGTGGACTCCCCATCCCCAGGGAGCGTTCAAGACCAGGTTGGATGGGGCTTTGAGCAACCTGGTCTAGTGAAAAGTGTCCCTACCCATGGCAGGGGGAATGGAAGGAGAAGATCTTTAATCTCCTTTCTAACCCAAACCATTCTATGGTTCTGTGATTATTGCAGTGTGATTCTGGCAGGAGTATGGTGAGTTAGATGACCCAGTTTAAATGAATAGGAACAAATTCAGCTCATGATCTGCTGCACTAGGAAGACTTATTCAGATTACTGTACATATCAGCACACAGAAAACCTGGTGAAGATTTACTAAAATCCTTGCCTGATTTGTTGCTTTCTACTTTCTGAACAGTCAAACATCCACAATAGCTATACCCTTTATATTAGCCTTTTTATTTAAATCCTTTATATTTTATGGGCACACAGCATGACCTGTCTGATGTTTAACTACATTCTAATCCTTTCTTTCAGCAAGTACTTAACACAGGAAGCATTTTTAACTGAACGCCCTACAAAAAATCTTAATTTTTAAGCACAAGCACAAAACACTGGTAACTTCCTTAAACTGTCAAAAAAATGAGTGACTACCTGCAAAGAGTTTCCAAGTCAGACAGAAATATGTGAGACTATGCATTAATGCATGAGTCCTGTGAATGGAACTGAAACATAACAATTCCATTTCTGACATCAGATATCATGCTGACATCACTTGACCCTTCTCCTGCTGTCCCTTCTTCTGGTAGCTGGTGCTACCAGGAGAAAATGTACACCTCACACTACCAAGGACTATGTTAAACCATGAACAGGTCCTGGTTCTCTTAGTAACTGCATCTGATGTGCTTTGAGCACAGTGCAAGAAAAAGATGCAACATACCTCTCTGTCTGTTCCACTTTAGGTCTGAAAAAAACCCAAACGAGATTCCTGGCTTCATGGTTTGAAAATTCCTCAGACACGTACATTTGTTTAATTACCAGTGTGGCTATGGTTGAGCAGAGGACCCCGAGATTCTGACAAAACTACATCTAAATCTAGAAATTAGATGAGAATAAAAACCCTTTACTCAGGTGCCTAATCCATGCCTTCATCTTTCACTTTTTACAGATTAAAATAATGACCACTTCAAATACTTACTCCTTCTCACACTTCCTTCTTACACATCCTTCTTACATAACTTGGTTTCTCAACTCTGTCCTCAGATTCCCCTCTTGGGATCAGGTGCCTAAAATGTGAACATTACTGTTCTCAACTGGCAACCACTTAAAGCCTTTAATGAATAAGAATATAAAAATAAATCTAATGACGCTTGGTCATGCAAAAAGGACCTAAGAAGGAGCAGCAAGCTTTCTGCTTTCCCAGACTTCTACCAGAGATTTTTTTCCTGGAAGGAAGGTCCTCTTGATAGGATTCCTCACTCCTCCAGAAGATATTCTGCTGACAATATTATATTTTGTAAGGTTTTTGCAGAGCTGGAAAAGTGTCATTTGAATTCTAGAACAAATGGCCATGAACTCACACAGTTTGCACATAGGACAGTCTTTATCAAAAGTAATTCCACTAAAGTCAACCAAACTTCACAGGTACTGCATAAGTAGGAAATAGGAATTGAGAAATATGGGTAATGCACATTCAAAAAAGAAAAGCTCAATATAGTTACTGTGGGCTATTCTCAAATTGGTAACATAACAGCAGTACAGCACAAAGCCTGCAAGAAGAGACTTTTCCCAGACACTTTCACAAAAAATCAAGTGAGGATTTGCTCTTACAATTTTTTTCAAATCTAAGAAAATTTCTGTTTTGGTATCAGTACATTGTGCAGAAGCAGATAACTTTCAGTATGAGATTTTTAATTGTGATTTTTATCACACAATGACCTGCCATGTAAGTCATAAGACTTTGTAAATTTTTCTCTTGAATTAGAGAGTTTTAACATATAAACATATAAAAAAACATATAAAAAAATTGATCTAGGCGTTTTAAAATAATTTAAAATACATTTTGTAGCTAAAAAGCCAACAAAATTACCTATTTGCAAAAATGCTAAAATAAAAAAATACATTAATATTGTGCATGAATTAAAGTGTACCTAGAGGGCGCATGTAGAATTAAAAATCTGATGGCATTAAAATGCAATTAAGAAACCATAATATTATGTAAAACAGAGACAAAAAGACAAGGGATAGCTTCCTATCTCAGCTGTGGAATAGCTGTTCAGGGTAAATGAACTGAATACAGACTTCCCCTCACAACACATTGAAACTGAAGTCCTTTGTAGAGCTATGTAATTACTTAAGATCTCAGCAGCTGCTCAGAGAAACTAAAAGCTGGTATTGGATAAGCAGTTTATTCATGGTTCTGGATGGCAGTTCTTTAGCTCTCCTTAGGAGATGGTTTCAGTTTTATCTCTATCTGAGTCAGAGGGCTTCCAAGGGCTATAAGAGTGGATGCTAAAGACTTTATTAGGACTAGTAAACTGGAATCAGCTTGGATGCTGCAAAGAAAAACTCATTGCTGCCCTTCTTCCCCAGCCACTGCCAGCACAGCTCTTGCTACAGGGCACTGACTACCCTGGGCACCTGCGTGGCCACAAAGTCAATGCAGAAAAGGGAAATTTGTGCAAGAAAAGGTCTGACCCAGAGGAACAGGTCTTTGCTGTCTTCCTACAAATTCTACTGGGATCTACATTGGGAACAAGCACATTTAAATGGTGAAGAAAGAGTTATTCCACATACCAGTTGTAGTTGTTCAATTTCAAAATGTTGTGTTAAATCTATTTAACTGTTGTTCTGTTTGCTGTCAGGTTTTGGTTTTACCATTTTGTTTTTGTGGAGTGTTGTCTTTGTGGTCTGTTTTTTCAGTTTATACTTACAGCCTTGGTTTCAGGAATTATAAGAACAGCAAAATCTAGAAGTTGTTTTTTCTAAGCTACTTAGAAATTGCAAGAAACAGTTTGGGGAGGCATACTTTCCCTGGAAAAAAAGAATACACTTGCTTAGAAATGTTCAAACACCGTCAGAGTTATAATTCTGCTTGCAATGGGTTCACCCAAACTGAGATGTCTGTGCATTTATGTAAGTGAATGACCGCTAATGATTCATTATAAGAATATTTATATTTTGCACATTATACATATCCTTAAACTACTTGTTTGCCTAAGAATCTGTTAATTTCTTAATTACACATAAATTTTTTTAGAAAACAGTGACTTCTCTGATGAAGACAGAAGCTTCAGGTAAGACCTGGAGTAGTGTGGGCACTGTGTAGAATGGCAGTTTATTTTTTCTCAATTTTTAAATAAAGTTTTGACCTAATTGTCTAAAGTCCAATGTGAAATAATTATTTCTACTTAACCAAGTCTGCTAACACAAGTGATAAATTTGATTTGACAACTGGATATTCTCATGGCATTCTGGTGACTCGTGTGTCCTCTAATCCAAGTCACAAGCCAACATTTTATCATTGTTCTTTAGAGAGAGAAAAAAATTTTGCACACAGCAAACATTCAGGTCTTAACTATATACACATTATTAAGAGTTAATTTTTATCAGCTTTTCATGTTCTAAATTTCCATTTGAATAAAGTATTTTTAGTGTAAAAACCAGTGACTTTTGTTTAGTGCAGAAGAATGGGTCTTTGCAATGCACTTTTCCAAAAAATAATAAAAATAAATATAATTTTAACCTATTGGACAGCCAATTGTGTTTTTCAGCGTGGCTCGGGAAGTTACATGGCCTGTTACCAAAATGTTTACGCAGACAGGTCCTAAAACACCTGAGAAAGATTGTATGGGTTTTTTTTCTATACAGCTTCATAGCAAAATATGATGACTCATGTGTGGGTAATCGTAAACTACATTTACAAGAGTCTGTGCAGCCTGAAATAAGTGCCAGCTAATGAAGAGATGTTTTTCCATGTTCTGTTACAAACAATACCATAATCACAATGATTTCTGAGAAAGCCAGTAAATGATCACAAAAAAAAATGCTTCTAGACAGAATTAATTTATTTCCTTTTTTTTTTTTTTAAATTCAGGTTATATAAAAAATATACAGAAAATTCGACTAGCACTCTAAAGAACTTTTTTTTCCTTATGGTGCATGCATTATCAAAGATTATTAATAGGAAAATCAGTAATTAAAAATGAAGATAATTCTTTCCAGACAGCAAAAAATGGGGTTGCTTTTGGAGTTCAAGTTCACTTAGTCCAAGAGAACTCATGGCTGTAGCTAATCTAGATGTTTCAAAGGAAAGAGAAATAAAGATAGCATTGATATGAGATATTACCTGCTTTTATGTGTGCCTAAATTTCATAGCTGCATATTAATTTGTAATTGGACACTTCACACATGAAAGATTACAGACTGAAATTCCTTTTGGAAATAAACATAAAAATTTAGTAGGAGAATTCTTTAAAAAAAGAAGCTTGTCAATTTTTTAAAAAATATAACTTAAAATTTACATTATTAAATCACTCAAGTATCTGAAATTTTAAGCTCCATCTTTAGTGTTATCCTTGATTCTTTCTTTGTTTCCTTACTTTTTGGTTCATTACACCAATAAATGAAAGTATCTGATTTAACACCTGTGTCACAATAGCAGGCATATTTCTATTATGATAAACTTTAGCATGAAAAAATTCAATGGCAATGTCTGCTAATGAAAGTACACTCACTCACATGGCAAACTGGCAATCAAAAAAGTACAGGAGTAGCATTTAAAAATGATGTGCTACTTTATTCAGATATACTATATCCATTCATTCAGATTAAACAAAGGTCAAAAATCAACATGGAGTAATAAGGAATTAATTCCAGTGTCTGGAAAAGTTTGGCTTTGTTCAGGTGATTCCTACCCTCTCACTGTTCTGTGTCTCATTGTTTGTTTGAAGGTGGCACATGAAATTATGGTCTCTTTACAGACCACATAGAGATTAATCAAAATGAAAATAATTCTATATAATTTTAAGATCTTACTATCAAGCATATTCTAGACTGAACAGAGTAAAATCATGCTTTTGTTTGTCAAGTGCATTGGTGCATTGGAAGTGTCTGGGTTTACTTATATGTTTCTTAATTTTTTTTAGCTATAGCATCAGCACTATCGCATAGAATATGGATAGAATCCTCTACCATTTACTTTGAGGGTAGACTATATGCCTCAAAGCTGAAACAGATCTCACACAGGGAGCACACTAAGTAATGAAAATATAAAGAAGGAAAACATCTGGAGCTGTCTTTTGCTCTGTGAAAAAGTAATTTACACATATGCATACTCTGTTTACATTTATTTGAATAACCTTCAGAGTTTCAGCTGAGATTGAAATGCTCCTGTGAACTGACAGAAGGCATGTCCTTTAGTGCTCAAGAGGTCTGCTCATATAGGAAGAGGGCTGGAAAGGTTCAGCACTAAAGGAACTAAGCAACACAGATATTTTCTGATTCCCAGAAAGAATCCACAGTACTGAGAAAGGCTGATGGCAATGCTGAGAAGTGTTGGATTGCACAAAATAGAAGGCAGTTGTAATAGATCTGCTGCCTGTGAAATTCCACAAAGTAAGGAAGAGAAAACCCTCACCTCAAAACCAGCCTGTACTCTACAAGATGCAGGAGCCTCACTCAGGCACAGTGGCACCTGATGCAATATTTGCAGGTAGGAGCATGAGCCAGGTCCTTCAGAAATCAGGGGAAATGAGTACTGTCCTTCAAAACACTGCTGAAGGGAATGAATGGTTATTGTTTCCCCAGTGGTACTTCTCTGCCTTTCAGCTCTTAAGGAATATGCTCAGAAATGAGAACACCTGCACTCAAATCCTTCTCCTGCAGGAGGTGATTCAAACCCACCCAAGTTCAGCCCAGCTAACACAGTTTGCCAAGCACAAGTCTAAGGTATATGAGGAAACCTGCAGGCAACTTTAAATGGTTCTTCATTTCTGTTTTGCATAACTATTTGCTGGGTGAGAGACAGATTCAGCACAAGGCTTAGTTTTCGGGCATTTATCTGTGATGGTAGTTCTGACTTCCAGTCCTTGTTTTACCTTTCTGCTCAGGATTTCCTGTAACCGGAACTAGTGTTCCTTGGTGGTACAGCTAATTAACTGTGATTATAAAATTTTCCCTCTGCTTTTTTGATGTTAACGTTCATTAACATTCTTTTTTTTTTTTTTTTAGTTGATGGATCTTAATTGTTTAGGCCAAGTGAAGCAGCCCTTATGAGAAGAATTTAGACTACATCCTTCATCACAGAAAATGCTGACGGCCTAATTATTCTCCTACACAGAAAACTGAAATATTTACTTAAGAGGTAGTTACACAGATTTCCCTTACAGTAAATGGGGAGCAATGAGCATTTTTAGACATGATTCATCTCCCCCTAAAGCAGCTGCTTTAGTATATGCCACACCAACCAGACTCTACAAATGCCTGCTGAGATCTAAAATTAGGTGAACATAACTACACCATAATTACCATAAACTGCCTCTACACACAACACAAGAAAGGGTAACTTCCACAGGGGAATCAGCAAGACGAATTTCCATCTGGAATTGCCCTCCTCTGTTCCCACTGACATAGTGGGGAGCTGCTGCACTGCAGAAACAATTGTGTGTAGGTGTGATCAAACAAGCTACGAGTAACCAAGTGCAGGAGCCTAAAAAGTGAATTTTCTGAGCAGGCCTGTTGAGTAGGCAATAGATAGACCTTCAGTGTTTGCCTCCTTTGCCAGGGTAGTCCCCAGCATGTGAGCAAGGGGAAAACTGCAACTTCAAATTTGAAAAAGCTGATAATTTCCTTTTGGGTTTTTTTTTTTATTTTCACAGGGAATCACAATACTCTAATATTATTTCCTACTACAATACAAAGCCCATAAGGTATTCTACAATGCAAGTTAAAACCAGAATATTCACTGATCCCATTGCTGAGGAACTTAACATGAAGAGTAAAAAAGTCTTCAAAATACTCATGGCCAGTGCTGCATTTCAAGTGCATTGTAATGAGCTACTAAAAACCAAAAAAATTCGGCTCATTTCTAGAGGGATCCTTTGGACAGCAAGATTAATTCCTTGGAGAATCAGAAGAACTGAAACTAAGATTATCCAACTGAACAGATTTATTTTTATGAAAGGGGGATGCAAAACTACAGATACTACAGATGAAAGTGCTCACAGATTGATAGTCTTGGTTTGGAGACAGCCACTGACAGTCAGTCAGTGAGCCACTGACTGATTTGAGCTTATCATACTCAGAAGGAAATTCAAGTCTGTTACTACACAAATTGTTAGTTGGCCCTGTATCTTGTTCTTAACAGTAACAGATGTTTCAGAAACAGGTGCAAGAAGCCCAAATCATACCTACATGCAGTAACACTTGATCAATATCTATTTCTAACAGTAGAGATTAGGACAAGCCTTGGTGTGGACATCTTCCCAGTCTTTCAAAAAAGATTAAAGTTAATTATGATCAAAAATTCTGAAGATCAATATGTTATTTTTAATATTATTAGGTCAACTCCAATATACATTTACTATTATCTCCCTTTCTAAAAAAATTAAAATAAAATCTACTCAGTCTTATTAACACATTTTTTCCATGAGAATTGCTTCCTAAAAGTCCCTGATAATTTACTTTGCTTTTCTGTGAAACCCCTCTTGTTTAGCTACTCCTTCTTAGTGGGAGATCATCATCACTGAGAAAATTTTCTTCCGACTCATCAGTTAATCAGTTCTATTCCTTATTTAATCTTATTTTCTTTACTGCTACCAGTTTCAGGTGATGCAAATGTCTTCACTTGCCTATGAACAATTTCATTTTGGGGTGGATATTGGAGCAGCTAACTTAAAATTATGTAAAATGTATTAAGTACGGAAGTATTTCAAAAGTGGACCTGGAAAAAGATACTGCAGCTCATTCTTTCCTTAAAAATGGTATTATTTAAGTTTGTATTTCTCTAAGCATACCTTTTTTTTTTAATATGCTTATTATTACCAACTCTTTTTGCCTTTGCAAAGAGGCACAATAACTGTTTTATTATCAAATTACCTATTCTAAACATATTTCTGATACTCTGATTGTGACAACGTAACTAGCAATTTGTTTTACAATTTCTTTTAAAGAAATGAGAGGGGCTTAATAAAAATATTTCATAGGGATAAAGAATGTGGACTAGTTTTCTGTAATTTAGGTAAGTATTTTCTTCAATAAAAATTAGAAAGTCATTACTATAGAAAAATGAGTGAAATATTTTCTTGTTCTGTTTCTTAATTAGCAAGGACATGAAGTATTTCTTATCATAGCTACATAGTGTTCTGTCTTGCTCAATATTTTTTTTCATCAGACTTATTTTGATATAAATTGTCTGAGCATGGTCATAAAGTCTTTTAATAATACACTTTGGAGGATGTGAACCTTTGTGATACAGAAATAAAGACAATCCAAAATATATCTTTTTAAGAGGACCTTGGCTATCCCTGTAGCTCTGTTCAACTCCAATATTTTGACATTTTTGTTTCCACATATATTTATATTGGGGGCTTTATATGCACTCAGAAATACAGAAGAGAAAAAGCAAAGCTGTCATATCTGATATAAAACAATACTGCAAAATTTAAAGAGAGTAACTATACAACAAATTCCCTGGATATTACATGATTAAATTTTCATCCATGAGAATAACTGGCTTTAGCCTGAGGTTCTCTGGACTGGACCTCCTTTGTCAGGATAATTGCAGGTAAATTTTGCCCTTTCTTTGTGCTTTGGCAAATTGGCTGGTAAAACCCTGCACAGCCTCTTGAGCTAGTGCTGGTAACAAGGATTATCAGGTAACATCTGCCAACAAAGGGGATCTATAATCCTCCAGATATCCTTCCTGACCTTTGGTGAAGCCTGCCAACTCTTCCAGCTAAAAGCTTGACAGGTGTGCAGCAGCCTAACCAGACCCTGCTGCTTTTTTTTCCAAGCAGAATTATACATCTATTTTCATATTTAAAGATGCCAAGAATCAAACATCAAAACTGCTGCCTTTACTGTTCAGACCCAACCATTTTGCATACACCACATATGATTTATTCTGCACTGTACAATTATATGTGAATATGAGATCCTAAATTTTGGGTTAAACATAGAAGTGCTGCCTTAGAAATACTGAAAAAATATTAAATAAAACATAATTGCTTTTATTTTTATACATTTGAACAGCACCTTCAGACATCTATAATGAAAGGTACAGCCTTCTTAATAGAAATATTTGCACTTTTGTGAATCTTGTATGTAGTTTCTAAACTGGAAGTCACTCACTAATACTGTAACAGATGAAAATTTAGATAAAAGAAGTTCCAAATACCAAAAGAGAATTCTGAAAGAAAACAAAAACCTCATATCTGCATTTTCATAAAGCTGCTATAAAGCACACCATGGGATCAAGAAAGCAATTTTATTTTAAGACCTGAGGTCTCTGAATATATTTCATGCTGAATGTCACCTCTTAAACTACTGAGATTTGAAGGATATGTCAAATGCAATTTGAAAATAATTTCTTACAAATATATAATAAAGGCTAGAATTTTACCTAAACCCTCAATGCAATACTCATTTAGGCATTGACAGAATCCATGTTCCCCAGACTATACCTTGGCTGATACTTACCCCAGGAAATAAATGCAATGAAAATATTAAAAAAAACCTAAGTCCTCTCCAAAAAGGTGCATAAAATTTAAATTATGCAGAAATACAGCTAATGCATTAGAAACAGATATAGATAAACACAAAATAAGCAATACTTTACTCAGACAACAGTATTGTATTGACTAAGGAAAAACGTCTTGCTGTTGTTCAAAGGTGAAGCCATGAATTTCTTACAAGGTTTTTTTTTTCTTGCAGAAATACTTTGACAGTCTTAATAGCTGAAGACCACAGAAATATTGGACATGTTTGCATATAGACCACTACCAAACAGCAGCTAAAACTGATCTACTCAGTTTGCTGTCCAAAACACTGCTGGGTAAATAAGCATGAAACTTAAGAAACACTCCATCTCCCACTCCAAAAACCAGTTGCTTGAGGACAATTTTGCAGTACTGCAGGAACAGGTTTTTGTTTTTGGAATCTTGTTAGATGAGTTGAACATCAAGAGCACTAAACCATCAGACATTGTTTCTTTCTGAATTAATAATAATAATAAATAATAACAATAATAATAATTCAGAAATGTTTAGGTTTTGCTTGAGACCACTGTCTCAGAAGAGCTCAAAGTTCACTTGTGTATAAAACAGAATCCCCTTGTCATTTTTTATAGATTTTCCTGACAACAGGAAAGTTCAAATGGCTACAAGCAAAGCAAGAAACAGATTCCATAAGACAGCTTTAAATGTTAGGCAGGTACAAGAGATTGCTTTTGTGCTTTAAGGTCTGATTGCTGCCCCTTCCATGAAAACAGTTTTTCACCAAACCAGAGCATAACCAGAGAAATAAGGACTTCACCAATACAGATATTCTTCCCAGGTGACTGAAGACTTATTTATATAAATACACATATTTTTACATCAATTGTTCCACATTATCAGTTAGAAAAATAACCTACTAGATTACTTCCACATTTTACAGAGCTTTTTGACAAGCTGTAAAGCAGTAGACCTTATTTCCTTGTGCTGTAATCAGCACACCAATTTTGGAACATTGCCCTTCTGTTTTGTGTCACGAACTGTCACGTAACAGTAGTGACAAACAGGGTCTTACTCTTTTGGTTGCAATATTCATGCATTTCAGTAAGTCAGCTTTCATATTTTCCCATTTACTACCACTTCTAAGTTCGACATAATTTCCATGGTATTTATCAATGCCAAGCCATTTCATTTGTTTTATAGGTGACTTCTCCCACAGTTGTTTTCCTATACAACTACCAGGCATAGCTGGAAAGCATCGTCCTTCCCACCATGTCACTCCTGACAGCAGTTTTATCTCTGCTAGGAAGAGAAACTTTTAATATTAACAACAATGAAAGTTATGCATGAGAAGAGTCAGATGATTTTATTTCTCTGGCAACTAATATATCAGATGCACTGCAACAACATGAATGAAATTGTTCCACAGAGAGAATGGTCCTTAGCAGTTAACAGAGAAGAAACCTATCCTGGGCTTTCTACATATAAAGCACTACAGATTCCTCCACACTCCAGGATCCTTAGGGCAAAAGAATACTGAATTAATATAGGTCCAATCCTGAAGTGTTTGAGACCTCTTCAGTGGTTTTAAAGAGAGGAATCATGCACTAAGCTCTGGAAGAGCTTTAACTGGGGAGGTAGTGGCTATTTCTGCACTATGTGACTTCCTCATGGGAAGTGATTCCCACCTCACTTTTTCACAGGTGAGGGTACAACTGAGCCCTGGAGTATGTCCTGGATTGGGCTCTCCAGCATAAGCCAGACACCCCCAGTCCAGACAGGGACACAAAGGCAATCTGAGAGCTGTAGCACACAACAAGTGCATCAAAAAGTGTGGTAAGCAGAGCACATTTGACATTTTAATTCTCCACTCCTGACAGCATATAATAGCTGCTGTTTTCTGTTAGCTACTCAGAAGGTACATTTCCCTGAAACACATATGATTTAATTGACATTTTAATTGCATTTGGTTTTAATCTATGGCTAATAACGTATCTTTCCTTTGCCATACTACCTTCTTCTTGCAGACTACCCAGCAGAATTTTTATTTTCCTGCCCCCTGTGAGATATTGAAGTATTCATTGTCATCTACAGTTCTCAGAGAAGAAAGTTAAAGTAACTTTCCTGGGGTTTGTGAAGAAGCTGTTAGAGAGTGAGGGTCAGAACAGAGATCTTGGTATCTTAAGCCATAGCCAGTCTTCTTACATAAAAAATAGTGCTTCTTATTGAATCCAAGACCCCATGTTAACAGGACACCAATTTTTAATTTTTAATTTTTTTTTAATATAATAATGTACTGGTGTGCTTGTAGCAACAACCAACCAACTCATAGCAAAGAAGAGAGATTATTAAATGCCCATGGCAAAAGAATACAACCACACAGAAAACTGTGTTTGTTCTAATGACCTGCCACAAAGATCATGTAGGGCATCAGAGCTGACCACCCTTGGTGGCACAGAATAAAATAGGAAAGATTATGAAAGAAATGGTCTATTAAATCTGCTTGGTGTATTTATGCCAAAATTTCATAGCTCACCTAACTAGATTATCTATCCCTTAGAATAAAAAGATTAATTAAATAGTTTAATGCCTTTTTAAATTAGGTTACTCCAGAATCATAAGAAGAGACACTGAACAACTAGACACAGTCTAATAATCAGAAAAAATTAACTTTGCTCAAGGCTTGAAAGAGATGTACCCCACAACAAAATAAATCCCTACATAAACCCCAAATTTGAGCATTCCAGTCCGAAGGATAAGGCACTGGACTGTTACCTGCAGCAGGACACAAAGAACAGATACTCCAAAAGTGAGATACTTAGACCATAATCAATTTCTTCCAAAAGACAATGTTCTTGTGGTTTTCTACTGCTGATGTCATTCAGTCCAATCATTAGATTAATTGAATTGTGCTTTTTTGTACAATACTATTTACATGAGCATGAGATACACAGAAAAATGGGGATTCTGTTCTTCTAGAATAAGAAAAAACTTTAGTTCTGTAAATTATTATAACTTGACATCAGTGATCCTCCAAACTCTTCTGAATAAAGACAACAGGAAGAATGGGGAGAGTGAGAAAAAAGAAACTGTAGTTACTTCAATGTAATGTTCTTTCTCTTTTTTGAAACACCCTTCAGATTGCTTCCTTTCTGTGATAACCAGTAAGAGCAGTAAGCATTGGAGATACTTTGCCCAAAGTATCCATTAAGAAATAATGTAACATACCAGGTGGCTGGAGACTCTCTTATTAATTGTAATACCTAATTTTCAAGATACCTTTCTTCTAAGGATGAGACTTAAAGGAAGCACAGTAGATATAAAGTCTATCCTGACTTTTTACCTTCCCATAATCTTCAGTAAATACAGCAAGACACAGGGGACTTCCATAAAAGATAAGAGGGCTGATGATACTGGAAAGAGGAAGATTCAAATGTCAAAGAAGGTGCAAACCACCCCGATCTCTACATGAAGGAGGATTTAGGCAAATGACCAAACAACATCAAGTCTCAGTAGTGAACAAAGTCACTTCAGAGCAGCCAAGGAAGTATCACCTGTTGCCAGGACTTGCCTGCCTTTCCAGTGAAGGAGCTATTTGAAGCACATTACTATGACCTCATAAAGAGATTAAAAATATGTATATTGTTCAGCAGCTACTCAGCTGAATAATTAATTATACAACTGAACTTAATATACAACTGAAACTCAACTGCTTTCAAACATCAACTCTCATCTTTTAGTTGCCACCTTTCCTCCCTTTTCCTGTCCTGTCTATCCACAGTGCAAGGTCTTCTGGGAAGAACTGTCTCCTCTCACACACTTCTGCAATGCATGGCAAAATTCGATGTCTGCTTATTTGGTGAAATTCTAGATGTTGGTGAAATAATAATATTTTTTTTTTAAAAAGTAAAATAATTATTCATATTTACTAATTTTTCTTCTGCCTACATTTTTCACACATATTTAATTGTGTTTTCATGGGGTAGCAAAAATCTTTATCTCAAAGACACCTCTCTTCTATGCAAATATTACTCTTGGATTCACATTTTCTGGTTAGTCCATAAAAGTAAATATCTATTTTGCAGAGGACTCATCCCAATGCATCATTTGTATAGATCCAAGTGACAGCATTCAGACACAAAAAATAACTCTAATGCATTTGTATCAGTAGTTCTGGTGAGTTCTGCATTCAGGGCACATCTCTACCATAGTTCATTGCTTTAGTAAAACACTTTGAGCTATAGTATATGAAAAGCACTAAATAATCCGTCACAGAATATAAAGTGAACCACCTTATACTTAAAGATTAATGTTTCCTCCAGCTGAATAACTGTCTTTTGGAACTATCTGTGCTCGTGTGTAGGGGCTGTGTTTAAATTGCATGAATTAAAAATAAGGAGAAAAGGTTCATACAACATTTTGCCTTGTTTGCCTTAACTATTTACCTACACTTTAGACATGCTCAATGGGGAAAATAATGAATAAATATTAGAAGTCCTTGATTTCACTGATCCTCTGCTAGAACTAGTTTTAATTTTGATGCTGTTTTTTCTCCAACTGCTTAACATTACTTTAACTTATTTATTACCGCATTTTTATTTGAGCCTCTCACACCTTATTATCTCTAGAAAGGCCTTACAGGTTTGTCCACACAGCAAAACATCTGCAAGGTTAAAATCAAACCTGGGATGGACACAAGCAAGGTGCACATTCCTGTTCACTGCTGCCATCCCCAGCTCAGGCAGTTTTATTAAAGTTAGTAAGTACATGACGGACAACTGCAGAGAGAAAAACAGATCCAAACCTCCCACTGAAATTTCACAAAGTATCAGATGTAGGAAGGAAATAATTTTATTACTTTTGCCACCAAAGTATCAACAGAGGTGAGACTCTGTCCTTTACTGCTTTACTCTCCAATATCAAAGAAACATTAAATACCAACTAACCATAATGTTATAAACTGTTAAGCCCCACAATCCGAAGGCCTATACATTGATTTAAAATAAAAGATGATGGCAGAAAGGGTTAGAAACTTCTGGGTTTAGAAATGGGAAAGTCTAAAACATCCTCATGCAGTACAAACATGGAATAATATTCTCAACACTCTCAGGAAAAACCCAGATCTCCCCAAGTTCATTTGCAACAGCAGGAAGAATATGTCATGAGGTTAGAGGGACACATTTTTTTCTATTGAAATCTTTTCTATTATAGCAATGCTCCCAAATGTGCAAAATATTGCTTTTAAAAACATACAGATACAAGCTGGCAACCACAAATATTAAGAACAACTTAAACATTGCTCAGCAGCCTGAAATTATCAATGAAATTGCAGAGGCAAAATGCAAGCAAGCTTACACCACACAGTTCCTGATACCAGCAGTGATTTCAGGCTTTGCTGTTAACTCCAGTTTAATTCAGTATTGTCTTTTCAATTTCTGAATAACATAATATTTTGATTTTTCTATTAAGTTCAAAGTGTAGTAAACAGAGAGATGCAACCTGCATAACAATTCTCTGCTACTGCAGTACCAGCAACTGTGGCAAGTGAGCAGAGCACAGCACTGTGCTATGCAGTGTTGGCTGCCCAGAGAATGACTCAACCCTGAAAAGTTGAAAACCTTCACAAAAACTGCAAGAAGGACAACAAAAACAGTGCAATTAATGACACAGAACTTTGGGATTAAAAGAAGCATTCAGCCAAGGATGTGGTGACAGGGCAGTACTTCTGACACAGACAAGCCATGCACTACCTAATCATCTAGGTTTTCTTTTGCATTTTTAAATAGCACATTTCACTATTGAATATCTATTAGCAACTGTTTTCCTTTTAGAAATACAGACTTTTCACTTACAGTGACTTACAAGATTCAGAAAATTCTTTCCCATTCAGACCTTTTACTCAGATGCTGATGCTCTAAGTAACCTATGAATGATTTTAATGTACTTGCAGTGGAGAAATTCAAAGCAAGGCATTTACCAAGATATAGATTTGTCCTATACACATTGCATTACAAGTGGAAATGATCTACAGCAATGTTTAGACCCAGAATCCCATGGCTTAACATTTTTATGTTACTGAGAACTTTTGCCTTTGGCTGTCTGAGCTTAAAAATCAATTCGCCACTTTAAACTTTATGCTGCTGATGTCATTTTGATTGTTGAACTCAATGATCTGAGAACTTCAAAGAACAAGATCATGAAAAATTGCTTCCCATTTACTACAGTTTGAAGCAAAAGGAGGCCAGTTTCAAGTCTTCTGTTTCTTTGCCCTTGTGCTGCATGAAACTCTGCAGGATCACTTTGTGATTAGTAGAACCAAATTTGAATCTCCAGCTAAAAGGTTTGGCTCTCACATGCTGTGTTCATACTCTTTTACACTTTAACAAACTCTAATACCTCTCTTATTTTCAGTTTTATGACTGACTTTTATTGATCTATATCTGCTCTCAGCTATGTTTACTACCAGTTTATAGCAATCTAATCAAGATCAGATTTTACTTCAGTGCCCATGAAGCCATTTTCCTAAAAAAAATAAAAATCCTACCCTTGTATCTGAGATTCCTAAATAATTCTTGGTGATATTTTGGCACTGGATCTGATTTTCTTAATGTCTCACTCTCCTTTGCATCTCAGAACCAAGACAGATTGCATACACCTGAAATGTTAAACACCTCATGAAAAGTCATTCATGTCTACTAGTCTCCTCTTCCTCACTCCTTCAGCAGACAGGAGGACTTAGCTGCATCACCCAGTGACATAAATAAGCAGACAACTGAGGTTTTCTCATTTTCCAGACCCCTGTCTTGAGCTGTTCCCCTCGGAGCCCAGCAGCCATCCCTTCTCTGTGGGTACCCGGCCACGGCTGCGGCTCCGTGCAGGAGCCCCTGCATCCTTACACAGGGTGTTCATCTCTGCGTGGGCCCCTTCCCATCAGCAGCATGCCTTCTCTCATCCTAGTGCTGCCAGGAGATCAAAGGGCACATTAGCACTGCTTTGATGTGAGAGGACAGGGAACGATTTTTGCTAATTGACAGCATTTTCACCATTTGCTGACAACCAGAACACTAGGTTTGGCCTGAAGCCCTGGATGCTGGCTTATACTTTTCATTCCTCATGGTGCTAAACTGAAATGACATTATAAACAGATATTTGGTGAGAACCTCTCCATCACTCCATTTTTTTTTGAGCTTTCTTCTCTAGACAGGCTTTTTATTTGTTTCCTTCCATTATCAAACTCATCACTTCTTTTTTTTTTTTTCTCTGTACCATTATTTATCCAACAGATGATTTTGTGTTCGTTTGAATGTTTTCTGTCATTTCTAAATTGATTGCTTTGATGACTGGGCAATTTGGTGTCTGAAATCAAAGCTCTGAAAATGTCAGTGTGTAAACTACAATGCCTTAGCTTTACTTTTATCAGGCCATAGAGTCTCTCCTCAGATTCCTGTTTTGTAAACGTGCTTGAATGGAGCTATAAAATAAATCTCCTGCAGGAACAGTCGGTCAGCGAATGGTTATTGCTTCAGTGGGAGCAATCACGCAGTATCACCAAATCTGTCAGATGGACAGAGTTAATTCTTTGGTGTTTGGCTGGTAATTACAGAGCATGGGAAAATGCTTCTTAACCTGGAGGCAGTAACTACAACTGCTGACACACTGTTACTAGCAGCTCTGGCACCATGAACAAGCTGGCAGGGAGATAAGTGTTCCCAAAGTCAGTACTTGCCAGCAGTTATTGAAGCATGTGTTGTGAGATACTGTGGAAAGTTACAATAAGGAGTAGCTGATACTGCAGCTCTGTTTATTGGAACTGCAACTCCTCTTTGTCCTGTTCCAGGGGGCAAAAAACCCTCTGTGCAGACTCAGCAACAGGAATGGCTCTGTAATTTTGGTCATTTATAATCCATTTGATTATCTCTGATAGGGGATTTGGATTCAAGAACAGGACTTTTCGATTGAAAAATTTAAAGAAGAATCATAGAATGGTTAGGGTTGTAAGAGACTATAAAGATCACCTCATTCCAACCCCCTCTGCCATAGGCAGGGACACATTCCATGAGACCAGGCTGCTCAGAGTTCCATCCAACCTGTTCAACTTCCAGGGATGGAGCATCCACAACTTTCCTGGGCAACCTGTTCCACTGCCTCACCACCCCCACAGCAAAAAATTTCTTCCTAGTAACTAATCTTTCAGTTTGAAGCCATTTCTCCTTGTCCTGTTACTATAGGCCCATGTAAAATTTTTCTCTCTATTCTTCCTGTAGGCTCCCTTCAGGTACTTGGTCACCCTGGAATCTTCTCTTCTCCAGGCCAAACAATCCCAATTCTCTCAGTCTTTCCTCATAGGAGAGGCTCCATCCCTTTAATCATCTTAGCGCCCTTCCTCTGGACTTGCTCCAACAGGTCTCCGTCCTTCCTGTGCTGGGATCCCAGAGCTGGATGCAGCACTGCAGGTGGGGTCTCAGCAGAGCAGAGGGGCAGAATCCCCTCCCTCCCCAGCTGCCCACGCTGCTTTGGGTGCAGAATGGGACACGATTGGCTTTGCACATTGCTGGGTCATGTCCAGCCTCTCACCCAGCAGCAACCCCATTGCCACTGAAGACTGAGGCACAGAAGTTGTTGAATACCTCAACCCCCTCATCATCTGGGGGGGCAGGGCGAGGATGAAGGAGTGTACACTTCTGTTGACCATTCTTTCATGGTTAACAGCCACAGAAGCCTTCTGGCTCTAACACAATTCCTAAACTGAGGAGGAAAGGCAGATAAGTTGTTTTCAACCAGTATTTCTTCCCCTGTCAAGCACAAGATGAGCATAATTTCTGTCTATCCAATTGCTTCAATTTACAGTAGCAGGAGACACACTTGTGGGAATGGGATCAGCTGATGGGACAGCTTTGGGGCAAGCCAAAAGCATGAGATGAGCGGGCTCTGGCTGGGACTACAGCATACAACCACTTCTAACACAGCACACAGCTTCATTCTCAGTGTAAAATCACTATGTATATCAAAAAAATACAAGCTTTTTTTCTTATTTTTTTTAGGTAATAACCCTATTCCTCCCCATTCCCAGAAATTACATCATGAGGAAGTTTATTAATGTTCTGAAGAGCTTTAAGGACAGTATTATTTGATAAGGTGCATTTAAAACACATCTGATTACAATCTGCAGCAAAGTGAGAAGTTACTAGACACCTGTCATGTAATTGCAGTGTCATTAATTAATTTTATCAAAATGTTACTGCTTTTGTGATATTGCTGGAAAGTTTATTTTAAACTAGTATGACAGAAAATGTTTTTTGCATTATTACCAGCTGTTATGGAAACTTTTGAACTCTGTTTAAAATAAAACTGGAAATAAAATATTCGTGTTTCCCTTTTAATGTTACTAAAATCAATTAAAATAGAAGAAATGGATGGGTGATATTATGATTAAGAACAGGAGAAAACCAACAACAAGGAGAAGAAAGAAGGAATATCATATTCTGGATAGCCTTGGGTAGTAGTAAATTCTTGGGCAAGAATCCTCAGCACATATTAGAGTCAGTTTTTTAAAAATCCTTCCCTACATAGAAAGATTTTTTAAGATTCAGCACCATGGATGCTTGATATTCAGCCTCCCAATTGAAACAGCTGCCCTAACAAAGGCATAAGAAGCTTTGGGTCTCTAAGCCCCTGACCGAGTTCAGCAATGATCACAGACTTACCATATGGCTGATGTTAAAAAGAAATATTGAGTAGTTACTCATTCAGTGATCACCACTTATCCCTTGCTCTGACTTAGACAACAATTTTGTGGAGAAAACAAGGGTTCAGGGGCACTGAGGAAAAAAAGAAGAGTAATTTCAGTATTTAAAAGAAATAAATAATTCTTATGGTGCTATTTAGGGACATGGCCCAGGCTAAGATACTTGCTCCAGAAGAAAGAGCAGGGGCTGGCAGTAAGGAGACATTCTTTCTATGTGGACTTACCACCCAGAGATGAACATAAGGCCAGCCTCAGGCAGAGGCAGAATACATGACTGTCCTAGTAAGAGATGTCCTGGCTGTCATCTTTCCTCAATGACATGATCCCAAGGTGATGACCTTGCTGTTATTACTGCCACCAGCATCAGCCTGGCCTAGTGTGGCTGGGACAGGGCAGTGGAAACACTGGGAGGCGTTCCCACTCTTGCCCCACAATGCAGCTGCCAGAGAGAGATTTTTCTCTTGTACTTAGAGCCAAAAATACTCAGTTTTGTCAGAATTAACAAGCAGCATTGAGCTGGTTCTGATGATGAATATTTTCCATTACCAGTAGTGCTGAGAAGTAACAGATCCTGACCTAGGGATTGCAGTAAGCTTGGCCTATCCACAGCACACAACTCTGCTCTAACACCCCTGGCTTTTCCTTGCCCTCTGCATCCCTTACTCAGGTTTGTGAATCTTTCAGCCTTACTCCAAAATTCCCTTGTCACTCTGTTTTGGCTCCTGCATTTCTTCACCTCTGCTAAATCTTGCCTTTCATCGAAGAAATTCTTTCCTCTTCCACTGGGTCTTCTGATGCATCTCCTCCTGCCTTCACTGCTCTCTGCCAATCCCAAGCACTGTTTCCCCACAGACTCCAAACTCCCAAATGGGTCATGTTTGAAACTATTATTATGGTTCAGCAACCTAAAAGCACTTCTGTAATAGGCAGCACTTGGCTGAACTCGAATCAAAAGCACAGATAGTACTCTGCTGCTTCTTACATATTTTCTAAGGTAATTCAACAATATATATTGTCAAAACTTTAGCTGCCTGTAGTCCCTTTTACCTTTATATCAAATAATCCCTTTGTTCTTTCCAGAGCCTGCTGAACAAGAATTTTTTGTGATTATTTCAACCTCTAGACATTAATCCTCTGAACTTTTATCAATAATTGTAGGATTCTGTAATAAATGATGCATCAATGACTTACAATTCGTGAGAAGAGTTTCTTAAAAGACACTGTGGAAGGGAAAGACACTGTTGTAGGGGGACTATCAATGGGTTTCCATTCTTACAAAATAAGCATACTTGTAGATGCTGCCTTAAATTTTCTTATGATTTTAATATTTTAATTTACAATTTTGCTTGTTCAGGTTTTTTTAATAAAAGCTGTATATCAAAAGCTGCAGCTGAAAACATGAATGTGACCAACAGTGTGTGCTCTCTGTGTGCCGAAAGAATCTGATTCTCAGAGGCATAATGTGAATGAACTGAATGTGTAGACTTTTTTTTTTTTTTTTTTTTTTTTTAACCTTGTGGACAAAGTTTAGATGTTATTGCCAAAAGACAAAACAAAACACCCAAACAAAACCAAACCAAACCAAAACAAAAGAATTGTTGTTCAAACCAATTGTTACATTTTCTTCTTACTGTTTACTCACAAATTTTATTAATGTTAATGATTGCTTGCATTTGTTAATAAGGGAATATATCTACCTTCATAAATAGATTTATCTAATGGGACTATGCTTTGGCTTTAAGTACACAGCTGGAATAGAGCCAAAATCATAAATCCCATCACCTTCTTTAGCACAATATGAAATTCCAGGTTGCTCTCACCTTGAAGACCTCACTGAGCATCACAGCTCCTGAATATTTGTTCTCTGTGTTGCCTTCTTATGCCACTGATTTCTAAGCAGAAAAGCAAAGCATGACCAACAACACGGTGTTCATGAACCAAACTGATTTGGTTTAACTATTTGGGACCTTCATGAAGTAGAGAGCACTCACAGATGACCAGGATATTTATAAAAAAGTACTAGATGCAGCTCCTGTAGACATTTAGAAAAACAAGTGTGGCTCTAATCTTTAAACAGCAGGCTAGCATCTTGAGAACAAAGTGGATTACAAAGTAAACCAGAATGAAAATTTATCTGAAAATTCTCAGAGGGAATTGTATAAACCTCTCTGAAAGTGCCTGCAAACAGACGTAAGAAGTTGTAGATTACTGACTTGAAAATCTTCTCAAGCCCAAAAATAAGGATTACATTTGTGAAAAAAAAATCTGAATTGAAGAAATCTTCCAGTGGAAAAAGTGTAAGGGATAAGATAATGAAGTTTCCTGCAGTGCTCCTGCCACTCTCTCTGACTGGAAAAGAGAACAGCAGTAGGGATGGGAGCCAGCTGCTCCAGGGGCCAGAGAACAGACTGAACTTCATACTATACTCTAGAAGTTTTTGAACTTTACTCTTAACATCACATGAACATCACATTCTTCAATTTGTAATCAATTAATCAATTGGAATTATTTCTATTCTACTGAGAAGAACATGGCCCAAGGCCATTTGGAAAGTGGCTTTACTAAAGAATTTGATTAATAGTAAAGAAGGTTTCTACAGATTTAGCCCTATATTTTATTATTGTGGACACCATCCAGATATGCCCCACAAACTCTAGATTTATTATTGGTTTATGGAGTATGTAAATATCACAAGTATTATATTTAATACTAGCATTTTCCTTCTTTGATCTTCTCCACTTGAAAACAACAGGCAATTTTTTATAAAGCTGTACAAATACTTAAACAATGTTATCTCAGGGCAGAAAAATCACGTGATGTTTCTAATTCTTTTACTACAGTCTCAAGTTGGCAGTAAGCTGAGCTGCTTTTTCATCAAGACTTTGCACAGAACAAAATATGTGCACAATACATACAAAGACATGGTAAAGGAACATCAAAACATGTCATTTAGACCCAATGACACTACATGATCTAACAAAAGATATGAACAGTTAATGTAAAATTTCTGATTTTATTAGAAAATGAGGTACCTTCCTCCGTGGAGCCTACATTTCACCAGTATCACTTCTACATTTAAAATGGGTTGGAATGGATTACAGAACTCACAAAAGAAAAGAGGCTGGTGGCTTATTCACTTCTAGGAGTTATTCAGCACTGGAACAGCTTCTAAATCTTAACAAGAGAGATGAAATTGTGGTGTGTGCTTCTGTTGTGCTGAATAACTGCAGTGAGTGAAATACTCTCTCTGATTATGAATGGGTTTTATGTGGTTCATCTTTTCTGATTCTGAAGTTTGAATTGAAATGACCATGAAGAAAGAAGGGTATCAATTCTAGACTATCCTTTCTCACTGCCAATGGCACCCCAACCCCAATGAAATCTATTGAATCCTCACTTTTCTCTTCTGTAGCCGAGGATAATACCCTTGAATGAATAGATATTTTCAGGTTTAACAGACACACTGACTATACAATAATGTCATTACAGGTCTGAAATATGTGTATGTTATATTTCAAAATACTTAGATCATGTCTTCAAAAAACCCGAAATAATTCAATTTTTAATATAGCTTTGGTTTTGTCATACATGTAAGAAATGTGACTGTCATGTCTCATGTGACTCAGTTCAGCATACCCATAGAAAAGACCTGTAATGGAAGGCAAAGGCTAGCTCTTAAAAGGCAAAGGAACATGTGGTACATTTGTATTCAGAGGAAATATGTTGGGTTTTCTTCTGTTTCCTAAGACAGCGATTTCAGTAATTTGAAAGCACTACAAAAATATGCCACATACTACTCCAAACAATGGCACCTCAATCCTGAAAATTTATCCATCAGGAGCAGTCTTGAGGAGCTCAAATCTTTGCCAAGCACATCGACAATGCATCGATTTTCTCATTCAATGATAATGTATTCACCCAATAAAAACCATTAAGGGTTTTTTGTTTAGTCTAAGACTGCTACATTTTTCCACCTAAATTGAAAGTAAGTTTGCAAAACAAATCTGGGGTTTTGGTTTGTTTGTTTTTTTGTTTTTTTTAAGTTTGCTACTTAATGGTTTGATCCACTTTTCCCCAAATTTTCATCCAAACATATCCTTTTCAATTACCTCTGACTTCACAAGCCCCATGTTGCAGGTCTAGAAAAGTTAAGATAAACAAACTATCAATCTTGACCCAAGCATCCTGTTCCTGTTCCTTTAGTAATTCATCTTGCAGACATTTTTGACTTGTATTCAATCTCTGAATTTGTTTGTTCAGCACCTACAGTATCTAAAATTCATAATTTCTTAACTCTTTATCATCTCAGTTGTTTAAAGAAAAATATAAAATATATATTACATATAACAGGTACCCAAACCAATCTTCTCTCCTGAAGACTGGAACAACAGGAAAGCAGGGAAATTTTATGGGATAACCTATTTTCCACCATTTGTTTCATCCCTATGAATGAACAAAGAATCTCCAAGATAACAGGGGCAAAAGAAAATTTCAAGACAGTGGAATGGTTGATTTATAGTATAAATTTCTTTCTCATTTAAGCAAACTTTTTTAAATTTCATGAGGCCAACTTGACCAAAGTGTACCCAAGCTACCAAGTGTAGCTTGGGTCTCAGTTGAGGAATTACAAACACTAGACTTACTAAAGGCATACAGAAACTGGTTTAGTGAAAAAGATTCCTGACATAGTTTCACAATTAAAAAACCTGTTTTGTTAAATGTTCAGAAGCATTTCCTAGCAACCAACTCTCCATGTGATTTTTTAACCCTCTGTGAATGTTTAAGTACTAATGGTCCCATCACACCATCCCTGAACTTCAGGCTTTCAGGTAGCAAACCATATCAAAGTAATCAGCAGCTTCTCTCTTTTGTTTGATTGGGAAGGTTTTCTACAGTAAAAGTGCTAATCTCTCAGGAAGTCAGAGTGGCATCAATTCATGTTTGGAAGATTATCTTTGTAGCAATAAATATGGAGCAATTTATTTCTGAAGTGTCAAATCCCTCTGAGCCATCTTTACACTTGAAAGTGCAAACAGTTCCTAAGCTCCAGCAATTTGAATAGGGCATAAAAAATGCTGAATAATGATATTCTGTAAGCTTCAGTAATGAAATTAATCTCAAGACCTTTTAAATACAAGGCATTAATTTAATGGATTTCAACGGGGGCTTTTGTCTATTTCTGACAGAAGCAAAATAGAGGAAAAAAAAAATAAAAGGGCATTTGATGGCTAATAATGCTTCATTATGAAAAGGTCTTTGCCCTCCAAAGGCAGAAGAACATTCCTGAAGCCATTATTAATTCTAGGAAACGCTACCCTGGCCAGCTATGAAGGCAGTGGTGATGCCTGTGTCACTGACTTGAGGCTGGGGCTCAGCACTGAGCTGGATCACCTCAGCACCAGAGCTAACAGCCTGTGGGTGCTCACCACTTTTGCACAGCGCCCTTACACTGGGGTCACAGCTCTCCCGACTTTCACTGCAAAACTCTTTATGGACAAATCAATTAATTAGCTGTTGTCAGAAGAGGTTTTTGAATTTACTACAATAATTCAGTCATGTAGTTTTCCAATTCCAAATGCTTTTTGAACCAAACTCAAAAGGAGGAGCCTATGTGGTGGGGGCTCTGAAAGCACTTGCATGTGTGTGCAGGTGGCCTAAACAGAACCACCCATAAGCAGGAGAATGGAAGTGCAAGTGACACCATGTGGAACATTTGGGTATCAAAACAACCCCCTAACATTTTTACACAAGTTGGATAGACTTGAGGACAACTTTGGTTTTAAAATAATAATAAAGCATATCTTAGGCAGATAAAAGAAATTTTCCTGTCCCTCTCCGATGCAGGCATGTGCTGCTGCAAAGCACTAATAAGCATTTTCTGTTTCACCTGCAGGTTGATAAGGGGCTGCAATAAATACCTCCAGGTATCTCCAGGTAGATTCGTGCTTCACAACCTTGCAGAGCTCTCTGGGATGTGTTATGAAGAAGAGTACTATAAGATACCTCTATTATTATAAAAATACACTCAAACTCTACTCTCTGGATATCCACAAAATACTGTCTCGGTATTACAGATCTTTTAAACAAACTGCTGCAATCCTCCCTCCAGGGAAATGATGTTAAATGCCAAGAGGATGCATGCACTCATAAACACACACTTTCTCTAATTGAAAAGAAGAATATTAATACAGCAGCTCTACCATTAAAAACCTGCACTAAAAAACACACACCAGCTTCTAAAACAACTTCCAATCTGCCCTGAGCTGCTGTTTGAACAAATCTCTATCACCATGATTTTATTTCAGCACATAAATGGAATCAGTTATGCTTCACTGAGCTCCTTTTTCCTCCCTCTTATTTTTTCTTTACTTTGTCTCAAATTAATAGGTTGGTTTCCATATCTTATGAATTTTGACTGCCTTTTAAATACAGAATCATATTTGTTGCAGCTTAAATTTTTTTGGACCTAGTATATATGTTGTTCCAAAAACTCATATACAAATAGAAATAACACACTTCTATTCCAAATAGCACTTAATGGTCTTTTGTTACTGCACCACTTTACAATGTCAAATATAATTCTCCCAATCTGATTAACAAGGTCTGCTTCCAACACTTCAGTTTGGATGACCAACATAAGTTTCATTCTTATCAAACCTAGCAGCATTTTCTCTTTATTACAATTCATTCCAAGTCAACCCAAATGAACAAAAAAGTTGCATTTTAATGACAAAGATGTGATTTAGGTTTGCTTGGGAATGACAAGAGACTGTGACAGTCCATCTGGTTTTTACATTCGGGATGGCTGCTTAAACATGAAGATTTTATATCACATGTAAAAGCATCCTCATTTGGTTTAACAACATAATGATGAATCCTTATCACAAATATTGTAGAAAAAATATTAGTGAGTTTGGTCCAAACATAAAATTGTATGAAGTTGTGGTGGTTTAACCCTGCCTGGATAACAGGTGTCCACTAAAGCTGTTCTATCCCTCTTCTCCTCAGCTGGACAGGGAGAGGGTAAAATGAGAGGCTCATGGCTGAGATATGATCAGAGATTGGTCACCAGTTACTACCCTCAGCAAAACAAATTTGACTCAGGGAAATGAGTTTAATTTATTACCAATCAAATCTGAATAGAGAAATAAAACCCAATCATAAAAATGCCTTTCCTCCACTCTTCCATTCTTCCTTGGCTGAACCTCACTCTGAATTCTCTGCCTCCTCTCCTCAGCAGCACAGGGGGATGAGGAATAGGGGTGTGGTCTGTTCATCCCACATTGTCTCTGCCACAGTTTCCTTCCGAGGGGAAGGACCCCTCTCACTCTTCCTCTGCTCCAGTGTGGGATCCCTCCCACAGGGAACAATTCTCCATGAACTTCTCCTGGGCCAGTTCTTCCCACAGGCTGTCAGACATGAACTACTCCAGCATGAGTCCCTTCCATGGGATGCAAGGATCATACATCCTGCCAGAAAAGCTGCTCCAGCATGGACCCTTCTCTCCATGGCACCACAGGTCCTGCCAGGAGCCTGCTCCAGGCAAAGGCTTCCCTGTGACAGGGTCACAGCCTCCCTTGGACATCCACCTGCACTGGGGTTGAATCCTCCAGGGGCTGCAGGTGGATCTGCTCCCCATGGAGCTCCCTGGGCTGCAGGGGCACAGCTGCCTCACCAGGGGCTGCAGGGCAATCTGCTCTGGCACCTGGAGCACTCCCTGCCCCTCCTTCTGCACTGACCTTTGTGCCTGCAGGGCTGTTTCCTCTTATACACATACCATCACTACCCTTTGAGAAAACCAGAGCTAACTTTGAGCAAAAAGAACCAGACATTTACATTCTTCCGAACAAACTCTCCCTCAGGGTACAGCTCAAGCAAATGTGGGCTCATAAGAACACCTGTTCGCCTCAGCTTCTCTCTCTGGGTACATCCACAGGTTTGACACATACAGGCATGACTAAGTATGGCCAGAATGCAAATTTATATTGTAATTAATGCAAATCAACTATCAGACCAAGATATAAAACACTGTGACAATATAAGCCTGAATCCCAGCATCCCTTGTGAAATGTAAGGAATAAGACAGCAGGAAAAATCACATCACATCACGCATGATGGTGACACAAGGAGCTGGTAGGTGATTGCTTGCAGCACATCTTGTAAAATTATCTACATAAAAAGAAATATATGTGCAAAAAAATCCCTGGTTATTGGACCACTACAAAATGCATTAAATTGTTGAAATGGTTCTTTCAAGTACTTAGCGTGCTTTTGTGGGCAATAAAAATAATCAATAATAATGCCAAGAGCAGGTGAAATACTTCTCATTTCTCACAGTCAGTAATGTCCCTACCAAAAATATCTCTGTTTACCAGACAGAAATATACCATCTAATGACAGAATGACCTACTATGTAACCATTGGATTAAATAATGGAGAAAAAAGATTAATGCATGCCCCAAGTCAGAGAATTATTTGTTGTATATATACTGCATTGCCAAAGGTCATCAAGTGCTATAAATCTTCTTCCCAATTCCTTAAAGAAATTTAAATTATATATTTTACCAGAAACATATAACCTTCATGTTAGAATTGTACAGGGTCTTGACCACTTAAATCATTTAAATATTCCAGATATAGTAGGATGTATAAATATTTCATGCAACTAGGAAAATCTTGTTCATATGCCTGTTGATTCTCTACAGTTCCCATGAATCAGGAACCCAAATGATCCTATGCCTTCAAATGCAATGGCTTATGAAATCCCATTTACCCTGCACACCTTCACTTTCATCAACAGCAGCCTCACTTACCTAACAGCTGCTTCCATGGGTAAAACACTAAACAAAATATAAAGTCCTATTCTGTTAGGAGTCAAATGTCAGTCTTTGTGAAAAATAAGCACAATCATTAGATTTGTTTGGTTTTTTTGTTTTTGTTTTTGTCTTTTTTTTTTTTTTTTTTTATTTTTTTTTTTTTTTTAAGCGGAGATGTTGGGAAAAAAAAAAAAAAAAAAAAAAAAGAATGTATTAGCTGTAATTTTGTGGTTTTGAAATTCCACAAACCATAACAACTCTAGTGGAACATGGGTTAGAATAGGAGCATTTCAAGTCATTAGCTGAAATGTCAGCAGCGGATGCCTATGTCACTTGCTGAAAAGTGAAAACATTACATTGCTTCAATTACAGACCCACGAGTAGGAAAGAAGAAAACAGCTGTGTTTACACTCCCTTTAACTGAACGTGAAAATCTTGTGGAGAGCTACCAAAGTCATATACCAGCTATGAGTGTCCATCCACATATTTGCAACTTAGAAAAAAGGAACATAATTTGGTCTCAAAGATGGGTCCCACAGCATGAACTTGACTGCTTCAACAGCTCCTGACAGCTCACAGAGATGCTACAGGAGCAAGGCCTGCTGAGAAATCTCTGAGCTGTCATGTTGAAGCACTGACGTGATGCACACTCAGTTAATCTGAACACTAAAAATTTCATGGCTTTCACTTGAGATTTCTGTTACTAACTTAGTAATGAAAGAACTTTTATGCCTCAATTGGGTAGAGCCAGTAATTATGAAGTAATGAAAGCATGAAGACAAGGTTTGTGTGGGCTACATTTCCCTGTGGTCAGTACATCTGCTGCCTCTGAAGATGACCATAGGTCTGGCACAAAAAAGATCCCTGGTGTGTGTGTCAGAAGGTAGATGCTCAATTTTTGTCTTGCTCCTAAAAAGGATGTATTTGTATACATCCTACATTAAAATGTCTATTTGAAAGCGAGCTGAAGGAACCTGACACTTCCTTATACAGTTGATGTTTTAAGAATTAAAACACATGAAGTATAAAGGTATGCATCTCAATTTTTTTAAATAAACACACAATCACAATGGACTCTATTGAATGAAAATAAAATTATGACTTCAAATAATTTCAGACAGACATTTTCTATAATCTTTAATAGCTATAAACCATTTGCTTAGTTATCACTTTGAAAAGACATACAAATTTGCAGAGAATAATGCTAGAAATGATCTGACCTTAGGAAAAACATGGCAGAATATGCAATGAATTACGTGCTTTGCAGCTAAAGACACTGTAGGTATAACAGAACATATAAAATTCCACAAGCATGGTCTAAGGGATCAAGGGTTTAAGTCCAGAGAAGAGAAAGCTTCAGGGACAGCTACCTCATCTGGTCAATAAATATCAAAAGGGTGATAAAGAAAAGTCCTCTACTGTAGAGGTGATGGGCATGACTTGAAACAGAGGGATCCTACTGGGTATAAGAAAAAAATAAAATCACTGTGAGGATAATTAAGCACTGGAACAGCATTCCCAGAGGCTGCAGGTTCCCATTCTTGGACTTTCCAAGACCCATTTGTACAAAGCCTTGAGCAGCCTGCTCTGAATTCAGTGTTTCTTCTGCTTTGAGCACATGGACTCTTGAGACCTTTCCCACCTGGGTGAATATATGCTGCTATAAAAGTTACAATTTTCAGCTAAGAACTGCAATCTGTTCAAAGGCTGGAGAATATACTTGAACGAGAAAAGTTCAGGTATAGTTTTTCTCTCGTGTCTTTAGCAAAGGCAAAAGGAGGTAACTTGTATATTCGTTTCTATATAAAAAGATGATTATGATATAAAGACTACTTTCCTCCCAAAATTTTAAAATTACTTAAGGAAACCAGGCAAAGATTTAGATAAATGGCTGAAAAAAGAGACATGCAACAACTGTAATTCAGGAAAAAGGCTGGCATTCAGTCCCTGGGAGATTTTGTTCATCAGGATCACATTGTAGAAAGACAGCTGCCAGGAATTGTCAGAGAATGCATTTGAGATATACATACCAGATCTAGTGAAAATACTTGCTTTCCAATATTATTTATAATAAATATATTTCAAGCTCCATGGAGAGTTGAAGCTAAAATTATCGTACAGTCTAAGAACACATATTTGTAGACAACCTGATCTAAACAATACAATACCCAAAGTATGCCTGATAAATTGAATTTTTTCTGTTCACTTTTCTAGTGACAGGACGCTTTTGTACTGGACTCAGGTCTGCTTCCATGTAAGTCACTGACAAAAGCTTAATAGTCTTTATGGGAACAGATTGGGCCCTTGCTACTGAATCATTTTTCATGAATCTTAAAACATGTGGAAAGGAGACACGTCTGCTAACCTAAAGTGGAAGACTCCAGAGCTGTTGTCCTGGAGATCATCAAGCATCTCAGGCAATGCAGATGCCATGAAGAAGCAGTTCTGCTCAGCCCACTATTTGTTTGGTGACTCATATTTGGGTCTCAGATTCAGGGAAACATACACTGGGCCACAGCTGCTGGAGGTTTGACTCTGGTTATAAGGTCTGTGCTCACAACACAGTTGGCTAAATGTGACATAAAATCACTCCTCCAGGTGCCAGTAGACAATGGGTACAGTTTTAAACTCTAGTACTGCAGTGTAAACTCAGTTGCTTTTCTGAATAAAATAATGACAATGACTGAAATGGACTGGGACAGAGAATGTGTCACCATGCTGTTCATGCACTTAGGTGCTGATGTATTTGCTCCCCCAATTCTGAAGAGCTGGTTCAAAATTGAAGATACGATTTTTAAGTATCTGAAATACCTGAAATACTGGGGAAGATTTATTTCATATTTTTGATAATTTTCAACACAATTATGGATTTATTCATATCATACAGCTAATCTTATATCTTTCACTGGATCAGAGGAGGCGAGAAAATTAATCAGTTCAGATACTTAGGGTAAAGCACAACTACTTAATGATATTAAATTTTTGGCGTAATACATCAAGATTTTTTACTGAATGACCACTTGGTTACCAGGGTCCTAGTTACAGCACACATTCAAGAAGCCTCTGTTCACTTCAGTCCTGGCCTGATCAAGTTTAGTACCCATACCCTGAGAAAAGGAGCTGCAGCCTCACTTCTGCTGTGGGTTTGAACGAGGAACGGATGTGTTCAGCTGCTGCAGGACTTTTCTCTGCTTAACTAGAGACAGAGTCAGAAAGAACTTAGTCTTGTCCTTTCCACAGCTGCTTCCTTTTCAAACCTTCTGTAATATTAACAGACATTTGCCAGGGGCAGGGACATACCTTAGGAGGCCAGAGATTATAAAGAAAAATTAACAGGGTAGCTTCCAATACCAGCATAATTTGGTACTCCTATTGGTTTAGGAAAATTGTGCAAAACTACATTTGCTGCAAAACCCACTGGTCTTCCTTCTCAGTGCCTTTTTTCGAGAAAAGAACAGCTCAATTCAGAGCCGAACCAGCTCAAATTTAACTTTTTTTTTTCACTCTATTGGTTCAAAATTTTACAGATAATGTTATCAGTGTTCAGTTATGCATTATGGATCTGGATTTGTTTGAAATTGCAAAGGTTAGAGACAGCATTGGTTTATATCTACCCCACAATAAGGTGGGATATTATAAGTATAAATAGTGTTAATGAAAATATTATCCTTTCTGTTCTTATCCCTGCCTCAAAATTTTAAAAATTCCTATTCCCATGATATTCTCCTTTTATCTTTCCATAATGGTAATAACATACTTACTGCTTGAGATGGCTTTTTAGCTCCAGCTGCACTTCGGCATTTAATAAACTATAAAAGCCATTTATTGCTTCATGGACTCAATCTCCAGGAACATTATCACTTAACTATATGATTGCCCAAAGCAACAAAAGGAAAGCTGTCTATACAGTAGATATATGCCCCATTCATCTTTTTGTGTAATTCTAGTATCCAAAAGCAAATTATGGCTGTTTTGTGCCACTAGTAATGTACCTTTACAAAATCAGTGAAAGAAAATGCACATATTGTGCTCACATTAAAACTATTTTTAGGGAAAACCACCAGCTGGTAACTTCAACTCTCAAATTATCAAAAATATTAAAAAAAAAAAAAAAAAAAATAGAAAGCAACCCGGATGTTTTATAGGCATAAAAACCAGAATGGTGCTATCCCAGTGCTCACTGCTGAGCCAAAAGTAGGAAATATTTCTCTCTCATTTGCATATTTATTTTTTTTTTTTCAACACTGAACATCTTATCTTGTTCTCTGCCATTGCATTTTGCAATTATTCAGTGCAGCTTTTCAAGTGGGCATTTGTCTTTGCTATACAGAATAATTTACTATCATCAGGAAGTTTCATGTAATTTTCCAAATGATTCATGACCAGGTAAAAATCCACAATTTTTTTTTTTTTAGTCTATCACTGAATACCCTCAAATATGAAAATCATATTCCTGTCCTGTTTGCTGAATGTTTTTAGCCAGTGCAAGCACGTTCTCTTCTATTTTGTATTTCCTTATTTTTTGGTAACATTGCCTACTGTCACCTCAACTTGAGGCAGATCCCCTGTCTCTGTGAAGGAGGCCATTAAAAAAAAAATCACTTAATTACCTCATTAGTCTTATCAACCTTTCATACTGCTTTAACTCCTACAAAGTCAGGTTCCAGACCACAAAGGCTGTATCCTGTACCCTTTCCCCACTGGCATCTTCTCTGAGGACCTTGCAAGTTCAGTCTTACAGCATATTAAAAACACTGTTCACCTTTGCAAAACACAAGCAGAACCTTTGCTTCTCTTTCCTGCTTACTTAGGATAAGCCTTTTGATGCTAATGAAACAACCTGACTCATATTAAATAATGAACTACTTGATCCTTTTGGAACCTCCAAGTATTAATGAAAAATTTTAGTTTTCTTGAATGTTAAAAAAAAGAGTTTTTCTCTCTAAAGAAACCTGAAGAAAGTCTTTTAGTGCAGTAACTCAATTTTTGCTTACCCAGCTCTGATCCTGAAAAGTTATCTTGTTGATAGCTTCTCATGAGTTGTTTTCACTAATCACCTACTGAATTTCAGTGATCAAAAAAATTTAAAGCAACTGTTCAGCTTTTGACAAAAGAGTGAAGGAAGTCTAAACCATTCTCCTGACATGTAGCACCTTCATGTTATATTTGGTCTTTTCTCAACAAAATTTTCATTTTCTTACCAAAGCTGATTAAATGTGATTCAGTCTTGACCATTTGTGAAAAATGATGAATAATTTTATAAATCAAATTAATTATTTTTATCATGTAGAATTCAATAAGTCTGCATAACCACTCATCAGATTAAAACTATCAAAAGAAGAAACAGAAACTCAACATATTTCACTTTTTTTTTTTTTCACACAGTGGTAGTTTGGTTTGGTTGATTGGTTGAGGTGTGAGGGTTTTTTTCTGGTTTTGTTGGGTTTCTTTTTTCTCTTAACAGTATTTGTATAGCGTTTCATTCCTGTTCCTTCCATAACTGCACTAAAAATGATATATAAACTGACAGGAATCACTCTGCCTATTGCTGAAATCCACTGTGATAAAAGGCAACAGATGTTGAATAGCACAAATCAGCCACTGAAGACAGGACGAAAAAAAGGAAGAAAAATTCATTTACAAAGGCATCCCAGGACACAGGATATTTGTACATCTACATTGGCAGAGCCTCTAAATTCAATGGAAATGATACCCAGCATCTAAACTGCATTATATAAACCATCAGTGCAAAGTGTGCCCATGTACATTAAATTGTTCATCTCTAAGAGAACAGAGACTCCTATTAAGAAAGAAGCAGCAGCCTTTTTGTAAGCATCAGAAAAAATCAAATTTCCCTTCCTTGTTGCTGTATCACACAGTCGGTGTCACTTCTCTGTGGAAGAGGCTGAGGCGAGGAACAAGGCAGGAAAGAAAGGCACATTTCAGCTCTTTAATCTGTTCCTGACTGCCAGAACATAGGACAGAATCCAGTCCCACCTGAAAGCTCAGTGGCTTTCCTATGTTAATTTTGGAATAAACTCAAATTTGATAAATGCATTATTATCTTCCTGACCCATGGCAGATGCTCTTTACCAACTGATCATCTCAGTTCAACCCCAGCTTTCTTTCACGTAACTTACATAGTTTTAGCATGTTCTCCCCCAAATCACTCTACTTCAAAACTGGAGAATAGACTCAACATACTTAGTATAATAAATCAAGAAATCTGCAAGAAGCCTAGGACACATTACTATGTTAAAAAGTCACTTATATCTATTAACTAATGGGAGTGTAAGAGAAAATAATTACTTAAGTATCTGGTAAAGACATATTTCCAAGTGGTGGAAGATGGTTAGGAGATCCTTGGCTGGATCTCTTGCTGGGGCCACTCCACATTAACCTGTAATTACAGCAGTTGTACATGACAAAGAGTGTTATTCCTAAGTACTGACAGAGAGATTTTTCAGGCTACTTAATTAATTAAAACCAAAAGATCTATGCTTTTTTAGTATCCTTAAGAATTTCTACAATCTACAGCTAGTTAAAGAATTTACAATACTCCTACTATAAAAATAATTGAATTTTTTCAAAGGTTTTAGGGACCAGGGTTTGAAATGGGGTGATATGCATTTCTTGCAGCAAAAATTATTTTTCTTCAGCTTCCTGCAATGATTCACAGCGTAATAATTTTGTCACCAGGCAGGAAGCGACAAAAAAGGGATTTTTACATTGATACTCACAATTATTTTAAACTTCCCTGCTCACACTACACCCAAGTGGGGCAGAAAGAGTTGTAGCAGAGGAAAAGCAACCTGAGGTAGGACCAGGCAGCTGGAAGCCATATGCACCAGCAAAGCAAGGGGGAGATTGCAGTATGAGCAAGGTTAGGGTATGCTCTGAATCCAGGATAAGGAGATTTGAGAGTGAATAGATAAGGGGATGCAGAGATAAACACATGTGCATGAAAGCAGGATAGATTATGAAGGATACAAAGCTGACTGGGCACAGGAAAAAATCGAGAGCTGGAATGGGAAAATCAGGACTGTGAAATGTTTCAGGGGGTTACAGAGCCAAGGGAGGTGCAATATAAGGATAAAAATAATGACAGAAAAAGAGAAAGGAAGTGAGAAAGTGAGTGACTTAGGGGACTTAATTTCTGCATGTAATAAAAATGTAGTTTTTAAGGGTAAGCAAGCAAGAATTTTACTGTTTTCTGCAGTCCTTGTCCACAGCCAGGAGCACTGAAATCTGAGTATTTTATGTACAGTTGTGTGTGGGGTTTTTTGTTATGTGATTATGACTATTTTTATTATATTTACATGCCATTCACTTTCACCACTTTTTAAAATATGTATTTTATAAAATAACAAAGATTTATTTTAAATTTAAAAAATGTATCAGCTGAATTATTTGGTATTTAAAGAGGTACCAAATTAACCATCTCAACAACAAATCAGCCACACTTTACGTGTTTCCAATCTCCTAAGGAATAAACACAAATTTTTCAATAGGAGCCAGAGAAGATATTCTTGTTGATACTATTACTCATCTAGTTGATATTACTTGTTGATATTACTATCTACTCATCTATATAAACTATGTCAAATACTAATTCTGTCTATGATCTCCATTTCCCTTAAACTTTAAATGCAAACAAGAGTAAATGTAGAGGCATTTAGGCACATGTTGGGAACATAATTCTATTTTGATGAATCATGGGCTGCTCCTGACATGTAATTCAGCACAAGTTAACCAGAGAGGTCCCCATTTTCTGCATTAGGTTAGGTAATGGGATGAGTAATGGAAGTCCAGGCTAGGCAATTTTAAATGAGAATTAATAATTTTTAAGTGCAGAACTCCATGTTTAACTTTTGCACTAGAACACTTATATAATATTATCATAATAGAGGAATAACTGAGCTCAAATCATAAGTTTTACTTTCATTTGAACAAATTTCTGTGAATATTTGCTCTTCATTTTTCTCAGAACATTACTTAATAGAAGGGAACTTGTAGATGGCTGCAGATAAAAACCTGTGGATAGTTGCAAAATTTCTATCATTACAATGTCTGTCAGGAATTAAAAAGAAAAAACCCAGAAAACACTGCTTGCTGTAAATGCTTAATGCTACTTTCTCATCCAAATAGAAATCATGAAACAGTAGACTCTTTAGAAGGTGCTTGACTAAAGCAGCGAATGAAGTCTAAATGGGAATAGAAAGGATAAAGCTGTCACTACTAATGCACACATGCTTTTCACATGACATTGCCTTTATATTTCTAACCTGTTAAGCAAAAGAAATCTCACAAGAAAAAAGGTTTTTCAACAGTTATGCCTTCTGTGAAGAAAGATTGTGACAATGTCTTCACAGAAAATACAATTGCATCATAGGAACAAACTCCAGAAAACATGGCCTAATTTGGTCTAATTTGATCTAACTCACAGATAAGAAAATATTTCCACATATAATTTCCAGTACTCAGTACTTGGGCAGCATCAAATAGTAAATGAAAATAGATTTATTCACCTTATATGCTTGACTAAAAGTGAAAGAAATTTAAGGGATAACAAAAACAGACTCTAGGACAGCATTATCAGCTTTTTAAGAGACTGTATTTTTATTTCCATTATATTTCTCTGAGATAACGGCAATACTTTGGAGTGCAAGACTTCATCAACAACACACCCTGGCATTTCCATCTCAAATGCTGAAAACTGAAATCTTTATTGAAGCTTTTGAAGATTTTTCAGATCGTGAAGAATACAGAAGGTCTTTGGTGGACAGAGACTTTGGCTGGGAATCAGAGGTTGCATTTCAGGCACTCACAGACTTCCTCAGCTCCCCAGACAGACAAGGGGGATGGCAGCTCTATTTATCTCTCTGGGCTGAAAGCCCACCATCTAGTTACTGAGATTAACCAAGATACTGTCTGTCAGCTCAGCTCACCACGTGTGTGTTTACAGCCAAATGTGAACAGGAGATTTCACTCAAGTTTAATCCAACACTCTCTATCTTCCCTTTCCCATGACAGCAGATCAGCTCACGAGCGTTTCTTCCCAAGTGACAAGGAGAGTAAATGCAGTAATCATTTCTCAGATAAGGAGTTCTCAAATGAGGGAGAAACTACCTCGATCATTTTTCCTTTTATGAAAATACTTTTATTATATGTATACAGAGCCTCAGAAAACAGATTCTTCTCACCCATTCCTCTGAATAATAATATTTTAGCCTTTCTGCCATTCTGTTCCTTTATAAAATGAGAACTGATTTCTCCCAAGAGGATTAGAGCTGACACTCACTAAAATGGCTGCAGTGATGAGTTGGATAATTCTGCCTAGGAAGAATGAAATGAAAGTTGTACATAACATTTTCAACCTTGAACTTCCCACAATTCCTTCCTTTCTTGAACTTCCCACAATTAAGCACATTAAAATTTTAAGTTCCAATATTTTTACAGCTGCTTAGAGATCTTCTTTACTGATGCTCTGTAAGGATTGTCAGTATTTGCTGTGTTCCCACCCTGAATCCCCAGGATCTTCCAAATTGGTTCAAAAGGTATGGTTAAAATAAGTCTGCTTATTTGTCTCTGCTAGATTTACAGTCTTTCCCTATCCACTCAAAACTGCTCTTCTATCCAGATGTTAGGCACTATTTATGTGCACCAGACTGGTCACAAGTATTTCCAGACCTCCTTTCTAGTACAAAAGACCAAAAACTGACATCATGAGTGTGGTTTCATGACCTTCATTTCTCATCAAGACTTTCAGAAATAAGTTTTAAATAATTTTTTGTTTGCTGTTGATCCTAGACATTTCACATGTATGTACTTAAGCCTGCTGGAGGAGGAGATTTCATCTGATTGAGATTTCAATACAGCACAGCTCCTTCAGACACTAAATACAGCTTATGACACAGTTAATCCTCTGAATTCAGTGAGCTCGAGATGAGTTTGGCTGTCCCAATATCTCAACAACCAGATGCTACAAGTGCCCTGCTACATCCAATATGCTGAACTTTCCTGCATAAACCTGTACATCACCTCTGCAGGAAGGGTGTGGGCATGAGATCCAACATGTAGGCTAAGGAGTCCATATCTAGGATCCGAAAAATTAATATAATCTATCTATATAAATGCATACATAAAACTAGCTTAAGTTTCACATGGTCTGAAAGCCCTTACAAATGGCTTCCAGACTGTCAGTATGTCTGTGTGGGGGGAAAAAAAAAAGTCAAAAACAACCAAACAAACTCCACCCATAAAGGGGCAATATGCAGGGAAAAAGAGATGAAGCAAAGACAGCAAAACATCTGGATTACACCTCTCACTGCAAGACTGTTGTGCTGTCTTAGCATGCAGTTTTTATTGCCTACCAAAATAAAGAAGACATCTGGGGCAACTTTGCAAGGAGTTTGGATGCTTGGTGTCCAAGCTGCACATCCAGAGCAGCACAGGTCTTCATTAGCTCCCGTGCCATGTCAGTATATGCTCTGCAAATGCCTCAGATATTGCAGGACATCTAAAACTGCATTATGTGTCCCTAGACAAGCAATGAGTTCCTATTCCAGATGTTACATCCTGGTTATTTACTGAGTTTGTGGGATTATCCGGGTTGTTTCCACTACTCCCCCAAATATCAATCTGTTTCAACATAAGCTATTCCTGTGTGTAATTTTTTTCCTTCAAACAAATAGAATAAACTCCTAAAATTTCAGGTGTCTCAACTCTGTAACAGAAAAAATAAGCACAATCTTTAGTGCACATCTACTTCTGTAGAGCAGCAGCAGTGACTCGGACTGAACAGCAGGTTTATAAAACAGAACATTTGGAGTAAAGGGTAAGAAAAGACAACACACTGTATGCAAGACAAAACAGTAAGATAAGCATTGTGAAAGTTATTTATTCCTACTCAGCTCATTCCAATTCTGTTTTAACAGTATTTCTATATGTGTAGCCCCCCTAAAAACCTAAGCAACAAAATGTGAACAAATCTGTACAGGAAAAGGTCCTAAGATTTTTTTTTTGGTCTAATGCCAATTTGAATAAAATGAGACACTTCTCAGAAGAAAAAGAAGTCAAAGTTAAAAAAAATAAAGTAAAGGAGGGAACAAATCAATGAGACTAATATGTCTGATGGACCAGAATTATGATTTCCTAACTACAATCAAAATCATATTAAAAAAAAAAAAAAGAAAACTGTGGCTATTTTGAGAAATATATAGCTGAGTTACAACTCCACAGGGATCTACCCTAGCATTAAATTCCATTGCAGCTCTAGATTACATTTGTGCTGCTTGAGAACAAGAAAGGCAGAATAAACTCAGACAACACTATCTGCATTGAAACTTGCTCCAAGTCAAGCCCTTTGTTCTGCTCAAACGAGCAATGGACAGGCTATCACTGCTCTCTGACAGCACTTCCTCAGGCTGGCCTAATAATTAAAAATAAATCCAACTGTACCATGACAATATTTACACAACATTAGTCACTGGGGAAGCTTTGGTGACTGTTTTCTTTCCTTTTAATAGTTTATATTAAAATGCACGCTCGTGGCTTTGTGGAATCCCATCAAGAAGGAAATAAAAAGGCATAATTAAGACATTGTGGGAAACACTTACTTGCAGAACCATCCAGAATATATTGCTGGCAACTTAGTGGCACCAGAGACATATTTGAAAGCCAGGAAAACATAGCTGGCTCCAAATCTGCAGGTATTGAACTTGGACAGTGACGAATGCTTTTTTCTTCTTTTTGTGTCATCAGGGCATATTCTCTCCTCCAAACTTTTCTATGACATTCATTTTCCCCAATCCTTGACTACCTGTCAATGCCTGAGATCTGTCACCTACAAAGTAGGACTCATAAAGCCTAGAGGGAGATTTATTGGTACTATATGCAGCATTAAACAAGGATGTTAAAAAAAATTATCTGAGATGGAAGCAATCTTTATTTCATAATGTCTGTTCCCCTCTGGTTCCTTAGCTGTTTCTTTGTCAGAACAAGGGTCAAAACAAATTTTTTGAGAGAGTTTAGATGTCACATGAAAAATAGCACTCATTCAAAACAAAAGGTTATCTTTCTCTAAGGTCTCTGAGTTTCTTCTGGGATCCTTTATCTTCAATTATTTTTTATTCTGCATGGCTAGAATAAGTACTCAGGAAGATTTGAGTTTGTTTTCTTAATACAGTGTTTCACTCTGTTAAGATTTCCTTTAGGCATAGGTGTTCTAATTCATTAAAATTGAGCTATTTTCAAACTAAAACAAACAGAACTGTGAATAGCTAAAAATTAAAAATTGCTTTCAACACCAACAAGCCCACTGATATTAGCAAACCTAATCCACTCATTTCTTGAGTTGTCTTCTGTTTCCCAATTAAGAACATAACAATACACAGCTTGAATTTTGCTCCCAGGGCTGGTCCTAAAATAAGGTTCATGTTTAAGGTTCAGCTACTTCTCTTTCACTGCTACCCAATTTCTTTACTCTTCTATCTCAGTAATGGAGCTAATGGGGCCAGGCTGACCTGGCTCCCCAGAGAGGGAGCAGATTTGTCCCTTCTCTTACACCCTTGCCCTGCAGAAACATGTCACACCATTTCAGGCACCTCAGAGGGTCAGTGACCTGCAACTCTCTCCCAATTTATCTTTTCCAAGCAAGCTACAACAATACAGGCACTTTTCTGGCTCTACTGATCAAGCAGACACACAGAAAAATTTTCACAGCATATAATGGTGGATCTACCCACCACCTTTCAAAGTAGAAATTTCCACATCCAGTTATAAATTTTAATGTAAATAAGATGCTTTCAGTCATACTGTTTGGGTATTTGGAATAAAAATATGGATGATGTAGACAGGGCAGCTACACAGATGGCAGATGATCTGTACATTCTCTCCATACACAGAAATTTATGGATGAGTGTATATTCTCTGGTCAATATTACTCCTTTCCCTTTCCTAAAAATAACAATCTACAGAAGCAGAAAGAAACTTAGTAATAGACTAGAAAGTAAATTTTCAGGAAAGCTGGGAGGAACTGCCAGTACCCTGAAGAGCATCATTAAATCTTAACAAACTGGAAGTACACTTTAAAAAAAAAACAAAAAGCTTTTACTCAAGTTTCTCATAAGAGGGAATTTGAAGAAGGAAAATGATCTGTAATGAAGAATAGAGTTCCTTATACATTTTCTTAAGGAAAAGAAATAATTGAATTGATAGTAGAAAAGGACACAGATATTCCCATGGTTCCACCATCTACTTGTCAAATACATCAGCTGTCTCAGGATATTGGAGGGAAGGCAGACATCTTACCAGGAGGACATAATCAGCCATATCTCCTTTCAATCCATTCAGCCAGGTAAATCCTCACAACTGGACAGCTTTGATCAGCATTATTCAGTCTAAACCAGTATATTAACTCCTTAGGAACATGAAAGAGCAGCTTTTCCTTTCTACAAATAAACATGTGCACCACAATGGGCAGGATTTCCTATCCAGCTCTAAGGACTGAAAAGCACCCAAGTTATGAAGGATCAGATAGGAAACAGCCCTTTGAAAAGCCCTTTTTAAAAAAAAAAAAAATTGCATATACTTCAAAACTGCAACTGTAAATTGTTGTAGCAGTCTCTGCTGTCTGGCAGACAGGATGGTTGGTGCATTTCCACACTTTACAGGAGATATTAACAACTGGACAGAGTCCACATGGCAGCAGTAAGAATAAACAGACGGATGGGGGAACCCCAAACCAACAAACAATCATGACAGTTTAGTCTAAAAAAGATGAACAATGAAGAGACAGAGCATGAAAACTGTCTTCAACTACTCAAAAGGCTGCAGCCAAGAGTAAGAAAGTAATGGGTGATAGAGATTATTAGAAAATGATAGACCCAACATCTAAGAATGTTTAATATGAGATGAGATTACTAAAGAGCTCACTTGAAAACTTCTTCTGATGTCACACAGCATGTGGTAGCTGTTTCTGAATTGGCTTTTCTTCTCTCTGCCAGATACTCCTTGAATGTTCCACACAGCTTCATGAGGAGTTGTTAGGGGGTTTTGTTTATGTTTTTTTTAAAACAATGATTATTTTTAGTGTTGTTCAATGACTAGGAAAATTCTCACTCTACAGCACTGAGGCTGTAAGAGTGATGTAAAATATTCATGCATTGACTTTCAGAAATGTCCAGTTACGGCTACCAAAAATTCAGTCACTATTTTCCCACAGTTCTGTAAAAGCTGTATTTTATTTCTTAGTCAAAATGTCACAACATTTATAAAACAAATAGAAAAAGAAAACCATGCCTATTCTGTTTATATCTTTGACATATTTCCATCATAATTTATATTTTATTTCTGCTCAGGACTTTCAAATGACATTTGAAGTTCAAAAACTTTATAATGGAAGGAAGATTATCAAATGGAATATTTAAAGGGAATTCAAACAGCATTGCAGACATTAGAAAAAAATCTTTTCTGGAAATCAGATAGCAGGATAAGAAGATCACCTTTTAAACAGATACTGTACAATGTGTTTTAAAAAGAATGCATTAATTTATTGAAACTATTAGGGAAAAAATCATACTAATTTATGAGTGATAATTTTTATATTTAAATAAACATTTCATGCAGCTTTAACTGTATTTGCACAATTGTGACTGTTTTCCAGCAGGTTACGATAAGACGATCAATTTGGGGAATCAGAGAATGGTTGAGGTAGGCAGGGACCTCCAGATATTGTCCCACCCAACCCCTTTGCTCAAAGCAAGGCCACCTACAGCCATTTGCTCTGGGTTGTTAACAGCTCTTAGATATCTTCATGAGATGTGATTCCACAAGGTCTCTGAGCTATCCGTGCCAAGTTTCCATCCATCCCAACAGTTCAAACAACAAAGAAAAAAAATTTTTATGCATGAATGAATTTTCCTAGTTTCTTGGTTCCTGTTGCCTTTTGCTCTGTCTCTGAGCAGTCTGACTTTGCCTTCTATAAAACCCATCTGATATTTGCACACATAAATAACATCCCACTGGTCCCCCTCCCTCAGGTAATTCCCACTTAAAGATGAAATAAATCAGTTCTTTCAAGAGGGATGTTATGGAAATCAATTCTAGTCAGTGGATGAGGTCAGGGCCAGCACTTTGCTTGTCTAAAGAATCAAAGTCCATGAGTGGCACCCAGTAAAAATAGACTCAGTAAAAATAGAGCCCTTTTAGGTCCCAGAACACGAGAAAAATAAAACTGGTAGGAAACCAAATACAACTGGTATAAAACTATGACTTGTTCAGACTGACAGCACAGTTGCACACCACAAAACGTACAAGCTGGTAATCAGGGGTAGCTGTGAACATGATATATTCCAACTATGCTGTAGATGAGCACAGGGGAAACACAGAACATTCAGTAGGATACCTCTGCTAACCTCAGATGCCAGTCTTCCTTAAATTAGTGGCAAAATTCACGCTAACTCATTTAGGACAAAAATTTATACTTAAGCCAGGCAGCTGGGAATAATGAACAGTGGAGGGAAAGTACAGATGTTTTAAGTCTCTGGACTTCAGAGTAATGTCTGTTCTTACATCTGTGCTCCAAAGGAGTCATCTCTGTTGAACCCACTGAAATCCACTCCTTTTTCTTTAATGATGTGATGTTCATGGATTTGCCCTCCAAATATCCCATAGATCACCTCCCTTCCTTCACTTTTAAAGACTCATCCCCTCTGCCAGCAGTTCATCTGCTCCTGCAGTGTTTGTGCATGAGGGAGCAGGATTTTCTTTTGAAGGGCAATGAAATCAGTGAATTTCACTTTAATGTCTGCTAAGTCTGTCTGGGATACACATCCAGCCTTGCTCTTTCAGGGCAATGCATTTGACACTGAATAGGTTTCCAGAGGTTTAATAAAAATTCTGTTTCTAATATCCTAAATTACCTGGAGGCACTGAGACTGATAAAGTGAGCTTAGGCTGTGATGATGAGACACTGCCTTCATTTGCCAACATCCTTTGCCTGTGGTCAAGTTGTTAATTCTGACCATTCTGTCTCATAACTTAGAGCTACACCCAAAAAAACTTGGAGTCAGAAAACCAAGAAACACTTTTAAAATATCTTCATGATGAGTTATTTTAAGGCTGTAATCAAAGAAAAAAGCAGACAGGGCAGGTTACCTGCTGCAGAAGTTTCATGCTGCAGCTCTTTGCTGCCCTCTCTAGATACAAGCAAAAAGTGGAAATGTGGGACAATGAAAATGGAATTGCAGTTTTTTTCTAACTTTTACACCCTGGATTATTCACTAAACGACATGCATTGTTTTCAGTATATTAAATAGCCTCAAGCATTGGATTTCCCTCTCACCTCCCCAAAAGACACATTTACTTTGGTCTGGTTGTTTAAGTGTGATACTGAAATCATAAAGAAAAGTGTCAAATCTCTGTGTACAATGAGCTGTGGAAAGTAAAGAAGTCCATGAACAAATTCAAACTTGAAATCTTGTCCCTTAGTTTTGTTCTACTGCTCTCAGCACTTCAGCATTAAAATGCCTGTTTTGGAAAAGGAGAATTAAAAAGAGGAACCCACAAGAATGCTGTAGTTTTCCTAAAAATATTTCTCTCCATTTATATCCTTCTCCCTTTCACTTTAAACCTAGTGCTGATGGTGACTCCCTTCATTGCCTTGGGCAAATGAAATACTTACTGTATCATCAGGGTGTTGTGAAATTATAATTTGTAAGGCTGTAATTTTGAAGCTGAAAAGTGCTAAGTGTTATTATTATTATAGATGAAAGGCCTGTTAAAGCAAATATGCAAAGCTTCCCTTATCCTAAAAATTGAGACAAAAGTCTGAAATCCTGTAGGAATAATTACTTTATAGCCACCCTTTCACTGCAACTGTTCTTGTCTTTGTGAAAACTGCCAAGAAAATATCCACTTTCTTACAACTCGAACAGGATGCAAACAACCATCAGACTGATGGCACTGAAAAATAAAACAAACTGAACTGGACGTGTTCTTACCCAGTCAGATGGAGGATGTACTTCTGTCAACAGCACTTTTAATGCTAATTAATTGCTTTCTGGATGCATCACCCACTGTTGTCCAGTCAACACTTAATAACCCATGGCCAGATGAAGTAGAAAGAAGAAGGAACTCTGAATGTAGGGCATGTGTAGGTGTGAAATCGTATGTGAAGGTATGAAAACAAATGGCCATTAAATCTATTTCTGGAACAACAGGGCTTTTTCAAGAAATCATCAGACTCTTGTAGCCTTCAGCACAGCGTGAGGAAAACAGCCCCTATAGCCACAAAGTGCAGCTAACACATGGAGCCCTGGAACTTTTCAGAGGGCTCGTGTGCCCTTGAGGGGCAATGCTGGCAGAAATTTCTTTGACTGAATGTCTCTTTGAAGAAGAAAACATAGAGTTACCCATCTCTTGTCACACAGGTGTTATACTCACTTAGTGCTATGCCAAATGATGGGGATGATCTTGGGAAAGGATGACTTTTATTATTTAACAGTTAGATTTTTCTTTGGTGTCTGAGGAACAGAATTTCTAAATTCTAAACTTCATGCAAAGCTTCTAAGCTTCTATTGCTATAATACATACTCTTAAAGCTTAATCCTGTACACAAGACTGAATCCTACAGGATGCAGAAGACTTTTCCTCAGACTGCCTTTGCTGTGAACTACATTGCTCTGGCAGTTGTACAGGGAACAATGAGCTTTCTGCCCTCTCACCAGTGGCCAATTACCCACTGCACACAGCTCTGTCCTCTTTACAAACCTACCTCAGAGTAGGTACACAATCCCTCTATTATAAATATTTTAAGGAGATAAATTTATACATTAGATGTATAAAAGATATCTTATAAAAGACATTTTTCTTAAGAAACATTCTTGCTACCACTGAGACCGTAGTGCTAATTAACACAATTCATTCACTGCTCTCTACAAGATTAAAATATCAAATACTCCTGACAAAGGCTTAACAGAGACTCAGTTCACAATAATTTTTCTAAACTTCTGGAAGACGACTAAACAAGAATTAAACTTGAAGGACAACTACAGTTAGAGCTTTCTATATCTTAACAGCATCCTACTGTTGCATGATGCCTCATTGTCTTTCCACAAAAAACACACTAAAAATTGGGTAGAGCCTTTTAAAACAGACTTCTCCTCACCTGCAAGCTGAACTGTACCAGCCTATCAGATGTTTTTCAGTACTGGGTTTGATCTTATTCTGAAACCAATGGAGGGGTACTTATCATTATGAAACTGTATAGTCACCGAGACACCGAGAAATCTAATTTGCAAAATTCTTGTGAGAATCAGATAAACCAGTCTGAGTTGAAAATGCAGTCTTTCAGATTTTCATATTCTATTAATCTGAAGCTTTTCAAGACTGATTACTCAAATAAGAAAAGGAAATGGAAGAGTGGCTTTTCTTGCTTTCATTTTGAATTTTTTTCAGGGGTAAATACTGAATTTCTCTTGCAATTACTTAATAATTTCTTTTCTCCAGAAAACAGTATTAATATAAAGCTTCTTAGGGGGGTAAAACAAAAGACAAAAGAAACAAAAGCAGGAAAGATGGCATTTAGGTCATTAGCATATGCCTAGCACTGTCTTGGAATACCTCACGAAGCAAGATTAAACAAGACACTTTGAAAGTCCTTATCGTGATGAAAAAATAGGGTTAACTGCACCCATAGTGATCTGGTGAATAGAGATAATTAGCTGTTAATGCAAAATTTAAAAGAACTCTTGAAATACCTGGATATTTCAGTTATCAGATACCAGTGAGTCAAGGATGCAGCCCATGAAAAAAGAATGCCAGATTTCCTGCTTTGGTGGCTCCTCTCCATTCACTGTAATGCAGCCACACTGGGCTGTGTTCACAGAGGTTCTTACACTAGAATCTCCCCTGCTCTGGGTCATTTTTATCCCAAAACTATTTCCAGAAAGTTCCAGAAAAGCAGACATTACACAGTGCCTGTAGCAACTGCTGGAGATGGGTATGTAAGCACTGCCCTTCTTTGGGAGATTAGGTTTCCCAAAGCAGAGGCAGCCAGCCCAGCGTGCACTCAGTGCTGCTCAACATCTGCTTGTGATCCTCACCTCAGTCTGCATCCAAGTCCTGGGTCTCTTTCAGCATTGTTCTGTGCCTCTTTCAATCCTGTCTCTACTCTTCCAGTCTGACTCCACTTGCTGTATGCATGTTTCATGTGCCAGACCTTGAGCCTTGCCTCACCCACGGCAAATCTTTCTGATTTCTGCTATTCATTATCCTGGCTACATGCCCAAAGCCTAAATCTAAGGTCTCACTGTGAGTAGCCCCATCATTAGAGTTTCACTAGCTTAGATTACATGGCTGGAAAAATCTTCAGGATATAGCAAGAGCACTAATAATCATGTTCTATAAAGAATTTCGATACCATTAAATTCAGCTTGCTATAAATGGGATATTTTTGCCTTAGTAGGCACTGGAAAAGGTTTGATTGCTAGGAAAGCCAAGAAATATGAAGCATTTCTCTGGAAGTGCAACTGACCTTTGAAATGCTTCTTCCCAAGAAGAAATTTCAGTTGGGAACAGCCTGAACAGCAGTTTCCTTTTCAAAAAGAATGCCCTGCATGTTTTAGGACTACATGACAATGGCATAGTTTTAGATCTGAAGGAATCCCAAAGGTTTAGAAATTTCTCAGTCTTTCTCTGGCAGCTCAAAGATAGAATAAGGGAAAAAGTCTCCTATTTGGGCATGTGTTGTATAATTTACCCAAAGGGATATGGCATTTCATAAGCCTTATTATTCATCCTCTCAGCACTGTTTCCTATGTTTCCCCAGGGAGAATTAAATAAGAGAATCCCAAACTACTTTGGGCCTGATTCTCTGAAATTTTGAGCCTAATGTAGCAATTGAAGACTGTTTCTTACATCTGCTCCCACTGGTTTGAGTGATTACAGAACGTTTTCAGGGAGAATCACCATGCTCTTACAGGCTGAACTTAAAATCCATGCACACTCTGCCATGATGTAAAAACCTATTTCTTAGACATTTATTTCCTTGAATTGTCCTCTCCACACAGGGAAGTCATTAAGATCTGAAATTCCAGTACAGCACTCTAAGCAACAAAATCCTAGAGATGCTTAAAAATTAATTTTTACAATTAATTTTTAAAGAAAATATTCCTTTTAAAAATAATTCCAAACCAAGATTTCTTCTAAAAAGCACACAGTGAGCATCACTGTACCTACTGCAAGCACTCCACAGGGCTATGTACATTGTCACAGATTTAACCACAGGCCCTCTCTCTGATAAAAGCAAACTTGTAAATTAAATTTCCATTACCATCTGCACATAACAAAGACCAAAAGAATGGTCTATCTTGCAGATGAGGCTGGGGTAGGGAGGCTTGGTACGAGCTAGAATGTCTTAATACTTGCATTTGTTAGTGCAGGTGGCTTTAGGCTATGAATTGATCTAAGACATTACCGTTATTACAAAAGCAAATAAAATTATGGCTGTGTATACAATATCAGAAAGATGATGTAACACATGTGAGTCTTAGAATTGTAGAATAGTTAGGGTTGGAAGGGATCTCAAACATCCTGTTGTTTCACCCTCCTGCCATGGGCAGGGACACTTGAACACTTCCAGGGATGGGGCAGCCACACCTCCTCTGGACAACCTCTGCCAGTGTCTTGCCACCATCACAGGAAAGAATTTCTCCCTAATATCTAATTCAAACATTCACATACTGGCCACACTTGATGCAGCCCAGGATCTCTCTGGCTTTCTGGGATGCCAATGCACAGTGCCAGATCACACTGAGCTTCTCATCAACAAGAAATAGACTTAAATAGTGGTAAGAACAAATGCAAAGAAAAGGACATTATGGCATTGATTCTGTGAGGGAATGAACAGAATATTTGACACAGTTTAATATCTTTCCCAATTTAAATTTTATGTTGTGGCTGCAAAACCAATTAGACTGTGCTACAGTCTGATGGTTTGCCAAATTATCCTTTCTAAAACAAAAGTAGTTTTTGACTAACAGAGGCAAGGGAAAACTGCAATTATTGAATTTATTTTCATTTTTATAGTGTTGTATATCTAGGGCCACACCTCAATAAAACCATTTAAGCATATTTGTAAATTCATGGACAAAGAAGCCCCTACCAAATCACTCATCCAAGATAATGGAATTTCCATTGACTTACCTGAGACTGAAAAGTAACTTAGCGGGTGTACTTGTGCATGACAAGAAACACACAAACACACAGACACACACAAACATATATATGTTCTAACATATATATGTTCAAATTTTTGTGATTCTGCTACAAAACTTTCTAAATTAAATCAAAGATAAGCTCATATCTCCCAGGGGAGGAAAACAGCTACAACATCAGCATCTAGTGAGAATAAGCCAACAGAGGTCAGCAGTACATAACAGAAATAACTTTTAAAGAGCAACTTATCAACTAGACTCACCCACAGTCATAAAAAAGTTCTTAACTGATATTTGTTGGAATTTTTTCTGAAAAAAATGGAGCTTTTTAAAAAAGCATTTCCCTATTTTGGAAACCATAAGTATTTCCTCACTCACAATGCCCATTCAGAGTTTGACTCATGGTCCTTTTGTAAGCTCTTATAATGTGTCATTCCTTGGATGTTGGCCATACACAGGTAAAATTTTTAGTTACATATCTAAGAATTTCATTTCAAGAGAGCTTAGTCTGGTACAAAAACAGTTATTAATTCAGGCAGCTCAGGTTTAATTTCCTTTACTTTAGAAAATAATGTTTTTCAACCAGAGAAATTTGGCTTTTCCTTCTTTGGTAAATTTGTGGGGTTTGATCTATCCTTCTAATTATGTCACACATTAGATTTTTTAAAATTATAATAATCTTTATTCTTCCTCTTGATTTTCACCGTGCATGCCTGCCTCTTGCAGATAAGGTTTTTGGATAATACCTGAACTGACTACAAAGGCTTAGAGATTTTTTAAAAAACATTTAAATAATTTTGAGGAAAAATAAAGTTTTAAAATATTCAGACATTGTTATGAGTAATAAAAATTCTGCTTTAAATCAACTGCAATGCTCATTTATAGCCTATGAATAACAAAACTGGGAGAGACAAATCCCTTATAATGGATGCCTTCTTGAAAAACACTGCATTCTATTTGTCCAAACAAGTGGCTGCAATCACAGCTCATAGTTAACAAAAGAAGTATTAAGCTTGAAAAATAACAAGGCAGCATCAAAAGCAGCAGTTTAAAATAAAACATTTTAAAAAGGCACAGAAATAATTAGATTTTCAGTGGGCAAGATTGTTAAAAACTAATTTGCCACCTGCTATCATAGAGCAGGTCTTGTTCATCTTAATAAGGAAGATATGTTAGATATGTGACTGTACAAGTTAGCACATATTTTAACTGGATAAGGGACACATTACCTGTTAATATTGCAGAAATAAAGCAGGGGATATTTATTTAAAAAGCAGGATCCAAGAAGTACCAATAAGAATTTTGTTATTTTTTACAAATTTTAAAGCTTAGAGTTTTCTTTCTTTAAAACAATGAATTTTCTTAGCCTTTCCTCTGTATATAAGCTTATATGTACCTCATTAGAATAATGAAATAAAACAGTTTTCTGCAGATATCCTTCCATGCATCACAGCCACTTGATGTGAACATCAAGTGAACATGAATGAACATCAGCTTCCACAGAAACAATGGCTGATGGTGACAGAGTGTCCCAGGAAATTAATGGGAAAACTTCCATTAATCTTTGGTCCACATGCTCTGCAGGACTTTGAAATTAGAAGATTTCTCTCTTTAACTTTCAGAGTACAAAGACAGTTGGAAAGATTATCATGGTGCTGTGTGTGCATTGCTCTCACCTCCAAGGAATTTAACACACTAACAAAACAGCTCTGCAATCTGTGGTCTCAGGTAAACTCCAGACCAGGCAGGGGCAATGAATCAAGATCAAAGTGACTTTAGGCCTTGACCAATAATGTTTTCCTACCATTTTGCATAAAACACACAGCTGTGACTGAGTTGAGGGAGGGATCATTTCTAGGCTGATTCTCCCCAGCCCAGTGATGGCAGGACAGGCTTTACTCCTGTATTTTATGTAACTGTAACTTTACTGACCTCATGCTTAATTTACCCCACCTTAAGATCAGAATCAGAGCCACAGTGTCTGGCCTTTCCATAATGGAGCAGTAATGACAGTCATTTAAAATACATTTGTAATTATGAACTGAATCCAGCAGCCTTTATCCAGACTAACTTTAGTGACTGATTTCACTAGTAGTTTTAGCAAAAACTTCAAGTTTGGTTACTAGGGTAAAAAACTTCATTTTTAAATTGAATATAGGCAACACAATTCAGTTGTACATAAAACATCCATATTTATTCATAAACATCCTTTGCTTATTAGTAGGAGTCCTGTTCTCTGTGCTTACAGTGTAAGTACCACAGCCATTTAATTTTGGCTATATTCATTCAAATAGGTCCTTAGAATAATTACATTCAGTTATAGCATCGAATTTGAACTAGACAGCTATTCTCTAGAGTTTCAAGTCTATTACCCTTCATTTCTTTTGAATTTGGAGAGTGACTTCATATGCTGGGGAGGAAAATTAAAAAAAAAAAAAAAATTGAAAACTTATAACTTTCCCTGGTAGTCAGCAAAATAAAGTTTTGCAGATTTTGTTGTTCATTGGTTTGCTTTGATTTTTTTTCCAGGAAGTCTTTCACTACATGGTAAAAAATTTTGTCGTACTATCAGCAGAGAAATGACATTTAAAATTCTAGTTTTATCAGGGTATATATTTAGTTTAGCTGAATATTTCATTAATTATGAAAACATTATTGAGGTATTAACTTCTTATTTGTGATGTACAATGTTGTCTCAAACTCCAAAAGGTGGAATTAGATTTTTTTTTTGAGGGAAGTTTACTACCAAACAGCCAGGTCTTGGTACACATAAATATGCAGACCTAGTGAAGTGCTGTTGCATTAAATGTAGTATCTTGAAACCACCTAAACTATCAGACCACAGCCTTGTCACACCATAGGCTCTCTCCAGCCATGGCTGCTCACACCTCCAGCTCTTCTAGCCTGATGCCATTTGTCCTCAAACTGTTCTCTCTTCCAACACCAAACCATGAGCCTTTGAGATGTTTCCTGCATGTATGAGTTTTCTTAGAAGGGTGTTCTTATGTGGGATCCTCTGTACCTAAACATCCCTTCCTCTGCTCTGCACAGTGATCAGAATAAACAAGTAGGAAAACCAATATGTATATACAAAGTGGGAGAATTTGAGAAGGAACGTTATAAATGTTCCAAAACAGGTTTTCCTGATACTTTTGTCCACAGTCAGAATCCTGACAGACATTTGTTTACTTTTATGTATCACCCATACACAGGGAGTCCTAGTCTTTAAATACCTTCTTGGGCAAGGCTCTGAGCAGCCCAATCTAGTTAAACATGTCCCTGTTCATGGCAGGGAGATTGGACTAGATAGCCCTTCACAGGTCCCTTCCAACCCAAATCATTCCGTGATTCTATAAACACTGTTCACAAAACACAGTTACAATTTGCAAAGTTTAGCAAAGCCCTGCCATGTGAGCTGGGGCTGCTGGACCTGAGAGCTCCCTAGCACCTTCCAGACCTGAGTGCTGGGTTTGAATTGCAAAGAGCAAATGCACTTACATTGCAAAATATTCAAGGAGCATAGTAAAAACAGCATTCATTTCCTCTTCATCATCCTCTACAAATAAATTGCAAGTAATAAAAATCAACATTATTTTGCTTAGATTTCTTCCTTTCTCCCTGCACTGCCACAGAGCTGTTTTTCAGACACCTACAGGAGGGTATAGCCTCGTTTGGATTGCAGGGAATCCCATAATCTCACAGGTGAATGCACCCTAATGAAGTAGAAAGATCTACATAATCCTTGCTTGCAGAGCAGCATCATTTATAATTCCTATTATAATTTTCTTCTTGACATGTTACAGTCTCACTTCAAATTTCTTGAATTCAAAGAGGGCTTTTGTTTTTGATTTTACCATAAATATTTATCTTAACTTTGATATTTTTTTTCTTAACATTTACTCCACTATGTCATGCTCTGTTTGAGAGAAGTAATTGGTTCATTTCTTGAGGGAAAAAGCAAAACACAAGCAAATATAGTGTTTGCACACACATATTTCTTTAAAGACACACAATATGCACACACATTTTTCTTTAAAGAAAAAATAAACAGCCTTTACACCTTCTAAATATTAAAACCACAAAAGTCTTTGCCCAAGTGAATATCATGTTAATTGGTTTAGATTTATGGTATTCTTATACCACAGTTTAATAGTATTTCTTACCAACCAAGCGAGAAAGCTTAGCTACACTAAGTAAATAATACCAGCTACTGCAAGGCAAGAAAATGCTGTTCTGGTTACAGCAGTGGACTAAGATTAATAAGGTCTTAAATTCCAGATTCTGTCAGTGTCTTGCTTTGTGACACTAAAAAAGATATATCCTCATGCCCTGCCTTTAGTTCCCTTCAATAAAACAGAAAAGTAAGAACTGTAAAACTATTGGACAGAACAACATTCTGGTTTTGTGCTGAATCACTGGCTTGTATAGTGGGGACGTAATTGGTTAGGGCTTATCTGCCAAACTGTAACAATTAATAAATGATAGCAATCTATGCCTTCAGGAACAGAAATATCTCTACAAAGACCAAACAGTTCCACTACGCATTATTTAAGAAACTTGAGTTAAAAGAGGGCCATGCCAATACCAAGAAATGCAAGAAGCAGGAGCAGCAGCCCAAGAATAAGAGGAGGCAGTGCAGAGAACCACTGACCACAGTGGCTGGGGTCACTAAAACATCTGTATCCCTTCCCACTGCTGCTGCTGGCTGGGAGGGAGGGTCTTGCTACCCAGAGAAGGAACTGCCCTGCCCAGGAACTCATGCACACTCTGTTTCCCATCACCCTGATTCCATCAAACCCCACAATCCCAACATCACTGGGGCAGCAGCAGCAATTTAGATGAGCCCTTCTGCATAGGCTTGAACATGTTACCTCCACTTCTTGTACCATCTCTGAGCAGTTTCTACTGAAACTGATACCTTCATTCCTCAGAGGTGCACTGATCTCTTATACATGAAATCTACAGGCACTGTGTAAAATCGGTCATTGTCACAGTGGTGCAGTTGCTTGTGGGTTTAATTTAAAGTGAGAAATGCTAGTCAAATAAAATTAGTCATGTACAAAATCCTGGGCATGTTTTGCACCTGCTTTACTCTTCATAAAACGGTAGATAAATCACTGTAAATGCTTTCTACATTAATGTTTGCATATGGATTTATATTTGCAGCTAAAATTGCACGCAACTGCTGCCATGTATAAGATACCACATCTGATGTGGGGGGAAAAGGCTAATAGCCATTTAATTTTCTTTACAATGTGCTTTAATAATCTCACACAATCTGGAGGGAGAGAAGACTATAATGGATTTGAGTGCCACAGATTATATTTGTTAGGTAATTTTTCAAAAGTGCTTAAATACGCACAAGAGTTCATAAAAGCTTCAGAAAAGATAATAGCACTCCAAAGTATTAAAAGAGTAAGAGAACAAGCAGTGGAATGCATACAGAGCCATTAATTAATTGCTTTGCACTCTTTCTCACTGTTCCTTCTAGCAAAATCTCCAGCAGTAGCCAGGATGAGTACAGTAATTAATCTTTTTTATCATCTGAGATCAGCATGATTATTGGGCACATCTTTTAAGTGGAAATCTAATCTGACATCCTGACCCTAATTACTCACAGTCATGATTAAAGTTGATGATAGAAAAAAGAATAATTGCACAACACAGATTTGCAAAATTCCATTCAATAAAGGGATTAAACCCAGAGATAAACATCAAAACTTTAGTCACAACATCCTCTGTGTAAAGGCAGCCAAAAATAGGAAGGAACTAAAAGTTAGATCTGACAGTATTCAAGGCAATACTGAAGAAACAAGACATCAGGTTGGCTTCCAGCCACATGGAAGGTAGGCACCATCTTCCTGACATATTGAGAAACTGAGAGATCAAAATCAAAAAGATCAAAATGAAAACGTTTAGGAATAAAATTCACTGAGATGCATTTGACACAACTCTATATTTTAATGAGTCATTTTTAGAGTCAGGTGGTTTGACAGGCCATCACAGAAGTACGTGAATGAATCATAAACAAAACACTTTTTTGAATCACTGACAAGGGAATATAATTTATTAGTTGTACTATTTATTTGGATGGTTTTATCATTTATTTTGACAAAGGTAAATCAATTTGAAGTATGAATGTAACAAAAGCTATCACACAGAATGCCTGATGCTGCATGTGCTAAGAGGAACACAGCTGTGTCACTGGTGCTTAAAGAGGTCATGTACAACAAAATTTCAAGTTACTTCACCTTAAAACCAGGAATTTGTGAAAAAATACTCACTATTCAACTACTGTGAAGTACCTCCCACTCTGATCTGAATTTTCTAGGAATATAAACAATATTTTTGCTGAGTAAGAAGGAAGCAAGCCAGGCTTATGCAAAAAACCTGATTTGAAATATAAGCAGCTTAAGACAACCCTAAGAGGTGCTGCATTAAATTTTCTTATTTACTTGTAATAGTATACAGTTTATAGCAATAAGTGAAACAGAAATCTGAGAGCTTGATCATGCAACATATTAATGTGATTTAAAATGGAATAATCTGCAAGGCTCAGAATGTGGAAAAGAATTCCAAGCCTAGGTACATTTACTTGGTAAATACTCAACTTTATGATGAGAAGTTGGTCAATGACAAAATTGTTCACATGTTCATCAAACTTACCAAAACCTGACAATCACATGACAAAGTTTCAATAAATTTGTTTTCAAATTATTACTGTCATAGTAATATGGTTCTGAATTTCAATGTAGCACTGAATGTCCAGCCTGGACTGACAGTTCCTGCCTCTCAAAAAGCTGTCATAATTTCTATAATTTAAGTATCATGAAAAAAAAACCCCACCAAAAAAATAAAACAAAACAAAAAAACCCCACACCTATCATGTCCCACCCATTACTGTGGTCTCCACAATTCTCCACACCCTAAGGAAATTAAGAAACAAGAGACTTAGGAAATTCAGACACAAGTCATTATCCCCACTCTCTCATTTTTCTCCCTAAAACTGTGGAAACAAGAAACTACACTTGCATGCATAAAAAAAAAAAAAAAAAAAAAAAAAATTTAGAACTTACTATTCTGAACAAGAAGCAACACAAAATTAGTTTTCCAGACAAGCTCAGATGATTTTTACAATACTAGACAGAGTAAGTAAGATTGGAAAATAGATCAAAAATTTGTTAAAACCCATGAATACAAAATTATACATTTGGCTTCTTGTAACCATATTTTGAATAAGTATTAATTATAATGTCAGACACTTTACCACACAAGCTTGAGCAAAACGGCTCCAAATGTAGGTGAAGCTAAGGATAAAGAATAGATCTTTATAGCTCTTAGGAAACATTTTCAGGAAATCATTATAAAGAGTGCTATTAAGGGGTACAGTGGTACCGTAATACACTTCCCCATTCATCTAGGATATGTCTGGATGCATTTGTACTGTGGCAGCATAGAGATGCTCAACTTAGAATTGAGATCCCACTGTGAAAGGTAAGAGGTCTACAAAGGGAAAGATGCTAGAGTGGTAACATGTGCATTTTTCTCCCCATATTGAAAGACAAGAGAGAAAGAAAACCAGAGGAAAACACTAAGTGATAGCACAGTTCTAGAGTTAACCCTTTTTCTGTGCACTGTACTTATTTCAAATACAAGTAGATTTGGAACAAATAAGGGCTCCATGATCCCATGCTTTACCTTGGAAAGTGTGAATATATCAGCACTGGAATTCACAACACACAGATTGATAGAGCTACAAAATAAATGTCAAAGCCCATGTGAAAAGCAAGAACGTACATGAGTGCACAAACCTACCTCATCCTGACTGTTTTTATTGTGACAGCATAAGGACAAGGACAACTCTACCTGCCTCTGGAATCATCAGCCACTCTCCCTTGCTCTCTGATGGCCACTTGGCCTGTAGTTCATGGTCCCTGGTTTAAGTCAAACAGCTGTTTTTTTCAGAATCAATAGAATAAATCAGAGTGCAGAGTCATCCATCTGTAAAGACAGTTCACTCTGGTTTTTTTGCTAGGAACAATGTTTAGATGACTGTTTAAGAAAACTCAGTGAATTGTTTACGACAGCGCTGGGAAAAAGCAGCCAGTGCTGGTTTGTAATGGGCTTAGATGTGATAAACTCAGGCTGTGACAGATGTGTCTCCCCAAAACACTTAAAGAGAGTCACTGCAGCTCTTCTCAGTTTCTCAGGCACTTGCTGTAACTAGATCACTCATTAGGAAGAGGAGTGTCTTACATTTTCTTGTGAAATAAGAAAAAAGAAAGTTTAAAATTAGGCAAGTTAAGCAACATTTAAGTTAAATTAATTTAAATTTAACCGCTGTTTTTAAAAATTCTCATATCTATTCCCATTCATTTGAGAATGTCTTAATTTCAAAAGTCATCACTTTTCCAAAGGTTTTCCAAGTGTTTTCAAGTATTTTTCCATAATTATTTGTTGAGTTCAGGTTAAGCTTGCACATGATTTCTATTTCCACAATAAAAATTGCCATTTTCCAAACAAGATTAAAAATATCCCACATTTTCAAATGGCATTCTCATCTCTCAGAACTGAGTTAGTATTCATTGCTGAAAGTTTATTCAATATGCTTTATGAAAACCTTATAAAACTAAGATGACATATTGGTTTAGATGTGACATCCTTAAATTTTGTTTTTCTTTTGACCGATTTATTATTTCTAAGCTTCACTCCTTATTATCAGAATCTAAGCCAATGTCTTCTGTTTACAGAGGTTTGAGCACTTGATATGAAATGCAAGACTTAAATCTGCTAATGCAGATCTCAAAGAAAACTTGGAAGGAACAGTCAGGCCTGAATTTGTGCCATTCTCATATCCATCTGTTAGAAAAATTGAAAGGCCAGATGTTTCTTCATAAATTTATCCCACATTCATAAAGTTCAGTGAGTCAACCACTATACTTGTATTTCTGCAGATTTGGTAACACTCTGACACAATTTTGTTTCCTGAAATAAAAACACATGAAATTATTATTTTTCTAAATTTTATGTGAAACCAATTGATTTTTTTTTCTACTTAGAGCAGTTTATGTTTTGAACATGGAGAAGCAGCTCAGTGTTGAGGTATTTCCTCCTGCCTGCCAGCCCCTGGCCTGTGAAGCAGCTGCAGTCAGCCACAAAAGCCACTCAATGGTGGGCCTTCAAACTCCCAAAAGATTGCTCTCAGTTTTCCAAGAACTTTCTCTACAGTAAAAACCACTGCTCCATAGTTGCCTTTCTCTGTTTCCAGCATTGCTTCACCTCCATCTCACACCTGGATTGTCCTGTTTGCCCAGCACAACTTGGGGAAGGGCAAATGCTGAGCAGTGAAACTTCCAGCCACAGCAAACCCTATCCCTGACAAATCCACATCCAATATTCCCACTGGTTTTGAGCCTGAGAATTGAGCCAAATAGTTCAGCCTGTGCCACGGAAAGGTTTCACCAAAGCGAAGAAGTAGAAGAAGGTGAGGACTTGGACAATTGGGTTCTGGAAGTAAAAATAGAGGCAGGGAAGGACTATTAAATTAGTGTTTTGGCCTTCTAAGAGTACTGCTTTCATGCAATAATCATGCAAATGAGAGGATATTTTATCTATGTAGCCAAACACAGCCACACAAGGTTATAAACATGTCTGGGCTAAGATATTCTCCTGATTAGTCAATGTAATAAAAAAGGAGAAAGACTAATCTATGTAAATTAAAACATTCAGCAGAGCCTTTGTAATATCCAAAGCTGCTTAGTCAGGCTTCAGAAAGACAACACACATTTTATGGTTGACACACAAAGCAGCACAGCTGGGAATTGCCTGCTGGGAGCTAAATGCTACCTGTAGGCTTTGGTACCTTTACTGCCTGTCACCTGGTGCAAAGCCTTAACAGCGTGTTCTAGGAATTCCTTGGGCTGCTGCCAGCAGTGCTGCCAGACACAAGTTAAGAGGCTTTGTTAGGAAAATTGGGTATTTGTTCTCTTCTAGGTTTAGAAGACAGGTGCAAACAGGGCAGGATTTTGATCCGTAAAAAATGAAGATATATTTAGAACAGTCAAATTTACTAATTTTAAAGGCATTATTAAGACAAAGCCAAATAATTTTGAAGAATTAATTTTAAAAAAAGCTATAATAACATCAAGGAAAAGTTCTTAAATAGCCCACTGTGGATGGTAAACTACTGCCCTGGTTAAGAAGCTCAAATTCTCCTTCATATGTTCAGGCACATAGGATTAATTAACAGGTTTTATTTTACAAGCTTTGCTATAGTTTTCATAGATTATTAACTTGTGTAATCAATCTTGTCAATATTCTGCTTTTCCTATTTCTAGGATTATTGGTAACAGTAAAAAAGCCCTTCCCAGCATTTGGGGAATTTGGATTGTCCAGATTCTAACAGAAAAAAGCAACAATTCGAAACCAAACCTCCTGGATATGACAGAAAAAAATGATCAGAACAGTTTGAGCAACAAAGGATCGTGACCTGATGGACTCTAAGGCTTTGTGACAAATAAGTATGGGATGCATCCACCAAAATTAAAGCCTGGTAATTTTCTTTTAATGAAATTTACTAAGCATTCTTTTTCAGATTGAATTGCTTTGTGTATCTTAGAGAAAACAAACAAATAAAAACCAAAACAAAGAAGGCAAGAAACCAACCCACAAAGAATAGACCTTAAATGGAAAAGTAAATCATTCTATGTTGTTTTCCCATGATAACAATACTTTCAATTATATGTAAAGGACAGCTGCTGTACTTGATGACAGATCCTTTTTAAATTGTCAGCTAAGTCAAACAACTACAATGTGCATATTTCAAGTTCACACAGTGTTTGGCTTCCTGTGGGATAAAGGAGGAAGAGTCTTTACCTACTTAGAAATAATGTTTTTTATTTAGCCAAATACAGCCTAAGTTATGCAAAATTGTACAGATAAGCACAGGCTACATAATTAATAACAGTAATTAAAGCAAATTACATAATAATGGTTATTGTGGGAAGCAAAAGGACTTGAACTCCCCCTGGAAGGGGCTTGGTACTAGATAATTTTTATTGTCCCTTCCAACCCAAAGACTTCTATGATGTTTCGATGGTGTTTCTTGAACTGACCCTGAAAGTGAACAATCAAATGCTTAATCAGTAAATTCACGGTTAAGCCAAACATTGCTTTAAATGGTTATTTTACCTTCAGTAGAAATAGCATTTCTGCTGGTCATTTAGAAAAGTAAATTACACAAATAATATCTGGACAAGAAACAGTTGTTTTTTTGTGAATGGAAAACAGGCATATGAAAATTTCTGACTCCAGTGAATTTGATTGCTTTTGTTCTTCACAATACACAATGTCCATTTGGTGAGCAAGCTGGAAACAGCAGAGCTCCTTGCTATATTTCTTTAAAAAGAACATTTGTGGCTACTTTGGTAATAGAGAAAACAAACCCTGTAGGGCATGAGCACTAGTTTAATATCAGAGGGATGCATTTTGAATAACAAAATATTCCATAGTTGTATGGCCACAGGTGTGCTTAATGAGCTGTACCTAGAGTCTGGAAGTGGGAAAAAAAAGATAGAGCAAACATCATGACATAAAATGTTAAGTGACTGCATTAATCATGTCTTTCAAGCAGTTTCAAATGGTCAAACTGAAACTGTTTTCCACACTTAATAATTTCCTCTAGAAGAATCAAGGACTGGGTAATGAATTTGCAGACACTGATCTATAACTGATAGACACTGATCTATAAACTAATAGTTCATATGAAGTAACTTGTTAGGAACACTTGCTATTCCTTGGAGTGTAACTACCACCACCACAGTTTAGCAAAAAGCCAGGGCATCTGCAGCCACTGAGCTCCTCAAAACCTTGCTAAGACACATTGTAAAAACTGAGATCGCTTTCGGCTCAGCAAAAGCTGGAGGAAAACTAGGTCTGAGGGCTCTGCAGTTGTCCTGGCCCCTGTTTCCCCAGTCCTCTCTCCTGCCTGTAAGTTTGTGGCATCTGCCTCTTCTGCGCATTCTGTGATGTGAATACCTCTTTTGCTAAACACCTCTGCAGTATCTGCTCTTGTCTTGCCTCCTTTAGGCAGAGAGTTTATCTTAGTTGGGCAGGTGGAATAGCCTGTCAGTGACAGGACAAGGTAAAGCTGTTATTTTTAGAGCTGTTGAGGTTTACCCACAGGCTTGAGTCAAATTTGCGTGTAGCTGTAGGAAACTTCTTCAAGACTGAGAGAGATCTCAATTTTATTTTCTCTTGCATATTTAAAGCCAGAACAGCAAAAAAGAAAGGAAAAAAAATAGGAAAAGGGCAAAGCCTGTCTGGATGAGCAAATGAACAGTGCAGCAGCAAATGTGAGGGATAATATAAACTATTCCATGGAGTAAAGACAAAGGCCAACTCGATATGCTGCTGAAGAGCTTCAAGGCACTGAGTGGAAAGAAAGACAAAATGAAATATAAATTAAAACAAAGTGATATATATAAGGAAAGAAACTGTATGCTGTGTTTGGTTCTGAAATAGTTATCACCACAATGATATGAGATCTCAAGGTTAGGGTTCAGAGAAAGAATCTCATTGAGCATATGGACTGTTACAAAGTACTGATGGAATGAATGCAAAGTACATTAAGCACAGTAACTGAAACTGAAATAAAGCAAAATGCAAATATTACAGCAGAGGACATGGACTGTATACAATGGGAGTTTTGAACCTGGAAAAGATAAAATTGAAATCAGACAGGAAAGAAAACTAAGAAATTTGGTATGATGAATGAATAGGTAATATTTGTTCAATACTTGAACAAGGATTAGGGGGCACCAAAAAATGACATCATATAACAGGTCGGAACAAAAGATATTTCTCTATATCTCATTATAAAGACGTTATGATTATTACTTCCCAAAGGATTTACTATGTTTCCCTCAGTTCACAAAATTTTATGGAGAAAAAGCCATTGGCAACTATTGAACAGCAAGTCCTCTCCTAAACTTTATGAAATCAGTGATTTTGATGTGCTGGAAGGCATCAAAGTACTCTAGAGAAGTCTCACAACCAGGTGATCCTGCCTTAAAGGCCTTCTAAAATACCTGTGGCAGGCACTGCTGAGCATGTGGATAGATCTCAGGTCTGGTTCAACCAAAATCTGGCTACTCAGGCAAAAATTACCTACTTGTCCTTGTTGAATGGATGTGGTAATTAAGTCTTTGTTTAGAACACAGCAAGATTGGCACAGAAGGTGCATTGAAAAAACAAGAAGTGTTTCTGCAATTGAAATACTGGAGATGTGGAACTGGAATTAGAGACTTGCATGGTCATACAAACCAAATTCAAAATCCCCATGGAAAACCATGCTCTATCCAGAGCAGGACTCGATAAAATTCAAAAAGCATGATGGACAAATTAATTTTAGGCCTGCAGTAACTCAGGTTTACTACTATTGCACTACTGTCTTATTGGAATATTTAATAGCTGTCCACAAATGAGGTATGCCATCCAACAATCCCTGTTTATTTGTGGTATCTTCAACTACCTACCAATTACTTTTCCATGAAAATAGCATCTTAGATACACATGCTGAACATGCCTGTAAATAAATGGTAACAGTTCAGCATATCAAACTACATTCAGCTCAGGGCACGGAGGGAATCTTAGACCTTTAACTGTATTGGCTGCAGTCTGTAAAACCCAAAAGTTAAAATACTCATTTACATAGTCAAGCTCTTGACTGACAGATCAAGCTTGCCCTCTGCCTCACTCCTTCCTCCTTAGGCTCCCCCTGACCATATGCTCTAGCCTGGAAGCAGAGGGCTGAGGAGCTGCCAGATCCCAGGGGTCCAGGCTCTGGGACCCACACATCCCCTCTCCCTCCACAGTCTGCCAGCTGGGGCACACCCAGCCTCGGGGCTTGCTGACACCATTCCAAGCATATTCCACATGTGGATGCTTAATCCATTGGCAGGTTGCAACCTTTGCTCACATCCATGCTGGAGGAAGCACTGGAGCAGCACAGGGCTTGCTGTGAGAGCTCTCCAGCTTTTCCCTGATTGCAAGCACTGGAGACCTATGGGAAAAATCTGGGGGCCATATCCTCAATTTCAGCAGCACTTGGTTTGGGTTTTCTTCAGGGTGGAGGTGGGGGAAATGCTTCCATTGTGCCAGAGATTGAGGAAGAAAAAAAAAGAAAAAAAGAAGAAAAACACAAAACTATCCAACACCTCACAAACAGACACCCCTGCCCCCACACCAAGCCCCAGATCTGATCAAACTTTCATTACTTTTACTAAAATCTGACCGTCACATTAAATGTTAGAGACAATGCAGATAAAGATAAAACAGTAACACCCCATGGCACCCACATAAAATCTAGACTCAATTTTGCAGAGTGAAGGGAAAGGAAGGAAAAACTGCAGAGAGTCCAGAAAAGAACCACAGGAGAGCTACAGGACGACCTGGGAAATGAAAGAAAGAGCTAAGAAAGTAGTTTCAAATACATCTGCAATTCAGCTAAACAACAGCTTGTGAAGGGACTTGGAAAGAGTTTTCCAAGGGACAAAAACTAATACTGAACAAGTTGTTTCTCATTAGCCCATGTCTGTGCAATTAACTGAGTAAAAGACAAAGACCGAAGCTGAGCTCAGAAGTTATCTTCACAGCTTTCTTAAACTGTGAAATAATTGCTTGAGGGGAGTTGTGGGAACACTACCATTTCTGGGATATTTAAAAAACTACAGGGGGCATAATCCTAGAAACAGTATTTTAAAAGGGATTTTTACTACCAAGTACTTAACACAGCATTTCCATTAATTGCTTGTAGCTTTTTATTTATTAAAACTCAAAATTGCTGGGGTTGTCCAGGAAATTACTTTTGTGGTAAATGTTCCCTGAAACAGCAATTTTTACAATGTTAAATAATATTAGTGCCACCAGATTAACATGGTATTTGAGAAAATTTACATGCAACATTCAAAGTTTATAACCAATCAACTACTAAAGACAGCAGTTTACCCCAGCTCTGGACTGTATTTCCTTAGTGCTTTAATTCCCCATTCAGCTACTTAAAACTCATTTTCATCTCATTCCAAATCTTACATTTTTCCTTCATCTTTCTGTTGCTCTTTTATTCCACTTTTTCTTTTGTTCCCTTTAATCTCTATTGCTTTTGCTTTTCTTGTCCTCTCCTACACATAATGCTCCATTCTGTATTTCTGCATCATTGGTGTCACATATACCCTACCAGTATCCACTCTTTTTATTTTTGTTTTGTTTGTTTTTACCTCATGTGCCCTTTGTGGTTTTTTTAGTTATTCTCCAGTCTTTGTGACTCCCTTTAGCATTTTTCATTCAACACAATATTTGTGTTTGGTTATCCAGTGCAAAAGAACATCACAGCTCAAACAATTTTACACAAATGTGCTTTTCCCTATGGCTGTTCTTTCTTGTGGCGTTTATTCAGATAATATTCACATTTTGTTCCATTTTATTTAAATGTCACAAGGTCAGGATGAGGAATAGTCATTTTAAGACCAAAATCAAATTGAAAGGAAGTAAAATATTTCAGCAGGAAATAAGATGGCTCTTTAACTCTTATCTGTCAGAAAATAAAGATAAAAAAGAAAGGTAAAAAATAGGCTTAGAGGTCAGCTTCCAAGGATTTCTTTCTTTAAGAAATTGGTATTTTTTTATTTCTAGCTAGTAAGTTATGATCAGAAAGTATTTCCCCTCACCCATTCAATTTTTCCACCACACAAGTTTTTTTATTTTTTTATCTAGACCCAAGTAGAACTCATGTTTCTTCAAAGAGCTGCTTCATTTTCTAAATATTTTGGCGATTAGTCCCTCATAAAAAGGGAATTCAGAAGCATCATGCATTTTTCCCCCTACTCAGATGTTCAACATTATTCCTTAACCCACCAGACCTTTTCTTGTCTCAAAGTCATCACAAATACATGAGAATTTAATACAGTAGGCAAGCAAAAAATAATTATCCCTTTTTGAGTTTTTTGAGTTTGTGTTTTTTGGGTTTTTTTGGTTGTTTGGCTGATTGGTTTGTTTGTGGGTATTTTTACCCCAGAATGGGATGAATGCATTTCTGGCTTCATTTGAGAACTAAAAAAAATATTAAAAATGCCTTCAGCAGCAGCATCACCAGTATACAAAATAATTTAATCTCTCCCTGGCACATGGAGCAACTCTTCTTATTTAAACAGCCATCGATGTATCTGCAGATTGTTCCTGAGAGAAGCTTGGGTGGCCCTGGGAAGGTGCAAAAGGCAGCTGTGTGTGCAGTGAGTGTGACACAGTGCTGTCACTGGGCTGCTGTGTGTGCAGTGTGACACAGTGCTGTCCTGTGTGCAGTGTGACACAGTGCTGTCCCTTTGGCTGCTGTGTGCAGTGTGACACAGTGCTGTCCTGTGTGCAGTGTGACACAGTGCTGTCCTGTGTGCAGTGTGACACAGTGCTGTCCCTTTGGCTGCTGTGTGTGCAGTGTGACACAGCGCTGTCCTTTGGCTGCTGTGTGTGCAGTGAGTGTGACACAGTGCTGTCCCTGGGCTGCTGTGTGTGCAGTGTGACACAGTGCTGTCCCTGGGCTGCTGTGTGTGCAGTGTGACACACTGCTGTCCCTTTGTTTGCTGTGTGTGCAGTGTGACACAGTGCTGTCCCTTTGGCTGCTGTGTGTGCAGTGTGACACAGTGCTGTCCCTGGGCTGCTGTGTGTGCAGTGTGACACAGTGCTGTCCCTTTGTTTGCTGTGTGTGCAGTGTGACACAGTGCTGTCCCTTTGGCTGCTGTGTGTGCAGTGTGACACAGTGCTATCCCTGGGCTGCTGTGTGTGCAGTGTGACACAGTGCTGTCCCTTTGTTTGCTGTGTGTGCAGTGTGACACAGTGCTGTCCCTGGGCTGCTGTGGGTGCAGTGTGACACACTGCTGTCCCTGGGCTGCTGTGGGTGCAGTGTGACACAGTGCTGTCCTGTGTGCAGTGTGACACAGTGCTGTCCCTGGGCTGCTGTGTGTGCAGTGTGACACAGTGCTGTCCTTTGCCTGCTGTGGGTGCAGTGTGACACAGTGCTGTCCCTTTGGCTGCTGTGTGTGCAGTGTGACACA